>OX439389.1:7934104-8385374 GCA_949319315.1 Zelleria hepariella | reverse complement strand
TGTAATTTCATTGAATTTTAATAGTTCCCTGGCTCTGCCCGGCACTGGGCTTTCTCGCATATTTTATATCGAGGTGTTTTAATTAAAAACTAAAGTGTAAAACAATTTCATTATTTATTTCGTCTTCTTCTTTCTCTTTAAATTTAAAACAAAGTCAGGTTATTTTTAACTCAAGAACGGCTGGATCAATTTTTGTGACCTTTTATTGGTTGGATTTTTCTCCGCCCCAAATTGCAGAATAAATCTTAAAACATGAAAAAATACACGTAAAAATGTGTCTTCGCGGCGAAGTCGCGGGCAAAAGCTAGTTTGGCCGAAGCAGGGGTATCTAGTCATAGACGCTGAAATGTTCGTGGTTGTACCTAGAGCCAAAGGGGTGGTGGTGGTGATTGATTTAAAACAATGTTTGTTACAATGTTTCCTTTCATTTCTTCATACAAAAAGTCTATTGACCATAAATGGACTCAGAGAACACAGAACTCAGAGTGGTGTAATGTGTCAACACAACAAATAGAACAGACCGACCACGTGTTAAATATTTGACCTAATAGTATGTCGTGGGATACCTCGGTCTCTGACACAATGATAAACGACCTCGCTTCCATAGGGGCTGGCTGGCTAAACGGACGAGTGACGAGAATACAGACAGCACTTGCACGATCTTGTGTCTTGTTATAACAACTTGTAATGATCTTGTGATATTGTGCAATGTCCGCATCGCAATATTGGAAAAGTGGTAACAAAAATCGGCCAAGTGCGAACGGGACTCGAGCAGTGAGGGTTCCGTACCACCATATACACTTAAAAAATATTATTGTACCTACAGACCCCTTTTATTTCGGGGTCTCAGTCAAACTTGCGAAATGAAAATATGGACATTGTGTTTGTGTACCTGCCAAAATACCTTTTGACTTATCTCTTATATATTGGGTCACGGTACAGTTTTATATTAGGTAGAGCAGTGGGTAACACTCTACGGGTGGTATTAATAGTCGTCTGAGTTCACCTACTTGAGATCGATCTCAAGGAGGTAAATGTCAAGCCTTGGGTAATGTCAAACTTGAGTAGCTGTTTGCTTATTAATAGACACGATCTTGAGATTGACATTGACATTAGCCGACTTGCTTGAGTGAGTCGACTTACTTGAGTCGACGCCATATTAATAGAGCCGACTTGAGCTCGGAATTGAGTGAGTCATTCATCTTTTGACAGTCCGTGACGTCTCAATTTCAATACAACGTGGTTTAGAGTACTAGGCATGCATAAAATGTTAAGAAGCTGTAAGATCACTTACTTGAGACCGGAGTCGCTGGCATATTAATAGACACAATCTTACGTGAGTTCACCTACTTGAGACCAGACTTGCGACTGTCATTTCCAAGTGCAGGCGATAGCCGACTCAAGTTCGTGTTTTTCATTACCCGACTACGCAAAGCAAGAAGGGGAGTTATTTTCTTTGATAATTAATATACAAAAATGATGTTTAGTCAGCGCGCATCCAAAGCGAACCTACCGCAAGAAGTTGCAGCTTAACAATATACTTAGGACCATCGTCGACATCGGAAGTTACGTGGAAAGGGACCTTGTGGTGTGAAATAATTTGTCGTCGTCATTCGACCGGCACCTCTACCACATCGCTATGACTAGCCAGAAAAGTGTTTCTACCAGCCCGAGTTCTTCGAGCTGCAAAACTCCAGCAGTTCAGAGCCCCACAGTCATATTACCAAGAAAGAACTCCGAGGAGCTGAGGTTTAAAAAAATAAGCTGGTACTAAGTTTGAGTTTAGTTTGGTATATAGCCTCAGACGCTCCGGTTTCCTCACGATGTTTTCCTTCACAGTCAGGGAGTGGTATGTATGCGACTTTGAAATAAATTAATGTCATGGGTAGGGTACATGCCCTCATCGGGACTCGAACCAGGATCCCTCGATTCCGAGTCCATTGTTCTACCCATTATGCCACCACCGCGTCACCATCTAAAACTCAAATACTACCTATAAAGGCATGGTAGAATCAGAAGCTACGAGCTTGTACTTGGCCAAATACAGAAGTGTTGTCAAAATTAAGTTTTAATTTCAAAGAAAAACTACTATTTGCAGGCTTCCATAATCTTGTAAGAAACTACACCACACACTAATAAAAAGGCAGAAAGTATATTTCAACTCTTTCCTTACTGAAAATCCGGGCAAAATGCGTTTCACGAAAGAGTTGCCTTGACGAAACTCTTATTACGATGTACTAGAGTCAATTTTTGTACAATCCAAGGGAATTATTTCGTGAAACGCACGTACACACGACAACACGTCGACCTTTACACGCTAGTACTCTACTCGGTTACGTTACGGGCGACTTTACAACAAAAGTGTACACTTTAACGTGCTGTCGTGTGTACAATAGAATTTGAGTGCTGTAACGTGAATGACGTCATGTCAATGGTCTGAAGGTATTAGGCGTGCATAAACATCCGGAATCTCTTATATGGCGATTGGTGACAGAAAGTTTCATGTAGTATGATACATATCATGTAGATGGCAGCACAACATACAATTCAAACCTCTTTACTCGTACCTAGTTTTTTTAACACAATTTGCCGGCCTTCAAAGCCCAGTTGGACCATAGAGGTTACTAGGCATGCATAAAATATAAAGCGGATATAGTAGGGAAAACTTGAGGGTGTGGTATCATTCATACGAGTAGTAGGTATTCAGTAAATTGATACTTGAAGATAAATCTGAATAGGGAAGACCTTCATTAAATTTAATGTTACATAATTATCTAATTTTTTTTCTAATTGGAAAATAAACAAGCCTGGGAGAGTTGTAACATATTTATTAATACAATATTGTTTCCTAATCATCATCTAAAATTTCCACACCTGACATGAATTTGCGCTGAGTCGAGTATTCTTCCCCTCATTTTATGTGTTTATTCTCCACACATTATTCCAGGTTTCGGGACCAAAGCTGGTGTTCTAAAATGCCTTGGTTTTTATCCCTCTTATCATAACGCCCTAACTTCGTCGATTATGCGTCGGACAGTAGGTACTTTCTGATTTTCCTGTAATCAAAATAAAACATTAATGTAGTAGAATGATGTGCGCAACGATCAAACGTTAGGTTTGCAGTCGCTCTATAATTTATTATAAATTCGCTTGGCAAATTACTACTTTCTCTACGTAAACATAACCTCTAAAGTTATATTAAATGCGCAAAAAACGTTGATGATGGGGTATTTTAAAGACCTAACTGACGATATCTGTAACTTGTATCGTGAACTAGACGATATCTGTAACTTGTATCGTGAACTATGTATATTTTATACAATTATAGTGAATAAATACCTGTCTTGTCAGCAACTCGTTTGTAGAGGTCATCCAACTGGGTCCGCTAGGTACTGAAGCTCGAAAAACGGAAGCTCGAATAACGGAAGCTCGAATGAACTGAAGCTCTCTGTTGGAAGTTTCCGGCATGATATTTTTCGGCCAAAATATTGAAAGGGTCAATCTTTGAAATGTCGATTTTTTTGGTCACACCCTAGTATCTACTAAACTATACATCACACAGTACTAAATTAGCACTTAATCGTCTACTTAACTAACGGTCCATTGAGGCATATCAAATAAAATCAATATTTTATAGAGGAAATTGCCTAAATATCCCTTTGAAGGTAAAAAAATGGGTGATTTTGCGAGTATTTTGCATGTCACACGCGTGTGGGCCTGGTATGTTTTTGTTTGTGGTTTTACTCATGTGCCAACTACTATGCTAATTTATACCTTTCTAAATGCCCAATGAGTTCTTCTATCCAATCGTATATCCAGCATTCTAATAGAATGAAAACTCTTGTGTCTGTAGACATTCCTAGAAATGTCACGCGGCGAGCAAAGTTTAAATCGTGCAACGAAAGTATGTTTTTATACAAGCTTAAACACGCGGCAAGTTTCTAGTTACTGGTGCAAAATATCGTCAAATGGTCCTTGTCAACTATTATGGTTCGTATGTGTCGCTATCTTTCATGCCTAAACTTTTACGTAAGTTCTTGACTTTTTTTAAACTTTGGTTCGGTAAGGTAGCTGATAGTGGTGGCACGTCTTGCTAGTATAGTAAACAAGACTACACTAAACTGTCCTAAGTACATGAATGCGTATATCCCTGAGTAGGTATTGTCGTAAAAATAAATACGATTGCTTCTATAGTTTAAGAGAAATAGCTACATTTTAGTTATTTCTGAGATCGGTGGCACTGAGATCGGTGGATTTAAGCCACCGATCTCAGTTATTAGCCAAGGATCTCAAAGAAGTATTCAACATATTGTATCAATTTCACAGATTATTTAGATACCACACCGAACGAGATGCTATGACTTATTCAAAATGTATCAGTTTGTTTGTATGGACTAAAGTTTTGACTTCATTTAAGCTATTATGGTACTGTTTTTTGCAAGGAAATGTAATTTCACGCAAATAAAAAGCAAAATCCGTATAGACAGACACTTTTAGTGTATAATTATTACAGTCCAGGAGAGAGAGAACCAGGTTCGATTCCCAGCGCATGCATGTCACATGACTTTGTTTATTTTCAAAGTTACATAAATTTGTAAATTTGAAGTAGCTAAACCCCTCCCTAATGTGAGGAAAAACATCGTGATGAAACCCGCAACTTAGTTGGCTCCACACGTAATGACTTCTCTTGTGGGCTAGGCCGACCAAGTTGTCAGGATGGTGTAGGTGCTGGGCAAGCCTACTCCATCTAAAACAATGTCCCAGACACTGCAGCGCCGACTGGTCTCTTGACCCATCTAGTGTAAGTGAAGGTGCCACTGGACGCTGTATAAATAGATGCAAAGGCTTGTTGACTATAATTTTGCATGTTTAGCTTAGGAATTGATCTTTTACAATGATTTTTTGAAAATAAAGATATTATTTTTTTGATAATTTTTATGATGTTTAATAGAAATGTTTTGCTTAATTTAGCCCCCTTTTATCTGTGTCAGTTCATGAGTGACGTTTAAATTTAGAAAAAACGTTTATTATTCACTGTAATTACTGTTTATAATAATTTTAGACACTATCTGAGATCGGTGGCCTTTTTGCTGAGATCGGTGGCTTGTCAAAAAAGAAGATTTTTTTTCCATTAATCTATAAAGCCTACAGGTGTGCCTCATCGACATATTGACTAGTTTTTAAGCCATCTTTTACGGTGTATTTTTAGTTTTCACCTATCTTGAAAAAAAAAAAAAGCCACCGATCTCAGCGAAGAACGCTTTTCTCAGGAATGACCCGAAAATAACTTTTCTGTCGCCACTTATTATCCATAACCGACTAAAACGTTCAATATACTGAAAATCACAAGAATTTACGAGACATTTTTATAATAATTATTTTCGTAGTTTGACTGATGTTTGACAGTAGAAAAAGTTTTTTCTTTTATTCGACAGTTCTGAAAACCGTGAAAAAAGTTGTTCACCTTACGAACCTCTTTGAAGGTCCAACTGAGGTTGTGGCTAGCCTCTTTCTAATGTATGGTAGCCTAGTGCATTCTTTACTCAAGTCGTTGAAATAGTTCATTCTTGACTCAAGTCGAGGACTTGAGATCGGTCTCAAGTAAGCGCTGCTTTATTAATATGCTGAGTTACTCACTCAAGATCAAGCTCTTTGTTGCCAAAGTAACGAATAACAATGCTGAATAAAAATGGCTAAAGCGAGTCAGATCTGATCCTTTTTGTCTAGACCAGGGTGCCGCTACAAAATTGTGTCGTCATATTGAACGAGCGATCGAAGTATGTTTGTATGTTTGTATGTATGAATGATTGTGTCGTCATAAAAATATAAAGGCGGCTTAATGGAATTAAAAGAATTTTAAAATTCTAATATCCAAATCCAAATCGGACGAAGAGTGGATATGGGGTTAGCAAAAAGTTAGTCATCCTGAGTTCACAGTTCGGGGTGAACCACTAGTTATTATGATCGAGTATCTATTTGGAGTAGAGTTCGTGTTATATCTTGTAACATCACTTTTATGTTTGTGGAATCCTGGACTATTATAGAAATGACAAGTTGCCAACTGAATAACACCGGACCATGGACAATTTTATGGACCAAAAGGAGGCCAAACTCAGGTTGTGCCTTTTCGAATAGTCTCTTTATAATGTATGGGCGCCTAGTACTTTTGAGTTGGGTTTAAGCTTTTTGACCACATTTTGAACCTTAAATGGTATCATTCGTTCAAATAGTTCATTCTTTACTCAAATCGAGGACTCAAGTTCGCGCCTAAGATAGGTTTATTAATAAGCCAATGTCTCAAGTCGGTGATTTTTGTTTTCTGAGTTCACCTACTTGAGACCGATCTCAAGTAGGTGATCTCAGAGGACTATTAATACCAGCCTACAATACGTAGGGCATCTTGAAATTTAGCTATACAAACCAGGCTATAGTCACTGTCAAAACATTTTACGATCCAAGTTATTGGCTATTTATATAAAGTTTGCCACTGAAGACTGTGTTTTATGTATGTACAGTCACACGAGATAACCCACGTAGCTCTTAGGGCCCTCGGCATAAGTGCGCCAATCAATCGAAAGGGTGTCGATGACCGTACCTCATAACCCCCTTCACACCAGTATATTGTTTACGACTTTATGCAAGTCGATTGAGAGAAGGACTCTATCTTCCGGTTGCTGATTTGAGAAATTCGCTTAGCAAGCACTTAAATATCGTTCTGCCTCTGCGGATTTCTCACAAAAGAACGTGACAGAACGATAGTTAGGTAAATATTTACTTGGTAAAATTCTCAATTCAGAAACCGAGCCTTTGACTAATTGATTTAAAGGGCTTCTGTTAGGTTTGGTTGCTATTTAAGGTGAAGTTCTACTCTGAGACTGATCTACACTAGTCTAGTAATATCTTGGCTTTTCGGTTCAATACTACCATACTTTCCCGCAAAGTCCGCGCAGACTTAGATAAACTTTTGTCTACATTTTTCCCCGAAATCCCTGACATCAGCGCGGACGAAGTCGCGGGAAAAAGCTAAAGATTTGTAGTCTTTGTGTTATTCAGGTGTGTTACCTATCTCAATTCCAAATTTCATCCAAATCTGTCGTGTAAAATAATCCGTCCAAATCTGTCCAAATTTCGTGTAAAATAGAAAGATGAATGTTCCATTGTTACATGTTTGTGTTTACTGTAAATGCGAAAGTTTTTATGAATGGATGGTGCTCTGGACTTTAGATTGATGTCGTAAATTGGAATACTAGAACGCAACAATCGAGCATCTACATGGACTTAACTAAACTAACAAAAGAGCAACTCCAGAGAAGTAACTCGAAGCAAACTCCCGAATAGTGTTTGCTTTGCGTGCCAATTACAAACTCGTAGTTTCGGAAATGCAATAACTCGAAAATTGTCGCAAACCTACTGCAGCTGCTCACATACGAGTAGGCGCCGTTCCTTAACTTTATATGGCAAACTTATAATTTGTTATACAATTTGTGTTTTGTATACAAAGAGAGCGGTTCGTACAAAAAAAAGTACTTGTTGTAAACCAAACGAATTATTTACAGATAATTTTCTTAAAACGAATTAGTATGCAATGGGCGGTGTTATTGCTAAAAGCAATCTCAACCGTTGTCTCTCCCGCCCAGCTAAGAGAAGCCCAGCTAAGGAGCTAGGCGAGCTCCATAAAAATAACACAGTTCACACATTTAATATGAGTGGAGGTACCTACACTAGAGATTTTCGTACCTATCTCATGACCTATTCGTGGTCTGGTTTGAAAACGGCGGATTCGTGGCAGATGTAACATTTTGATACCGTCTTCTCCTGAAATATAATTAAGCAAAGCACTCTCTTAAATAAGTTAACGGTTCGCTAAAATTCCTGGGGCCTGAAAAATACACCCTTTCATTAAAATGAATGAGATGCGGAATGAACAAAATATAAAGAAAAATCCCTACTTGTAACATCCATCCGGCTGCCGCATCTGCCTTCAAAAAGCTCGTTTCACAAATAAATGGGAATAACAATGAGTGGTGAAATATCACACTGGACTCACTCTATGACATTTTTCTTCTTCGCGCTTCTGTGAGTGAAATAAGGTGCATTTTGCGTTTGATCAGCGAATGAGGATACAATGACAGAAAAAAAAACTGCTTCCTTGGGTTAGAAGTCAGTTTAAATAGAATTTGCACTTAGCGGGTTTTTTTTATAATACCTACCTATACCGGCTAGGCCCCAGACTCTACAAGTATTCCAAACCGCTTACCGCAAAGTTTCATATCATAAAATTACGTGTGTTGTGTTGTCACGGCGGGCGCGCCCTTCTCGTACAAGTTTCATATGAAACTCAAAAGTGTTTCGAACGAAGTGGAAACTTCATCGTTATTATCACCACGCGAGTGTAAAGCGTACTTAGCTGGGTTCCCCTAATTTAAATAACTTTTAAAGGTTTACTTCCTAGGAAGTTGCAACACTGAACCCGTATCTACAGCACGCTAGAAGCAACTCAGCTAGGGTTGCCAGGTCGTCTAACCTAATAGCCGGACAGACCAGCCAGTTTGGCCGGACATTTGGGTAAAAAAGCCGGACACCCTAAATTATTAAGGATTTTCGGTCTTAGCAATAATAAGACATTTTTTTTAACGTAAAACTAAGATTTTCTTGATCATTTACCATAAAACTTCTTAAATTCTAATGAAATAAAATAAAATTGAATAACGAATCAGTCTTTTTTATTACTACTAATCATCCATTAAATATTATTATTTCCCAAGGGAAAACACAAAATTATACGAGACATGTAGCGCAGTGTTGCCAGGCCCATTTTACGAAAATCGGTTTTCAAAAAACGCTACCGAGGTGCGAGGTAAAGCCTAACAAAAGCCGGACAGGCCGGACACCGTTTAATTTGGCCGGACACTCGATCAAAAAGCCTACCTATGTCCGGCTTTAGCCGGACGCCTGGCAACCCTAAACTCAGCTAAAGCAAAAAAATCTGTCGCAGAATGCGAACTAACTAACTCTTTGTCCTAAGATTTTCCAAAATGCCCTGCAGTGGGACACCAAGGAGGCTACATAAAAAAATGTGTACGTAAGTATGGAGGACAAAGATTTGACATGATGACATCCTATCCAATGTTTCTTAGATTATGCTCTATGTGGCGTTACTAGTGTAACTGCCGGTTTCTGATTTGAGAAATTCGCTAAGCAAGTACTTAAATATCGTTCTGCCTCTGCGGATTTCTCACAAAAGAACGTGACAGAACGATAGTTAAGTATAATACTTAGTAAAATTCTCAATTCAGAAACCGGGCCTACGTGATGTAAGTACTACCTAAATAAGCTGAATATTTTTGTGTTTTAAGGTTTCGTTGGTACGTCAAAGGGGAAAATGGAACCATTCTAGGATCACTAGCTTTGTTGTCCGTCCGTCTGTCAAGATCCTTTTTTTTCTACTTTACAGACAAGAACTTGACCTGATTTATCTGTACCGATATTACGTCTCTACCTAAATAGTTGTACCCTTTGATTTCCAGCGCCTCCGACTTCATTAAGCTTCAGCCTTACAAACAAGCTTACTAGTCCTGCATTACGAAAGGATTAACACTATAATCCTGACTTGAACGATATTATGTCGTCAACGAAAAGGCAAATATCTAGTTTATTAGGTTAGCAGATTTTAAGCATTAGATGGGGTTTTCCAAACGTATTTAACGTACGTAACGCTGAATTCTTGAAAATGTAAATGACGGAACTTTCGAAAAAAAGGAAAAAAATGTTTCCTTGAATGTTCATGTTCATTCATAAATGTCTATGTCGTTCCACACCCGCATTCCATCCTACCGTCAACCTCCATAGTCAACCTCGTCAGCGTCACAAAACGGAAAATGTCGCGATACTATCCTGTCTTGCCACTGCCGCTCATTGTATTTAATGTTTTGTCTAGTGTTGCGCTCAATTGCCTACTCAATCAACACTGCCCAGGGGCCTGGGTCTGTAACGCAATGGTGCCAAAATAGGCTCTAAGTTGACGGCTTCAATTCCGATTTATTAATGCTGTCAGTCCTCTTAATGTCTTTGTAGTACAGCAAAGAATATTCTAATTCTAGAGGATTAGTTCGCTGCACAGTGGTCGATTTGTACGATTTAGGCGGCCAAAACTATTTTATGCTTTATTTCAGTAATAAATACGACAACAAATGCTAATCTGGTATTTTAGAGTGAATATATATGTTTATCCCTATTCGTTTCATTGAAAGCGTATTTTTCTATACAAAAAAACATTTCTGTGAAAATATTTTTGTAAATAGCGCCAATGTTTTTAAATTTTCTTTAAATCTCCCTTTGGTGTAAAATATATATTTTGAGTTCATTTGAATTATCGAAATCGGCTTAGTAGTTTTTGATATTTGGGTTAAGAATTATCACAATTTGTTAAGTAAAAGACGGCCGTACATAAAAAAAAATGTTTATTCTCTACAGTCTGCATGCCTATTTAAATTTAAAATAAAATATGGATGACAAAAAAATACAGTATACACTAAAATTAAATGGTCAACAGTTATTACCACATTATTATACTAAATGTTACTTACAATGTTAGGTACCGAATCATAAACAATAAGACAATATTTTATGAAAGTTTAACATACAAATTGTTATGTTACTCTTTAAAAGACAATTCTTCCTCACCGTCACTTTCCATGCATTTATCACAAGTGCCTTTTCTATTTGGCTCTGCAGGAAGCAAAAGCTCCAAAGTTTCCTGCAAAAATGGTTTTGATCGGATCTTCTTTTTTTTTCTCATTGAACTGATGAGTGGATCTGATGTCAAGAGTAACCTGTGATAAATATCAAGGTTACAGTCTTCGCGTGAAAACTTTCGAGCAAAGTTTAGACGGTATGAGCGAAAGTGCTTATTACGAGCTTCTGCAGCTTCCTCCGAAAGTTGACCAATAGGCACTAGAGAATTTTCTATAACTTTTCCACCATGTACCAAAATTTTATGCATGGTAGGAGTCATAGAATGCCAACCATATAACTCTACATACAGTTTTGCTGTCTCCATGGCGTATTCATCAAATTTCGGGACATCTATTTTGTGACCGCTTGATATGGCTTCCAAAATAACTTTAATTCTATAAATAAAATTAAAGTCTATTCCCGTTATTTCAGCAGCCAGATGTGGGTTTTCAAAAAATCTTCTACTAGTATTGCCGTCATTTGTGTTACCAAAATTACATTTTGGCATATCTACCAAGATACCTACTTCTTCTCTGAATCTTTGCTGAATCTCTTTTTTTTTTGTTGTTCTAGCATCTTTTCTGCTTTGGTTCTTTTTTCACGGTATTTCCCAACGGGCAATTTATAAGCTAAATGTAAAATACTCTCGAATAATCGAATTCTGGCATGTAAAGTTGATAGGCCAAATTCAAGCGATTCTGGGTGAATTTCGTTTTTTTAACTTAAGTCATTAAAGTTTTTTGAAGTGGCTCCGCATATGTAGCATCTACTCGTTGATTTGGTGTCAGTCGCCGCATTGCAAACTTTGCCGTCCACCATGGTCATTTTAAGACTGTGGCTAACCGAGAATTTTTGCCCATTCAGTTCCAATTCCGTGGCTTTTAGGGACTTCACACTGTCCCGAACGTAATTTATTTCATCTTTTGTAATGTCTGTAGACTCTTTTATAAATCTGAATCGTATCGGGCGGCAATATCGTGGTGAAGAAGGAGTCGGGTTTTGCCAAACCATTTTTGTTTTGTCTTCGCCGCAAACAATTTGTAGAGGCCCGAATGAGCTCAAAAATATATTTGCATCCGAGTCGGCGTCATTCATTAACTTTTGTTTGTATTGAGCTTGTTGTGAACCATCACAACCCCATTTGCAGATAATCTGCAAGGAATTTCTCTCAGTTTCTGTAAGAGTCATTAGTACTTCTTCGAGGAAAATTGATAATCGCGTGACGGTGTGATCTAACAAAGATTGTAGATCACTTTCAGCACAGGAAGCGGTCACTCGTAGCGTCTCTTTGGGTGGGTAACATTCCTGTTTAGCCTTCAACACTAATTCGTAGCACGGGTAAAAGCTTCTGTTGGTTGCTCGCACAATTTCATATTGACTTCGTGTCAAATCAGCGTCCACGCACATTCGCAGTGCCTCCCGAGGCGTAAGGGGATCTTGTGCCTTTGATTTGGAATGTCTTTTTTTACATTCGTTTGCGGCTGCAGGCGAATTTGTAATATCTTTTAGGACTTGCGAGGCGTTTCTTTTTCCTTCTTTTTGTAAAATTACTTGCGCTGCGTGAACTATCACTTCTTTGCCTACAGAGGAGCGAACTTCTTCTGTTTTCCTCCTTTTAGTTCTTTCACTACATTCACTGAATGTTTTGCTAGGTCGTCCTGACTTATTATGCGTTTTTATGGGCATCTCGAACGTTCCTGCTAACCATGCATCATTGCTTATAAGAAATTTTTCTAGCGTGTTGCGTGCTTTGGACCATCTCTTTTTTATTTCTGTTTTAAAATATGAAAATTTATGATTTATATACTTTTTGTCTTCGTCGGAGTCCCCGTAAGACACTAACAAATAATTTTGTAAGTATTCCAATTTGTCGTTTATTGATGGAGAGTTTTCCTCAATCATCTTATCAAAAAGATATCTGCGAGTTACTACCTCCATGCCCGAGTAACTTGATGAACCTAGAACAACGAAAAGGAATTTTAACGCAAAAGAAACAAAAAAGGAATTTTTCTCACTTTCTGCCTAAGTTAATGAATTATTATTTTTCTCGCGAAGTGGTCAAAGGTGGTGGCTATTTTTTTTGTGGTTATCTGCTCAAAGAGCTATACTATTAGAAACCATAAGGAATTTAACTCGGACGGTCTCGGAAGTAAAACATTTTTACTATTGAAAATAAAAAAATGATAATATTTTCTATGAAAAAGGGCGATCTTTGATACGTTGTAACTGCACTAAATATTGATATTCCTTATCTTAATTTAAATTATATTTGAAGGAGCTTACCTGAATTTTCGACTTCCATCACTTTCACTTGTAACTGAATAATATCCAATGAAATATTCACTTTAGAATATCGGTTGCGCTAAGAGTGTCGAGAACGAACGCGTACAGCTTGCGCGACGATCAAGTTCCGACTACCTGTGGGGGCGCGCACGCAGTTCTAGGAACTGGGGAGGGGTGGGGTTTGGGCAGTCGGGGTGTCTATTTTTCCGGGAATCAATTAGTTTTGTTATAAGTTAACTTTGAGAAATGGACTTTTGGCCGCCTAAATCGTACAAATCGACCACTGTGCGCTGGTTGTAGGAGTAAAACGAGGAAACCCCGGTTTTGTCCTTCTACTGGGATGCCATTCGACGTATGCACGTCGACACGATACGCTATCCCTTTTTATTCGCAACTCGCACTTACCTTTAGGTCAGCAAACTGGGCCCTTAGCCTGTAACACAATGGTGACAAAATGGGCTCCCGGTTGACGGTTTTAATTACGATTTATTAATGCTGTCGGTCCAGTGTTGGTCCTTTTAATATTTTTGTGGTACAGCAAAGAATATTATGAGTCTAATTCTAGAGGATTAGTTCGCTGGTTGTAGGAGAGCAACGAATAAATCCCGGTTTTGTCCTTCTACCTGGGACGCCATTGATATGCCATTGTGTTACAGGCTAAGGCCCCTGGAAAACGGATACCACGCGCTTTAGGAGTTAGGAGCTGCTTGCTGTAGGGTAGCGCGTCGTCGTGATGCTGACTGTACCTAGGTTGTACTCCCACAATGGAATACCTAACTATTTCCACTGACAGAAAAATCCATCAATTTAGCCTCACACAAAACTAAAAAGCCTAAATTGTGTTAAAAAAAAATGAGTTTTCAAAAGTGTTTCAAAAGTGTTCATTTTGTTTGTAGTGTTTTGTTGATAGGCGTCGGATTTCAAACGTCAAGGTAACATGTTTCCGTTAATGTAAATTTATACTTGGTGTATTAGTGGTTGCTGCAGTGCACTAAATAGTTAAAATATGTGTTTCGTTTTAAAAACACACTTCTATGTCCTTTAAAGAATACATAATGTACACATACTTGTAGCCTGTATCAGCAATAGTTTGCCACGATCCAGTCACACCTCTTTTGCTTCGTCAAAATTCTTCATCTCTACATTTACGCGCGCCGGTTACTATTACAATGATTATACCTATCATACTTGCACTAACATAATGAGATCCGAGCACATCTGTCTGTCTGTCGCAAACGTCCTTCGACACGGTCGTTGGTGACTCATCTCGAGGAGAGACGACAGAAAGACATAATTTAGCGTCCGCCCGTCCGTGACTTTGAGCGAGCATTCCAGCTATATCATGCAGATTGCAGGACAGAATAACTTAGGCAGTCTTACGTTTGTTTGTTTGTTTGTTATACTTTATTGCACACATAAAATACATAGGCTTCAATAACATGATTGAGAGAATTGTGTACAAGGGCGGATTTATTTCTAAAGAAATTTCTTCCAGCCAGCCCGGTTAGTATGATATAATAAATGTTGAGATCGGGGAGGGCAAAAAAGCACCGAAACCCTTAAAAAATATTAAAACTTAAAACAAAATAGATCAAATAGACGTACATACTAATATGTACACCCTAATACAAATATTAAACCTGACAAATACTCATAAACTAAACATAATATATACAGATATAAGGGTTCTGTCCTCCAATAGGGGTTTCACTCCGCAGCAGATTCAAACACGTGGCACTTATTTATGTTTGGTTTATTCACCTCACTTATTATTTGATATTAATTTCACAATATTGATTTCACGAGACACGTCCGTTCAGTCGAACGGTCACACTCCGAATGCCGCCGCCAGCCCAATTCAAGTTCTTTTATAAGCCGCATTGGCGTGGCGGCCGCATTCAAATTCGTTCCTTTTTGTTTTAAATGCAAACAGTTTAGTTATCAAAAATACTGTTGATTTTAAAAATACATTGAAATAAAAGGAAACCTAACACTCGACCATCCTGACATCGTGTATGTCCTCATACACTGATCAAGTGATAACCTAACACTCGGTCAATTTGCAAATTACATCATACAATTGAGTGTAATTATCTATCTATATATCTATTTACAAACATCTAAACATTTTAACTCTACACATATCTGAACATTTCAACTCTATTCTTTATATATTTTTATTTTATTACTGTTACATGTGGATAATTCAAATGTTACCAAAACCAGTACCACTCGTCGAACTAATTCAATTCTCGAGAAGCAAATACGTAGAATGAAATAAGGATACAAATCAGCTATACATGAACAAATTCAATTCTTACGATTAGCACCACATAATGAACTAATTCAATTATCAAGGCGTGTAATCTATACCAATTCCAAATATAACATCAATTCGTTGCAGCAAACCAGTTCAATTCTTGCCGCAACGATCATAAATACATTTTTAACATAACTTCAAATGTCACTAAACTAAAACTCCAATGTCGCTCAACTAAACTTCCCACACAAAACTGTTTCATTATAAATATAAGTATCCTCAATTATTACATAAAATCAGTATCACTCCTCGAACCAATTAAATTATATCAATTATAATTCAACAATATACATAGTAGTAGATACAGGTACATACTAGTAGCCAACACGTGAACCAATTCAATTCTCATGATTGGGACCACATCTTGAACCAATTCAATCTCAAGATGAGTAATTTGTACTGATTCCTCAAATAACATCAATTCGTTAAAGCAAACCCATTGAATTCTTGGCACAAAGATCATATTTTTATATTATTTCAAAGTTTAAGTTGTACAACGATCATTAATCAAATTCAAAAACCAGTATCACGCCTCGAGCTAATACAATTCTCGTGAAGCAGATACATAGTATTAGGTACATGTACAAACTATAGCAGCTAATACGTGAACCAATTCAATTATCATGATTGGGGCCACATCTTGAACCAATTCAATTCTCAAGATGAGTATTTGTACAGATTCCTCAAATCACATCAATTCGTTGCAGCAAACCAGTTCAATTCTTGCCGCAACGATCATAAATACATTTTAACATAACACATTTTAACTAAACTTCTCACATAAAAATTAAACTAGTATCACTTCCAATAAATCTTGAATCAATTCCATTGTCATATTAGTCTTCCTTCTCACGGACAACACCAACAAGTCTAGCTGTGAACCTTTCTTCTCACAGATAATTTATAAACACAATGTGCATATTCAGTGAACCCTCATTCTCACACAAACACGCACATCAAGATCAGTCACTATAGTCCGCATAGCCTTCCTTCTCACGGACCATACCAACCAGTCTAGCTGTGAACCTTCCTTCTCACAGATCATAATGAACTTAATGTGCATATTTCGTGAACCTTCCTTCTCACAAAGATACACACATTAAGATTGGTCACTAATAAGATCGGTCACTAAAGTTCGCATAGCCTTCCTTCTCACGAACAATACCAACCAATCTAGCTGTGAACCTTCTTTCTCACAGATCATAATGAACTTAATGTGCATATTTCGTGAACCTTCTTTCTCACAAAAATACACACATTAAGATTGGTCACTAATAAGATCGGTCACTAAAGTTCGCATAGCCTTCCTTCTCACGAACAATACCAACCAATCTAGCTGTGAACCTTCCTTCTCACAGATTATAATGAACTTAATGTGCATATTTCGTGAACCTTCCTTCTCACAAAAATACACACATTAAGATTGGTCACTAATAAGATCGGTCACTAAAGTTCGCATAGCCTTCCTTCTCACGAACAATACCAACCAGTCTAGCTGTGAACCTTCCTTCTCACAGATTATAATGAACTTAATGTGCATATTTCGTGAACCTTCCTTCTCACAAAAATACACACATTAAGATTGGTCACTAATAAGATCGGTCACTAAAGTTCGCATAGCCTTCCTTCTCACGAACAATACCAACCAGTCTAGCTGTGAACCTTCCTTCTCACAGATTATAATGAACTTAATGTGCATATTTCGTGAACCTTCCTTCTCACAAAAATACACACATTAAGATTGGTCACTAATAAGATCGGTCACTAAAGTTCGCATAGCCTTCCTTCTCACGAACAATACCAACCAGTCTAGCTGTGAACCTTCCTTCTCACAGATTATAATGAACTTAATGTGCATATTTCGTGAACCTTCCTTCTCACAAAAATACACACATTAAGATTGGTCACTAATAAGATCGGTCACTAAAGTCCGCGTAGCCTTCCTTCTCACGGACAATACCAACCAGTCTAGCTGTGAACCTTCCTTCTCACAGCTGTCAACTCGATGGTATATTCGTTAATCATCTAGATATACATCGACTAACTAAACTTATCCGAAAGTACTCCTTCATATATCTATGTACACTTAAAATAAAGTACTAAAATACTCTTTACACCAAATCAACATCCTCAATGATTTAGTTTGAGTTTTTATCTGTCACCAACACAGATCCATATTTATGTCTTTATATAACTTGTATTTGTCGAGGGTCTTTGTTAGGTACAATTAGGTTATTATTTTATCTTATAATTGATTCCGGTCATGTGTTTTGTATGCAATAAAGTATAATAATAGTATGTATAATTTCTATCATTATTTTAGTTGAATCTAGACGTTTTACTAATTTAGCACGTTTCATTTAAGAGGCCATTATTTAAATCCTTGGACTTCCGATGAAGGAATATTCCAAAGACTCACCGTTCAGTTCCTAAGCCATAGCAAATTAGAGGGGAAAAACGAACCGGTGAAATGAAAAACCCTCTTAGCTTCTCTCAAATCTATAACAGTAGCTGGTAAAGTAACTTCATGTATCATCCTCTACATGAAAATCTTTGACGAGTAACGTCCCGAAAATCTTGCAAAAAGTTGTTCATTCAACATTTTATAGTCTTGGCAACAATTTATCCCCCTTCTTCGTTCATGATCGATCTACCCAGCACGATCGATATCAAATGTGATTCTAAAATATTGTTCGTTGTCAGTGCCCGCTCGCTCAATCTCAACAGTGTTTTAACGAAACTAATCCTGGACATTTCATTTCACTGCCAAAGCCATCCGCCAGCTATCTTAGCCATCCAAAACCCATAATACCTTCAGTTCATAGCGAAAATCTAAGGAAAACACTTCAGTCTTGATTTAAAAAGGCTATAAAACACGTTAGGCGCCTTTTGGTTACCAAGTGCTGATGCAACGCTGCTGGGACATAGATCGACGTGCTTGTATCTCTTTCATTTACTATGAGAAGGCAAAAGCTATGAACTATTCCAGATAATACAATATAGGCCTCGACTCCAAAGGCTAAGTTTATATTATAATTGAACATCTGTACTGGCATGGCAGCAGACAGCTAACGTACCATCGAGCGAACGATCTTACTGATGATGTGGAGGTATTCCGAGGGGTGCGGCAGATATACTATTTATCGCCATTACTATTCAACGTTTATGTTAAAAAATATTCTCGGAAGATCTAGAAGACGCAACCGAAGGGAATGTTGTAAGCAATCTCAACCATCAACCATATCGGATATCAGCCGATACCATTCTACTTGCTAGCTGAATGGAAGATCTGCAGCGACTGCTTAATCGTGTTGAGTCTATCAATGCTAAAAGTCAGCATTAAGAAACAGCCACTTGTACCAGCCAGCAGTACATTTATATGGATGTAGAGATGTATGCTTAACGACCAAGAAGATCACATTAGAAGTCAGATACGGCATAGAAAATCCAGGAGAGCAATGTGCTAAATGTCATCTGTCATGTTCTTTGTAACATAACACTCAAGCTCTGCACAAAATGCCAATATGTGGACACTAACACAGACCTCGTGGAAATGGTAAGAAGCTTTGAAAATGTGGGTATGTAGAAGAAAATGCTGGAATTATCATAGATGAATCGAGTAGCAAACACTACAGTGCTGGGAATCATTTATGCATGGGCCCAGAGCTCTTAAAGGCCATAAAACTGGGTAAGTCATAATATTACGTCTGACATTTTCGTAAGCACTGCACATTTAAAAGTAAAAATAAATATTGTAGTAGTACTGCATAATGGAAGTAATTGAAACTGATAAAATCATAAAACTTTACAATTTGTTCGCAAAATTATAAGCAGTGAAACCTTCTGCAACTTATCCTGCAATGAAAATTACAAGGCTGTAGAAGACCTTGACGCCCAAAACTTAACAGCTTCAAAAACTCGCAACATGGTTCAACCCAAGTCACACAACTTTTCAGAGCTTCAACGTTTCTGGCGCTAGTGGCCATAATGATAGCAGTCCTTTGACAGGGGATTGCACCAAAAGAAGATCTTTATATCTGATGCCTGCGAAACTCGATGTCTGAATTATGTTATTATTTTCTACGTAAGGCATTGATATCGAGTCAATGCACAGGTCATTCATGGAATGACTCTTGGTGGTTTACTAAATCTGGTAACCCCCTCGAGTTTGAGGTCTTTGGTTGGTTTTGACTTTCTTTTGTCTATATCTCTGGAATGGCTGACGTTAAGACTAATATTCATGGTACTCTTAGAAAAGGGCTCGGTGAGATCTGTTCGATAAAATTATCAAGACTTTAAGTGCTCATATCTCAAACGGCTAATGGTAGACCCCATGTTCATGGTACTCTAAGAAAAACACTCGACGAGATAAAAGTATCAAAACTTTAACTGCTCATAATAATATCTTCTAAATGGCTCGAAATGCTCCTAAACGGTTCACGGTACTCTAATAAAAGGACTCGACGAGATCTACCCGTTCCGGATGGCACAGCAAGAGATCTTTATGCAAGAAACACTGGGCATGGCAATGGATGACGGTAACGTTTATAAAACCGTTAAAAGCTTGGTAGATTCCACCACAACAACACAGGTACCTACTGCTGATCTGGTTCAACTACTAACCTATCATTTAAGAAAGCACTTCCAACGAAACTTGATCGGTAGGTACGGAATTTAACAGAGGGTGCTCTATACAATTAAAAATATCTTGAAAATGCTCTCACGATCATTTTTTTACCTCTTGCTCCATGATCCTCAATCAGTCGACTTCCAACTCACGCTCTTGCTCGCGAAGAATGCGGCTCCGAGACTGGCTTGGCTGGGATCCACTTCATCGACACGGTGAGACGACTCAGCACGGGCCACCGACGGCGCTCTTCTACTCTCGCTCCTTCTACCTCAATCGATCGACTTCCAGCTCACGCTCTCGCTCGCGAAGACTGCGGCTCCGAGACCGGCTGCGAGATCGGCTGGGCTGGGATCCTCGATTCAGCACGTGCCGGCATATTCAGCCGACGGAGATCTTCACCTCGGAGAGAAAATAAACAGAGTTTTAAGGTTACTGGTCAAGAAAATCGCTCGAAATTAAGTAGGTAGGGAAATATCGCAATTAAATTTATTTTCTCGGCATCCGGATGACTAAACTGATTATTTACTAGATGTTACCTACTTGAACGGAAAGGTGCTGAAGACCCTTAAATTTGGCATACATGTATAAAGGTGAATATGATTGAATACAAGGTATTACAGACTTCTAGACTAGTGCTTGGTTGCACAGATTACTAAGAAACATTCTACTAAACAAGTGATGGGACAGTCCCTAAGGACGCTCTAGTAGTGATTAAAACCTATTAACTAGCAAAATTTCTATTTAATCCATAATTGTGTTAACGAAAATAATGGGTTTCGTTTATAGGTATTTTAAAATTCTTCCAATGATTTTACTATAAACACTGTAGCAATAAGATCTTAATCGACCGTAGGTTCAATTTTAGATCATTTATACTGTGTTAAGAGTCACCTCAGCTCACACTAGATTGGCGAAGCCACCACTAGACTCTAAAGACGTTTAAAAATCTAAAAACGGACGGAACTAGCAATCCACACTGTGTTTTTTCTAGATTATATAACATGGGCGTGTACTTACGCGAATTTTCGTTCCTTGGCTCGCACTTCTGAAGTATAAGGGTTCTGTCCTCCAATAGGGGTTTCACTCCGCAGCAGATTCAAACACGTGGCACTTATTTATGTTTGGTTTATTCACCTCACTTATTATTTGATATTAATTTCACAATATTGATTTCACGAGACACGTCCGTTCAGTCGAACGGTCACACTCCGAATGCCGCCGCCAGCCCAATTCAAGTTCTTTTATAAGCCGCATTGGCGTGGCGGCCGCATTCAAATTCGTTCCTTTTTGTTTTAAATGCAAACAGTTTAGTTATCAAAAATACTGTTGATTTTAAAAATACATTGAAATAAAAGGAAACCTAACACAGACAAATGGACTTACAAACAAGTTATAAAATAATCTTCTACGTGCTCTTATTGAAAATAATTCATTCGAAAAAACCGTTACACAATGATCTATGATCTAGCTCTGACAGATGATTTTTAAATAGCGCATAATGGCGTCCATAAAGTACGTTTTTCCATGAAACGTGAGGGATCGCGTAGGGAGGGAGGAGTATTTTGCCGCCCTTACTTAAAATGTTTTTTTTAAAGCAAATAATAGTCAACTAATTGTAAAATTATTTTAAAACGATAGATACTCGTATTAATACGAATACATCTAAGAAACAATTAGAAAAAGTAACATATACAATTTTGTACTTACGTGAGTAGTCGCACAGTGAGCACTTTGCCGCCATACGCGACACGTACAACAATCGTTACCTCCACCAACGGTTAGGTTAACAAAGAAAACTATATTCTATTGTCGCGACTCGTGTCGTTACCACGAATTACAAGCTCTCCTCGTGCTATAAATTTTTCACATAAACTAAAGATTTGAATAGCAAAGGGAGCCTTTGATACTACAGTACCTACCCATATGCCCGCACCAAGATTCACGCAACCGATGTGAAACCGATCGATGTCCAGTGGGAAAATATAAAAAAAAAATTGTTAATTTCGATAAAAGCTATTTTCTCGCAAATGAACCAGTTTTAAGGATTAGCAACAGTGCGGATTTTTTTTTAAAGAATAAGCACACTGCTTAGAGTCTGACTCAGGATCAAACTCGCAATTACCTATTACTTTCGCAATGGTAACACTTCTTGCAATAGGCCGACAGCACTTAAGTTAGAGTTCATTTATCACGCTGGTCGCTCCGCGCTCCCGAGCAACTTTGCACCGGACTTGCGGGTAGAACCCACAAAGTTTAGACTGCAGAGTTCGCGGTAACTAAGTCCTTGCGCGACCCAAACACCAATTTACTGGAGAGTTTAACCGCCATTTAGTCACAAGTTGGTTAGATTTTCTTCGGAGTTTAACTCGCTATCGCTGCAACAGTTCCGGTTGATTAGCGTGATTATTGTCAAAGCAAATAAGCTTTTATGCAGCCTGTAAACTTAGTGTTATACAACGTGTTACAAAAGATCCTAACTATTTTTGCAGGGTGTAACCTTCTCGTCAATAGGATGACATTTCTGTAAAAAAAGTAAAAAAAAAAACAATTTTTGTTTAACGACCTCAAAATTTCAAAAGGTTTGTGTTTGGATTTTGTTCAAATTCAAACACATGATTGTGTGCGTAAGTGCATTGGCATAGTTTTAAACTGATAAAACACGGTGAAAATCAATGAATGCCATATTTTAAAAATACTTTTCTCCTGCCACAGCGTTTACATAAGTTGATGTTTTGACTGCGTATAGTTATACGAAGTTACAAGAAAGAACATTCTCTGAAAACCCACTAATAAAAAGCGCCACCATAATTACATAAGTATTGCTTTGCTGGAAATGACCCTACCCGTTGCATCTTCACATACTCCATAAAGAGTATCGCTTACCACATTGGATTTTAAATGACAATCTGTTCATTAACGATTCAGAGCTTATTAGAAACGTACATAGTACTAAACAACTCTTCACCAATCACCAGGAAAAGGTCCCTGAAACGAAATATGTTGTAAAATCATATAATATGTTGTAGTGTCGTAGTGTAACAAATTGTGCAAAAACAACTATAAAATCGAAATTTCGCTAAACTTCTCTAACAAAAACAAATTGGGGTGTGATCCCTATCACCAGGTGCTATATTACCTTGTGAACAGATTTTAGGATCTTTGTAATACCTCGTATTCTCTTTGGCATCGTGGAGTTAGAAACTTGTCAAACTTAAGTGGTCGTTTTAATAGTTATTTGCTCTAGGTACTCATTAATCGAAACCTCTCAAACAGTAGAGTAATGCAAACCACAAAATAAACTGTGGCGTCTGTGTTTTATTCTTACCTACTATAATAATTATTTGTAAAAATATCTTCGAACTTATACCTACATGGTTATTTAAAAATTGATTTATTCCTGAAACTCGTCTTCTTCTAAATGTGATTTCCAGCAACTTTTGTGTTACGACTTTGCGAATAACCCGATACTTTTTATTTATTGAAAGTTTCTTATTCTTTATTAATTTAATTTGCCCAAACAAAATTATTTGAAAAACCACATATTTTGACTAGGATGATTCTTCAAAAAAGCGTTCTTCGTTGATATCCATGGCTTTTATTTTTTCTCGTCGTTGGTGAAAACTAAAAATACAGAGGATAAAAGGGCTTAAAAACTAGCCAATATGTCGATGAGGCACACCTGTAGGCTTTATAGGTTAATCAGAAAAAAATCTTCTATTTTGACAGGCCATGGATATCAAAAAATATGCCATGGATATCAAATAGTGTCCAAAATTAATATAAACAGTAATTTCAGTGGTACATAAATGCTTCCTTTAGCTTGATTGTCACTCATGAACTGTCACAGACTTAAACAGGGCTTTCAGTGAAGGAAAAGTATATAAATAAAACATCATAATAATCAAACCAAAGTAATCAAAGTTTTATTTTGAGAAAAAACAGTAAAAATTTAGAAGTTTTTAAACTTTTTCAATTGCTCATAGATTTATTTTAAGCAAACACATGCTGAGTTATTAAATAATAAAAGAGATAAATTATGCTCAACAAAGTCTATAAAATTGTAACATTAATTCTTAAGTTCTCATTAATTTCAGGCCTTAAGTCTTATAAAACGTTTTGATAAACAGCTACTATTATTTAAAAGCTATAACATGAATAAACAATTACACATCCATCCCGAATTTCATCCAAAGCCATCCAGCCGTTTAAGCGTGAAGAAGTATCGTAAATACATAATATACATATTAAATAAATAAATAAATAAATTGGATTTTATTCACCACAATATTTAAAACAAAACAGAAGAAGATTAGTAGAATATAACCCAGCAGCACCATCTAAAACAATGTCCCAGGCACTGCAGCGCCAAGTGCCCTCTTCATCCATCTAGTGTGAGTGAAGGTACCACTGGAGGCTATTTAAATCATCTCATAAAAAATAAAATAATATAGCCTTTTATTGCTTCTCAAAGTTACATATAAAAGTATTTGCAAAGGTAAAATAAATCATCTCATACGTAGATGCATTAGGCCTTTATTTTTTTTAACCCAGCATAGTAGTACGAGTCAGACTCGCACACTCAGGGTTCCGTACCACCACAATATTTGTGTAACATATTTTAATATTATATTTACCCCTTACTTTAGGTGGTGGTACGGTATCCCCGGTACGCGACTCCGACTAACAAGGAAAAATGTTAGGATATTGTACACGAAGGGTGCTAAACGGGACTTTATTACTCTGCCTCAGCTAATTCTACCATTATTTTCATGTATTTGGTAGAATCCCTCTTTGTTTTTTTTAATAACTAGTAGACTGACCATTCATTGCATGTATTTGGAAGAATCCCTCTTTGAAAGAAAGTGAGGAACCCTCGGTTCGTGAGTCCGGATTGCACCGGCCGGTTTTTATTAATCTTGTGTACATTAATTAAGTCGTATAATTACAATGGATTTAGAAAAATGTAGATAAATAGATAGATAGATAGATTCTGTGAAAAAATTAACTGCTTGCTTATTATTCAACCTATTATATTTAAAGTTAACAACAGCCCGTTAAACGTAAGGCAATCAAGCAAACAGACATGCAGATATGTACTGGATTAGTAATAGGGTCTTATTTGGCAATTTTTCGGTACGTAACCCTAAAATAAGTGAAATTTAAGAACATTTACTTGATATCCATGGCCGGTATGTGATATCCATGGCTTAAATCCATGGATTTTAGGGCCATGGATATCAATAAAATTAAAAAATGACGTTGTTTCTCTTTAACTATAAAAGCTATCGTATTTATTTTGATGTCAATACCTACTGAGGGACATACCCAATCCTGTACTTTAGATAGTTAAGTGCAAATAGTATCACTTAACTAGCAAAACTGACCACAAGTTTCAATTACCCTCACGAACCAAAATTAAAAAAAAGTGAAGAACTTACGTCACAGTGTTGGCGCGAAAGTTAGCGACACACCCGTCCCATCTTAGCACCGTGGTTAAATTGGCGATATTTTACACCAATCACAAGACACTTACCGCGTATTCAAGTATGTTTAAAAAGCATACTTTTGTCGAGCGGTTCCAACTTCGCTCGCCGCGTGACATTAGTTTAAACGTCTACTGACACAAGAGTTTTCATTATATTAGAATGCTGGATATACGATTGGATAGAGGCACTCTTTGGGCATTTAGAAAGGTATAGATTAGCACAGTAATGGTTACATGAGTAAAACCACAAACAAAAACATACCAGGAGCACACGCGTGTGACATGCAAAATACTTGCAAATTCACCCATTTTTTGACCTTCAAAGGGATATTTAGGCAATTTCCTCTATGAAATATTGATTCTATTTGATATGCCTCAATAGACCGTTAGTTAAGTAGACGATTAAGTGCTACTTTAGTACTGTGTGATGTATAGTTTAGTAGATACTAGGGTGTGACCAAAAAAATCGACCTCTCAAAGAATGACCCACTAAGATGTAGAGTTTGTGAAGTAAGGACTTGTAGAGTTAGGGCGTGTAGATTTAGAAACTTGGCTCTCCATGAGATCTGATAGCTTTTTGACAGTGCGAGGTGTATGGTCTCGTCTTGGCAACATTTTTTACTTGAAAATCAGACTAGGTAGACTAAGCTGAGATAATGGTAAGTGCCTACTGGATTAAAAACAACAAAAATCTGCTTGTAATGTAAGACCGTGATACGATATAAATATCGGCAACCCGGATCGGCGCGGCCGACCGGATTGAAACCTACCGAACCGTCCAGCAAATGGATTTATGTCGACGTCCGGTACGTTTTCTATTATCGGACTTTCGAGTCCCCTGGCCCGCAACAATGTGGCGCGCCTTTATGTACGCGACACACAAAACATTCTTTACGACGCCCGTTAAATATTAATTTATTTCCTGTAAATGGCCTATAAATAAAATTGTTCGGCGATCGTTTACGAAATATCATCGCATCCTTCAGAGCCGTAGATCATCATTTATTTACTGGTTGGTATTTGACATTAAAACATGAAAGTAGAGGGCAAACGGCATATCGAGCTTTACTCGATAAACCTATGTCTGTACCACTCTATGTAGATCATACAAAATGGCAAAGATATTTCATGCTAAATCAGCAGGAGTAAGTATACCTACTAACTAAAAATGTAAAAAAATAAGATTAGAACGCCAGCAAATGAATAGCTTTCTCCTCTAGTGTTTCTCCATCTTTTAGACGAAACTTTAGATTTTGGCAATAAATTATTTGCTTTTCAATAGAATCATGGCTCTTTCAGGAGATGCATTGTGTATTCTCGATGCAGACGCCGCCGCTCATGAAATTTAAGTCGCTCGGCTGATAAGTAATAGGTACCGTATCGGAAGCTATTCGGGTAGTTATTGCTGATTTCAGTCGGCTCAAAACATTATTATTAACGTCCCATTTGAATATACAACGAGACATGACTGTGATGTGAATAGCAAAGCACGAACAGCCCAATGCACAGGGACAGACTGACTCAAGGCACAAAGACTCTAGGCAAGATGTAATAGACTCTATTTTGCTGTGCCATCGGCACGTGCGATATTGTCACGAATGCAAGGCAATGAAACGAGCTATTCGATACAATAGGGCGGTTGACTAAGTATTTATTTTAATTGTTGAAAGACCGCCAACAAAGCGGGAAACCACCATCGTAACGATATTTTTTGCCCAAGGCACTATGCCTGGGAAATTATTTATGGAAAAGTGCTTCGGTTTCATGTCCAGTATGCTTACTTTGTATGTTGTTGTTCAATGATAATAAACGGTTTCCTATTCTATTCTATTCTCCCATTCGGGTCTGTCGGCGGTCTTTTAAAACCCTGTATAAAAGAGAGTCGGGCTAGTTACACCATTTAAAACTCAAACGGATGGGCCGATTGAATGGATTTGTTTCTGCCCCGAATAGCAGAATAAAACATGCGAAAACCAAATTTATTCTGATGCGTGGACGAAGTCGCGGGCAAAAGCTATATTTAATAAAACGCAGGAAACGATGGAGAAATTAAAACCAATTACTCTACAATTCGGAAGGCAAAGTTTTTTGTTCGAAAGTCCGTTATTGGCTTAATCTTATCTTTAGACAATATTGAGAAACTAATTTCAATATTTTTTAATTTGGTTCAGTAGTTTGGATTTTACAACGTTTCAAAGATACGGTTTTATGACCTTCACGCGACGGTCTGCATACTGTTGGCGGTCATAGGAACAAAACATTTTAGCGCATAAAAACCAAACTACTGGACCAAAATAAAAAATATTCAAATTAGTTTCTCAATATTGTCTAAAGATAAGATTAAGCCAATAACGGACTTTCGAACAAAAAACTTTGCCTTCCGTGTTATTTTTTTAATACCTCAATCTTCGAAGAAACGACGCAATGGAAATATAAAAACTACGTTTGGTTGTGGAGTGAGCTCACTCTTTGTTACCAACACCCGCCAGGTGGTCCAGTTTCTGCAAACATTTTCCGCGATAAAAGTGTGCCCGCAATATTTGCTGTCTGACCCGAACTTGATAAATGATGCACTTCACACGGCCCATCGGTGTTGCCACAGTGGAATCGCCATAGATGTGGAGGTTTCTATGTGGAATTTCTGATCGAATTAAGGGCGGGCAATATGGGTTTTCTTACTTAAAAGTGTTCAGGAAAAATATACGAAATTAGTCATTTAAATAATAATATGCCTTTTCAACATTATTTCCAGTTTTTTATACAAATGGCATTTTTTACAAGCTAAATAAGTTATATGAGAATTTCCAAAGTATTTATATCCACACTGGATCCAAATTAATTACAAACCAAAAATACGCATACTTTGTATTAAAATTCGGAAAATCATCCGTGGAAATTCTAGTGGTTCGTTGGCAACACCTCTGACTGCGCCCATCCGCCGGTCCTTCCTTCCGGGTCCCTCTTTCCTTTTAAATATTAAAGCCATTGCTTATTTAGTGGCTTAATTTATTGTTTGCTTACACATTTACCATCAACTGCGGTAATAACGTCCATTTTCAAAAGTGGCACCCGTTTTTTTTTTTTTCGAGAACGCTGGGGACAGAACGTCAGCTAACTTTACTGGGTTACTTTTCGGGAAACTTTACAACAAAACTGAAATGGTCGGAATATCATAGACATTATTCTCAGGTTGCTTGCTGATGGTACAGTCTGCTACACGCTAAGATACGCCCTTTTGTCCGATTAGCGCTCTAATGCCGCGGCAGGTAAGAGCTCCATGGGGTATCCTAGACTGTGGTTGACGGTACCTACGTGTTATCGAAGTTTATTTGATGATTTGATAAATCATTAGTGACTAAATAAACCCCAACGTGGTCGAAGAACGTCGACTGTACTGAACATTATCAAACACCAAATAAATGATCCAGGATAGATAGGTACCCTAAAATTGTGTTTCCATGTTCCAATGTTTCCATCACCGCGCCTACCTAAAACTTGTGATATCGGTATTTGTCATGTTACTAAAGATAGTCATGTTGTAAAACCGCTTCGTGATAAAACACTTTCGCCGAATTAGGAATGCTATTGTCAGTGCAATAAGACAGCGATTAAAAGTTAATCAATCACCATATACTGTCAACGATTACCTATCAACATTTTTATTTTTGGTCTTGGAGTTTCCGTGACATAAACGTTGAACACAAATTAATAAATCACTGACATAAACTTGTTCTAGTGTTAGAGAGAAAGTAGATAAAATTGTAATAGACTGATCTTTATTGTTGCCATAAAACAAGGGACAAACTTAAAGGTACTTAGATACTTACTGTTCGTTGTCAGACAAAACCTATAAATCTTAATCGACAGGACATTCCATGGCTAAAACCGAACTTTGCAGGCGGACGGAAGTTCAGCATCTAATTATTAGAGCCATTAATCAACAATCACTGACAAAGACTACACCGACCTAGATGAGAGTACTAGACGGTTGGTGTTTGGGCAGCCAATCAGACTTATACCCAAGAAATCCAACTTTAGATTATTAGCCGATAAAAATATCTAATGCCACCGACATGTCTTTGTTTGCGGAGTTTTGAAACGTCTAAGCTAAGCCATGGAATTAGTTAATGAAATTTATGGATATAAACAGCTTAAAGTAGTCATTCCATTTGATTAAATGTGATTAAAACATTGGTAGGATTAAGAATAGCTAATAACAGGCTCGTGCAGGATAAGGAAAAAATATATAAAACGAACGTTCTACTTCAAAAAGTTACATGCAACAACATGTTTCTCCGACTTGCTTTCCTCTTCTTTGTAATAACAATTTGCCTCGGGAAAGAACCGAATCATGTCGGTTGGCATCACAAGTTTGGTATTCAGGAAGGTGAGAGGATCAGGCAAGTCGAGGCAAGTCATATCGTGACTAACAACAACCCTATTGTCGGTGGAACGATAGCCTACCTGAATGCTCATCCGCACTTGGCTGGTATCATCATCGACATCGTTGGAGTCGTCGGGCCCTCGGCGTGCGGAGGATCTCTCCTGACATCCACAAGAGTCCTAACAGCCGCTCACTGCTGGTTTGATGGGCGCTTCCAGGCTTGGCGCTTAACCGTCGTGCTCGGCTCCCCCTATCTCTTCTACGGGGGGGTCAGAATCGAGGCGTCCGCCATAGCCGTCCATCCGCTCTACAACCCCTACACTCTGTCCAACGACATCGCTGTCCTGTACCTGCCGACGCCCGCGCCGCTGTCCAACGCGATCAGACCGGCTGCGCTACCGAGTGGACAGTTGCTAGACATTGACTACACAGGATACTGGACCGTGGCTGCCGGCTACGGAAGGTACTCCGACTTGACCATACCTTCAATGAACACCATGGTGAGGCAAGTGCACCTGCAAGTGATCTCGAAGACCCAGTGCCGCGCCGTGTTTGGTAAAAATATGATTCTGGATTCTACTCTTTGTACTAGCGGGTTTGGTGGTGTGGGTATTTGCCAGGGAGACTCCGGCGGGCCCCTGACGATCCACGCGTACGGGCAGGATGTGCTGATCGGCGTGAGCTCGTTCACGGCGGCGGACGGCTGCGAGCTCGGACATCCCTCGGCCTTCGCCTTCGTGCCGCGGTTCATTAGCTGGATACAAATGCATATGTGATTACCTACTGTATGCACTAGCAGCCAGGAAATGCGGTTCTAATAAAATGTTAAGATTGCGTTCCATGAATAATGTATTGTTAGTAAATGTAGGTTAATGTAAGGATCTCGATGTACACTTTATTCTCGTATAGGTAGTTAAATGAAAATATTAAATGAAATTATATTATAATGTTACCTATAACCTGTTTTTAGATCCTTGCTATTAAATAATCTGAAGCAAAAGTACCTCCTCTTTCAGATTTAATTTTCACAGCAATATGCCAGAGATGAAAATATTTGTTCTCACAAACTTCGCAAAAAGGAAAAAATATAATATTGGTAGAGGCCGAACGGTGCAGAAAAATCCTTACAAATATTTAACTGAAACATCTCCGTTGGGAGTTGCCTCTGGAGTCGACGGCCTAAGCCGGCAAGATTTATTATTGTTAATCTATTTTCAAAGTATCCTGAATGTTTTCATTCTTGATTAGGTTTGATCTGAGATTTTACGGAGACCCAAAAGGGCGAAACATACAACTTCGAGAAAGTTCCAAATCGTTCTGTACACACGAGGTAATTACACCACATAAAATTATTATTCCGAATGGAAGAACCATGATATCGTATATCGTAGTCATAAAACATAGATATTTAGATAGAGAACACTCTACTCACGCTATGGCGGAACATTGTCAATAGTTCGAGCCAAGTACATACCTACCTACCTATCAGGCAGCGTTTTGCAACGCCATCCGCCAATAGGTACTACCTGACTGAAACATTCATTCAAACAAACATTGAGCGATTTTTTTAGCCCTCAGCGTTCGTCTTGCAACTACGACATCCTCCGGTATAGGTACCTACTTATAAAGCTGCTCTCCACCTCCGCAGACCCACAAAAGCACAACCCCCGCATCGACTTCCCGACGCGGTACCTGAGCTCGGGCGAGATCCTGCGAGCAAACTGCACCACTGCGCCCGCGCTGCCCGCGCCGCATATCACCTGGTTCATCAATGGGAAGAAGGTTAGCATAATCGTCATGTAAAGATGTATTGTGGGGTCAAAAATCCCCTCGAAACCTCCTCCCTTCCTCGAGCCGCTGCCTATATCGCATCAGACCTGCCCGTCTGTGATGCCCACCGCGACTTCTCTCGCGGCCCGAAATAACTTTTGACGTAGGGTAGGTAATCGAATGAGGTAGTGGCCACCCCTGGTGTCAGAGTTTTTAGGCCACCCAAAGGGTCTCTGACATGGCTTAACGATTGTTATTAATCAAGAACAACCGGGACCAACGGTTTAACGTGCCTTCCGAAGCACGGAAGCGCTCAGATATTATTGCCACTAGCGGTCACCCATCCAAGGACTGACCGCGGCCGTTGTTGCTTAACTTTGCCAACGGCTAGTACAACTAGGCTGTGAGCGCTTCACTTTTGACGTGAAATATGTCGCAAAAGCTAACGTGGCTACCCTCCGCGTCTGATAATATTTTGAAGGCAGTAACTGTAGAGTGTAGACAGAAGGAGTAAGCGTAGACAAAACTCGCGACGCGGCCTGGCATCCTAGCTGGGCTGATTGGCGCCATTCCCCTGGAGCGTTTACCACTTACCTGCTCCAAGATTATGCTTCTCTAGGCTAGACTATAGGTACCTCTGGGGAGCGCATGCAGATTGCAAGAAATAGTTTAGCCTTTTGATGAAAATCTGTGTCGCTGTTCAAAAGTCACGTTCTCTTAACCGAACAATTGTAGGTATATGGATTTTAGGATTTTTCGTTGGGGAGCTTTTAAAAATTTACATATTCATAGTTATTTATTCCGCATTTTCAGATGGACGAGCTGGTGGCGCGGTCGCGCAAGTACCGCGTCCCGACAGGCGAGCGGTCGAGCCGCCGCGGTTTGCACGCGACTGAGGAGGACCACAACCGCTCGGTCAGTGTCCCCTCGCTGCCTGCACTCTCGCACGCCTCGTTTGTCGCCACGCGCGCGCCCGGATGCCTTAGGGAATTCCAGGTGCCTTTTAGTTTAACAATCACATCTCACCTTTATAAGTATTTTTATTTTAAAAAATAAATAATTTGCTGGTCACTTGTCCAGCGCCTCTATTATGTAAAAACACTCAACCTCCGAGCGTCAAAAAATCGAAAATAGCCCTTATTGACATGAACAATCTATTTCTTGACATTTAAAAACCGTTATTTTTACGGTGGATATTTTAGATAATACAGGGGCAGATCGGAGTGAGACATGTTTATAGAGTATACATGGACGATTCTCGCTTACAGGTTTCTCTGAACAATCGAGCTGAGGTCCAGATTTTTCTTGTCAAATAAATAAGTATATAAATGTCAGGGCCTATTAATTCACTCTAAAAATAATATACTTAATAGTAATTATAGGCTTCTTAGTTGTATGACTTGACGCGACGTCAAAAAAACTACTGATTTAGAAGTTGTACTTGGTTAAAGTGCATCATACGTAATGGGAAGAAACTTATAATGAAAACGCTTATCATCGTAAAAACGCTCGTACATGATGACGCTTGTTTTATTATGAATACAGGCAACTTTTTTATTGCTATCGCGTAGTTTTGAAAAAACTAATGGGTGACAACAGAACAATGTAAAAATTGTAGTATTATGCAGCAAAGCAGTATAAAATAATAACTCACCATTATGGTAATCGGAAACCGAAACAACAAAAGTAATCGTAACCGTGAAATCGGTAAACAAAAGACAAACGCTCTCCGGTTAATCTAGAACACAAACACGGTGCCTAAAGCCAGCACCACACAACCGCCACGTGCGTTGAAAATTAAAAAGGCTCATTTGCATAAAACTAATTTCCTCCAACCCCGTTACCAACTGCGAGGGTCGAGCGAGACTAAATGCACATACCTAGAAAGTTTTTTGCCGAGAAAACTAGCGTATTTGTTTAGGGGACACCAGTGAGAGTAAAACTAGTAGAGCCTCTAGCTAGTAGAACTGTGGGTAATGATGGCATTTTAGCACTGAGAGCACTGAATCATGGCACTTCAGTACAACAAGTAACATTTGAAAAGGGTGCGGTCGACAACACCTTTTGTATAGTTTTTTTAGTAAATCTGCCCGTAACGTAACCCCGTAAAGTACACTTATACATGCAGGCATGTAAAGAGGCTCACTCTCACTTATTTTGCCACAATGATTCGCTCTTAGGCATCTTTCAAAACATTTTCAAAGAAGTCAAGCTAGAAGATCCTTATTTTTAAGACCCTACTACGTAATATTGTTGATGGTAGGTAGGTAATCGTTTGAGGTAGTGGCTGTGAACTGTGAACTCGCGATCCAATATAAACTTAACAACCCCATATCTCGGCAACCCCTCGACCGATTTGGCTCCTTAAAAATTCTTTTAATTTCATTTACCCGCTTACCAAATTTCATAACGATCCGACCAAATTTATCGTCGAACTAACATACATACATACATACAAACATACAAACGCCGGATTGTTCCAGTAGACTCGGAAAACTTCGCTCGCTCGTTCAATAAAACAACGTTGGTCTTCAAGATCATAGATAACAAAACACAATAGCTTAAACTTCCTCCCGCCACATTTCAGGAGGCCGAACTTCAGGACCACGAAGAGCCTCACGTCGTGGGCTCTCTGAGTCGCCACCGAGGCCGAAAGCCGAGCCGAGGCCGAGACCTGTACGTGACAGTCTCGGAGCTACAGCTGGTAGCCTCAGGCCGCCTGGAGATCGTCTGCGTCAGCACCATACCGGAGTTCAGGAGCATCGAGGATAAGTTCGCTGACAATAGGAACGACACTGTGATTGGTGAGTTATGGTACTTATGGTTGTGTATTTGAATGGTACCTATTCTTGAAGTTTGAAATGAAATGAAAAGTTTTAAGGTTTTTAAGTTTTTTTTTTTAGTTTTTAGTTTAAGGTGTCGCACAAACCACCCGGAGGCGTATATAGAAATGCTAGTTCAGTACGTCTCCGCCAGGCTAAGACGAACTGAATTAGCAGTTTCTAACGATAAACACCCGTAAATGCTACGCCAATACGTCTCAGAGGGTGATGTACTGCAGTAGGATTTCAAGTTTTATAACGCAACGTAAGTGGGGTTATCCTAATTCGGTTCGTCAACGTGAAACTGATGCTGAAGGGCGGCTAAGAATTAACTTACAGCATGACAAATAAAGCAAATACAGGTACGAAAAATGTTCTGCGTCCCGCGTTAAGAATTCTGAGTTCCGATTTCACTGAAATCTATGCTCCTTTGATCCGTTCACCCTGAAGCGGTCAGAACGCGGAGTTCTCGTGAAGGATATCGGAACTCCGGAGCAGAGTGTCCGGCGCCTTAATCTTGGAAGCTGTGATAGGCAAGTGGGTAGAACATTGGACCCATAACTGTGAGGTCCCGGGTTCGAATCCTGGTACTTGTTTATTTCAAATTTACGTATTTGTAGTAGCAATATCACTCGCTAACGGCGAAGGAAAACACCTTGAGAACACCTGCTGCTTCTTAGGCTTTACACGTTTTAGTCGCTGTATAAATCATTTCATTACGTAGATGCAAAGGCCTTAGGCCGACTAAGCCCAGAGGATGGTATATGCTTGGTCAAGCCTACTCCGTCCAAACATTGTTCCAGGCACTGCAGCGTCCGAGTGGTCGCTTCACCCATCTAGTGTGAGTGGATGTAGTACCACTGGATACCGTATAAATCATCTAATCAGATGCAAAGGCCTTAGTATTATATTTTGGTTCGACGCCACACCTCATCCCCCGATGTGCCTACGCCGTAGACCCCCGTAGACCTTCGTAGCAGCTCGTAGACTCTACGCTACGGAAGATACTAGTGATTTCTAATTATTTTCCATTGATTTATGAGGTTAAAATCACTAGTAGTTATAGATTCGCCATGTCTTATATCCTACTTATATTATAAAGGCGAAAGTTTGTGAGTGAGTGAGTGTGTTTGTTACCTTATAACGCTGAATCCGCTGGATGGATTTGGATGAAATTTGGAATGTAGATAGTTGAGACATCAGAATAACATATAGGCTACATATTATCACGCTTTGGCGCTTAGGAGCAAAGCAAATGCACAAAGATTATCGTATAGTGGCCATTTGTATAAAAGTGAACGACAAAACCATTTACCATAGACCCTCTGTCATTACGTAGCGTTGAGCTATTTACTTTCCTAAATCCATCGAAAACTGAATAACGGTGAATTTTGACCTACCAAAAAGTCCGAAATGTGCCGCAACTATGCATTACAATCAAACGATAGGCAACAATGAAGAAGTTGTTTTTAATTATTGCTGTCATCCGACACTGTCACAAAAATGGTATCAAGAAAGCAATACAGCAGAAATCAACATTGTGTAATTATAAAAAACAGGCAAAAAAATATTGTTTCTGTGATAGCTACTTACAAACTGAAAGAGCCAATAAGTAAATCCTTACTTTAAAAACTTTGCATCCAGCAGTGTTTATCAAAGATCTTTACAAAGTTGCGGTCCGACGTCCGTCCTGAGATCTCTTGGCCAGACGAGATGGAATGTCCGTTCAGTGCATTGCTGACTGCTGGTTATTCAGGGAAGAATAAGGATGCACCAGACCTCGAAGAAAACTAAAGATACGATGTTCTGACCAAAAAAAGCCGCTGAGTGTACTGTGCAAGTATGAAAAGCATTGTAGAGTCTTGAGCGACCAAAGGCGCATAAAATCAGCCAGTGATGTCGTAACATGAGCAACATGACCGCTTTATTTCCACTAAGTACCTATTGAGTACCTAGAAGGACTAGACAGGGGCACTTTTACATGATATCCTAATCGCCTATTCATTGTTGACAACTCTGATAGGCTTTCCACATACTTCAGAAGTTCAGACTGACGAGAAGATTGGAGCATGTCAAAATCCCCGAACCGCCTGCGTGGTGGTGTTGCCCGCATGAAAGATATGTGAGGAATAGAGCCAGAAGAGGTATTTCGTGCCAATCTTAAGCTGTACCGACAAGGTCGCATCGTCATAACTGTCCTGATGCTCCACAGTGCAGCTGATAGGATCTCCTGGAGGCGACCCCAGCGCGCTGAAGTTATCGCGTTTCTGGGACGGCAAAATGTGACTCTTTCAACACGAAAGAAGAATAAGACCGACGATTTAAAATCGTTGTTTCAGACTATCGTATCGTAGACGCTAAGAAGACGCGTTTGGTGTTTCAGAAAGGCAGCTCATAGAAAAATAAAAACTTTTCAATTGATAGACATAATATGGATAAGTTTTTCTGATATTATGATCGTTGTCTTTGATAGCATGATGCAAAATAAAATATATTAAAAAACTACACGAATTTTCATATAGTTTTCTCTGTTAAGTAACTTCGTGCCTGTAATATGAGTAGGTAACGCTAACTAGCTCTGTTGGAGATCTTTTACAGTTTTATAGAATGCCAGTCAGATGTTGAGACCTGTGACGTACCTACTGCATCGAATGCTGAATGCTGATATATTCATTCACACAACAGTGCAAGCAAACGAGATGTACTTGGGTTTCAAACTACGCATTAGGAGTCTCTAACATCGGGAGAGGCAGTGTCCATATAGGCCACAAAGGCACGAAGGCTTGAGGCGAGACCAACTAAACAGAGACAACCCAGACTGAAAGTTTGCAGAAAGCAGTAGCAGATTAGCGGACTCAAAATAAGAGTCGAAATATTCGAGTGTGTCTTGAAATGTAGGTAACCCATGTTCAATCAGTTAGATGCCGATAACAGTAGGTATCTGTATCTTTACTCCGTTGAGTTTGGAAGAAGCAGATAACAACGCATGGTTCACGGGAGCGAAGTCTGATAGCGCTAGGGGTCGGTTATAAGTACATTTAATACTACCTAGGTAGTAAAAAATGCTAGGTACAATTGCTAAATCACCACAAACTTTTATCCTTTTTCTTTTATTCACGTGAATGAGGTCGTGGGCACTAGCTATAAATTGCTAAGTAGCTTTTCCCCTGACTGACTTCGATGGCGGGGGAAAAATAGAGCTGCAACTGTTAATCTTAGTCAGCGCGGACGAAGTCGCGGGCAAAAGCTAGTTATGTCTATAGGACACGGTATTTTTTTTTAGATAGGAAACCAAATGCAATTACTTGAACAAAACAACCCTCCCAAAATGACTTAAGGGCAAAGATCTTATCCGACATATTTCAAAAGTATCCCCATCATCTGCAGTGTCTCAGGATCTTAGAGCCTATTACGCCTGGTAGATATACTTAAAGGATTTCGGCACGGCGCCCCTTCGCCCGAACTTTGCAAATTATGTGACATTATCCACTGAAAACTTCCCAACAAGTCATAAGGACAGGGTTAGCGATTTCAAATTACAAAACTTTCATGCAAATGTTATGGCATTTTCCACCCGTGGCGCAAGATATTTTTGAATCGCCGCTTTCCGAGTTTGCTTTGGGCAAAATCAGTCCACGTTACGAAACGTCAAAATTAAGTTAAAAAAATCTATAAGTACTCAAAATGCCCTACTTTTTGTTGTTTTAAAATCGAGATTGTTAGCAAAGGGTTAATTTATGAAGTTTTTCTGGACGGTGCTGGCAGGCATAACAACCGAGCTTGATCGAAGGGCATAAAAATGAAAAACTTTAAAATGTCATGTTTATTCAACCAGTGACAGTACTCTTAAATCTTGCAACAGACCAAATCTACACTTTTCTATCGTTGCCATTTACATCTCCTTTCAGTGGACGTCATCCGACCATCGACCCTGGCGCAGCCTTCAGCCAACCTTACAGCACCTGAGTCCAGCACCTCCTCTGCCAACACCGCGATGTTCACCTCTACCCTCGTCACGTGTAGTCTACTTACCATTATGCGCCAGTTTGCCTGACAACAGTATCCACATCATAAACTCCAATGAACAGGCTGTGATAACAATTTATAGTACCTAGTTAATACTAAATGCGTTCATTCGACATAATATCGCTGCTGATTAGTTAGGTCTAGGCTAGGGTCATCATTGCATGATTATTCTTGAAATTCTAGAAGCTTGTTGCATGTTCTGTTATGACTAAGGCCATGTATGCAATTGAGATCAAGTGGTTCTGAAATGTCATAGAGAAAATTAAGAAGTCTACTTGGTGTCTACCTAGTGTGCTGAGGATCACACAGGGTCCAAAAACTAGACGCTAGACACATTGATCCGTCAACTTTTGTAAACAATGGTAGGTTGGAGCGAACGATGTTCTTTAAAATTGTTATGTACACCGATACGAAACCCAAGTCTCCGATGATTGATATCAATAAGGTGTTTGTTATTGAGTACCTACCTAGGTAACGTAAGTAAGTGTTCCTTCTTATTTTGGGATCAAACATTTTAAATAAGACGGTAATAAAGCTGGACTTCGCGAGAAAATAATGTCCTATTGTCAATTTTCAAACGATCTAGTCTTAAGTCGACCTTATGTTTACGTAGCTTCGTTAGATAAAACTCGTACTACTTTAAGAAATGTATATAAAAATAAATTTCGATAAATAGCCAATCATGAATAATTCAGACTTTTTCCAATATATACTTAGTAGCTAGAATAATTTGAAACGAATTTCTTATCTTATTGTTTTAACTGCATACTCCTAGAGCTAAAAAAGTATAGCTGCTGTAAAATGCATACCTACATTATTCTATTCAAAAGTACCAGCTTAAAATAAGTAACTGAAACATATCAAAATTTTGTGATTACGAATAGTAAAATTAATTAAGAACTAAGTCCATTGTTATACATATCAAAATATTATTAGAATATAAAGCAAATAAAAGTAAATCTTATTATTAAAAGACATTTTTCTCGATAAACTTCCTCTTTCATTTTCAATTTATCGCAATTCTCGTACTAGCTAGTAAAATAGTGGCATAAACAGATAAGCAGACCAAGTAACTCAACACCACACAATTGTCTCTTTGAGGTCATCTTCCAATTGTACGGAGGATATTATTGCCTTGTTAACTAACAGCTACATTATCATCAAATTGCCTTTAGTCTCCGAAGTTGCTTCATCAAGAGACCTAGTTTCCATGAAAATATGGAGCAGAATAAACTATACTTCGTAGTTTGTCTTCTGTTGTTTCTGAGTGAGAATATAGAAAGTTTCCGATGTGACCGCAGACCGTATGGGTCTTCGAGCCAAGCTTCACCTCCGGATGGAAGGTTCAAGCTGTCGGTTTTGGGAACTGAGAATACCTATATCCCTGATCAACTATATACAGGTAACGAGATGACATTGTCTTCAAGTAAACCAAACTTACACCTCACGGACAACGCATAAGTTCACAAATTCTTTGATGAAGCTGCTAGAAGCGAGACCTACCTACAAACATTCTAAAACAATTAATTTAATTGAATGAGACAGATACAATCGACTACGATCTAACTGTCTGATGATATTTGAATAATAATAATTTACTACCACCTACCATCTGCTGGTGCTTATAGGTCCAAGACTGTGGGTCTTCATCCTATAACTATCTTAAAAGCCGAGCTATTTAGGAAAATATTGTCTCTTCAAGGTACTTTTTTTAGATTTAGATTAGATTTAGAAACTGCCACAAAATTAACACAAAAAAACTTAGACTGCATTTTTGAAATTTTTTATCTAGCCTAAGCAAAAAAGCCCAAAAAAGGCAAATAAAAGGCCCTTTTTTAGGTGCACACAGTGGACATCCGTGAGCTGGATAGATAAATATAATACTACTCAGGAATAGTAGTTGGAAATACGCCCAAAGCCCTGATAACCTGACAAGCTACCTGAGTCACTTCCAACCGCTTGTATTTTCTAGTCGAGCTCACGAACACAGATGGGGAGTCCCACTTTACGTCGTTCGTCATATCAGCCGAGGGCGACATGATGCCGGACGCCAGGAACCCCCGACGCCTAATCTCCCAGTATCCCGGGGAGCTGCGTCCGCATGACTTTCTGACGTCAAAGTTCAGCGATCGATGCCTTTACTCGGTCGAGCAGGCTGGCAATAACTTCAAGTCTTCAGTCGAGGCAAGAATAAATTCTCCTATACATAAACCACTTCAACCGCTAAAAAGTATTGTAATGTCTCACCACCACCAAATAGGCCCACGGGTATCTGCATGAAGATTAGGCTTATCCTAAGGCAAAATAATAATTTTGTGCATTAGAATGTATAGTTTTGTTATCAATATGCTACATTTAAAAAACTTACCATCTTTATCCCAGAGGAGAAGGTTTGCCACCTGGCACTCCATCATACCAAGGATCTTCTAATAGTCAGTTTGTTATCATACCAATATGTAATAGATTGAAGGAGAAAGCTAACGTGTCTTAGTTCGATCTATTTCTATAACGGTGTCGAATTTACGGTCGGCCACAGTCTAGGATAGGTACCCCATGGTAGCTCTTACCACGCGCGGCATAAGGGCCCCAATCGAACAAAAAGGAGTATCCTAGCGTGTTACTGACTGTGCCATACATCGCCGCTCATCTTCGCTTTGGTGAATTATGCCCTTAATTATTTAATGACTCCAAGGTGTACTGGCAAGCGCCGCCATCAGGGAATGGCTGCGTGACTCTGAGGAGCATGGTGGCCGAGAATGAGAACAACTGGTTCGAGGACGGCGCCCCGCTCACCGTGAGGGTCTGTGAGGACCTGCGGCAGCCGGACGACGTGGCGCCGCAGCTCAACCTGGCCTGTCAAGTCTGTGACGAGGCTAAGTATGAGGTACAACGCCCGACCGTATTACGGCCGAAATCTTTTGCTCTTCTATTGTCTTGAAATTTCCAAGCCCTAAAGTGTCAGCGAATCCCAGACATAAGTGTTTCAATCAAACTGAAGGAGATATCCTAGCGTGTCGCTAACTGGATATAGGTTCAGGTTCTTTGTTATTTGAGAACGGGTGGCTCCACTTGGTGGGTCTTAGCGAATACTTACATGAGCAGGTATAGAAACATTGACTGTTGTCAGAATGCAGGAAAAGCCCGAGCTTAAAATACAGTCACCGAGAGTTCCTATTTTCATACATTTCACAGTCCATCACCACATTTAAGCCTATTTGAAACGTTGTTGTCGTTCCTAGGTGACGTTCACAGGTGTCTGGTCACGCAACACGCATCAGCAGCAGTATCCGGAGAACGATTGGGTACCTCGCTACAGCGATTTGGTCGGAGCGTCTCACTCCGCTGACTACGTCCTATGGTCTCCTGGTACCCTGGCCACGCCAGGCTTGAAAGATCTGGCCGAATACGCAAACTCCACCACCCTTGAGGCTGAGATCAGGGAAAAGGTACGTTACGTTGTAATTACTAGCTTAGTAGAAATTCCAGACCGAAATGTAATGCGTGTGCGTCGAAATAGTCTGATTGAGTCAAATGCTCTGTTCCCTGCACAAGCTTTTCTAGAGATTCATTAACTAAGGCCTTTGCATCTACGTAATGAGATGATTTATACAGCGTCCAGTGGCACCTTCACTCACACTAGATGGGTGAAGAGACCACTCGGCGCTGCAGTGCCTGGGACATTGTTTTTAGATGGAGTAGGCTTGCCCAGCACCTATACCATCCTGACAGCTTAGTCGACCTAGCCCACAGGAAAGACAGGTCAATACGTGTGGAGCCAACTAAGCCGCGGGTTTCCTCACGATGTTTTCCTTCACCGTTAGCGAGTGGTATTGCTACTCGTACTACAAATTCACAAATGTACGTAACTTTGAAATTAAACAAAGTCATAGATACATGCCCGCACTGGGAATCGAACTGGGATTCATTAGATCCATCCATACCGTATGTACCATAGATGCCGTGAAAAAATGTGTGCTTCAGGATAGTCTGAATAAACAGACAAGGCAGTCAATTGATCCTACGATACCCGATCCTCCTCATCGACACGTTTTACACAAACAGTTTTGCTTTCCAGATCGGTGATGGCGTAAGAACCCTCATAAAGGGCAAAGGGCACAGCTACCCAAAACTACGCAGCTCTACCTACTCGTTCTTCCGAGCTGATAAGGTCAACCACCTGGTGTCGGCCGCCGTAGCTCTCCACCCATCTCCTGACTGGTTCCTTGGTGTCACCAGGTTCGAGCTGTGCCAGGAAGATAATTCTTGGCTCCAGGAGAGGGAGCTGAATTTGTATCCTTGGGATGCTGGCACTGACAGTGGGGTGTCGTATGAAGTGAGTAGGAATAAAATGGTAGAGTTTTCGTCTCTTCTTTTAGGAGAGTCAATTCAAACATCAAATAAACTTTGATATTACCGAGGGTGGTCCCATTGTTTTGAACTTGCTTGATTACTAACAAAATCTTTAACTGAAACCACTTGACTTTTACACGCAAGTTTAAGAAGTAAGCCAAATGTGGGTTTCTTCAGTGATGATCAAAGATAAAAGTCAAAGTTTTGTGGTAGGTATTTATGTCATGTTTGGGCAATGACCTAAATACGAAACGGTACCTACCTCATAACAATTTTCCTAATGTCTAAACACTAGATCAAGGCTGCTCAACCTTTTATCTGCTGTAGGGCTTAACGCCACCAAAGTTGTATTTTGGGGTTGGACAAAAACGTAGAAAAATTCAGTTGCGAACTTGTAACCAATAAAAATAATTTCACATGCCTATTTCAGTCCGCAAACGTAGAGACGTACCCTCAAGATGCCGTCGCCAGGGTGCAAATGAGTTCTTATGACAAGAATTCACCGTTCTTCGAAATAGAGATGAAGGACCTCCATCCGTTCGGGAAGCTCAACATAAAGCTCGTCAAGACCTACCATAGAGACTGCGATGAAAGCGTAGGTGGGTATCTATCTTTACCTCGCTAAGGACAATCACTGCACCTAGAAATACTACATTTAAATAAATCCAAACATGGAAAAAAATTTAGAGTTAGGAACAGACGAACTAAAAACTAAATTCCCAGCACGGATAAAGCAGTAAAAAACTAAAAGCCGTAGACTCGGTTTTAGTCTACAAACAGTAGACAAAATCCAAGTGTGAGGCTTTAGGCCTACTAAAACATACCTGATTGGCCGGCTCCACATTGATCGAGCGCGAGGCAAGCGCTCATCTAGCGTTACCAGGCGTCGTGTCCGCCTAGTGACAAGGCGTGATGGTAGATTTGTTTATGCTTGACGAGCGCTTGCCTCGCGCGTGGCTACCTACCCGGCTATTTGTCTGACGTCCAACCTCTTTATTGAAACAGAAGGCCAAGAGGAAGACAAAAAAAACGACGACAAGGAAGAGACGGGCAACTCCGCTGAGCCCGAAACTCCATCCAGGTATCAAAACCCAGACCTAGATAGCGGCGGCGACGGGCGGTGAGACCTAGTTATAGAACGTAGGACGCTTCAGATTTACGGCCAAAAGTTATGACTCCCTGTATTTTTTTTATATACTACTGTAGTCTTTCCCCGCAAATGCTTATAAGCTCTACCACCGTTTGTTCTTATCTTACTTTGGCCCCAGTGAGGAGCATCCCCAGTTGAGAACGACCGGAACCCCCATGTCCAAGTCGATAGAGTGAAGACCCCTAGTACCATAGATTTCTTATCCCTGTTATTTCTAATGACCCGGAGTCGTCCCAGGAATCTCCCACCCATGACCCAGTGGATGGACTGGAGGCAGTCCTAGGAAGACTCCGACCCCGAGTCATCCTAGGACTGCCCCATATACCATTGGTTGCAGTGAAGCTCCTAACAGGGGATCTGTATAAACAAGTCCCTTTGCCGTCTAACTTCTCACAAGACTGGGCCAAGTTCCATTGATTGAAGTGTAGCCCCTAAAAGAAGATCTGAAGGTCTATTCTGTAAAAAAAGATCCGCTCTGTTGAACCGGTGTATTTACTAGCCCTTATGCATCTTTTTGACATTTAGAAACGATATCATTTTATGGTGCTTAATTTTGAAGAATACATACACTGTACCACACATTTTCCTACATTGTTTAACCCTCAGTGAGGAGCCAGTCATAGAGACCGACCCGGAGTCCTCCCAGGACTGCCCCATGTCCCAGTGGATGGACTGGAGTCCCTGCGAGGGCCCGTGCGAGGACGGCACGGTGACGGGGTACCGCTGGCGCGAACGATACCACCTGGTCGACGGGGTGGCCGTCGAGAAGTATGATCCGGATGTAAGTTGAATCTGCAGCTCTATCTCTACCGTGAATGTTCACAACTTCCGTTGCTTACAGTCAACCGGCATTTATGACGAAATATTGAATAAGTTACGGTTTCTAAGGGTGGTATTCTAGAACGCTACTTAGATAAATAGATAGATAGAATATTCTTTATTGTACACAAAAACGAATTATTTACAGAGAATTTAAAAAGAAGGATTTTTACTTAAATTCAGTTTAAACAGAGTTCAGACTGTCGATAAAGCAGTGCATATTTTGATATGAAGGGAGGGATATTCAAAACAAAACATGAACTGTTTTATCGACAGTCGACACTACTAAACTCTACTTAAACTGAGTTTAAACAGAGTTCAAGGAGCTTTCTAGTTTGAACTGAGTTTAAACGGAGTTTAAGTAGCGTTCTAGTTTGAACTGAGTTAAGTTACGTTCTAGAATACCACCCTAAGAGTACCATTATTGTCCACAATTACCCCGCGTGCTTAGCTAAATCCCTTTAATGTTGTTAACGAAACTTCATCTTACTGCCGGTTTCTGATTTGAGAAATTCGCTAAGCATGAACTTAAATATCGTTCTGCCTCTGCGGATTTCTCACAAAAGAACGTGACGTAACGATAGTTAAGTATTTACTTAGTAAAATTCTCAATTCAGAAACCGAGCCCTAGTCTTGGTCACGTTGATGAAAGTGCCAGTCCAACAAAAAACACATCTATCAATCTATTCACCAGAATGTCAGTTTTTATGCCATCCACTGACGTCACACACAAGCCAGCTTATACTTTTCCAAAAGACCTCACGATTAATTTGTTACAGGGGAAATCGTCAAGCAAGAAGGAAGTACCAGAAGTTTGCAAAGAGCAGTTCGATGACTTTGAAAGGAGCGAGTGTACCGACGATTGTTCCGAGAACACTGAGATAACAGGTACTTGCGACGATAAATGCGACCACTTCAAGGAAGCATTACCTTACCTATAGTTTCCATTTAATTACCAAAGGAAACATCAATATAACCCCCTTATTTTACGGCGGAGATGAGCCAGCAATAATGAATTAGATTTTATTTTGATTGGTTTTAATGATGAATTGGTTGTTCCCATTGCGATTAATCGAATCAAGTAAAAACAAACCAAAACCTTTGTAGGTACACATGACAGTACGTCAGCATGCTAGCACTCTACTCGATAACGTTAACGAATAGAGTGCTAGCGTGTAAGGGTCGTCGTGCTGTCGTGTGTACATAAACCGCTTAGTGTTGGCGCAAGCCAGCCAAGCCAAATGTTGCCAATGAAGTCGACATAAGGCAAATTCTTGGCCATTTATTCGTGGCTATTCTGAATGCTTATGAATGAACAGTAAAGCAAACTTCTCTATTTCAGCCTCGCGTCGAGTATACAAGCCCGTCATGCCTGGACATCCGTGGAATTCAAAGAAAAGAGACCTACCTAAGATAAGAAATTAATTAGATGCCAAAAGACCCGAACCTTGGAAGCACGTGTTACAAAAAGCATTGTGTAGGTTATTTATCAGACGAATTGTGGAATAAATAAATTAATAAGTAGTAAGTTAAAAGCATTTTACTGTTCTCTTGTTTAGTCATCCTGTCCTGTCACATACCAACTTAGAGAGACAATGTAGGAGGAAATAAGATACTAAAAATATTTAAACTTTCATTTACCACATTCAATCAGTCATTCTGCTCCTTGGCAACCATGCCAGATCAGATAATTAGTATCAGTTTGCGGATGAAAAAATCCTGGCCGAAGTAGGTAAAACTATTAAGAACATTGTTAGGCATTGCAGCTTATACATATGCCACTCGGCGCGTTTCCGCGAATGCTTCTTCACACTCCTCTGCTCACTTCAGTTGCAGCAAGCGTAATGTAAACTTGGCAACAGAAATCTCCAGATCTGTGTCTAGCCAGTACCTATACGACTGCTATAGCAATTAAAACACACTAATGAAGAGTGTCTCAGTTGTCTCAGTGGGGTCTCACAAATTGGTAGCAATGAACATTGTCTCATCATAAGACATTCCTACATACAATAATATTTTCTCGTGCGAGGAGACTTTGATACGTCAAAAAATATTGTCGTCTAGTGGTACTGCTTGAGCGATAAAGTTAATTTCTCGTATTTGATGTTTTTACGATCCAACACAGCTTCAATCATAGAGTTTTTTCAACATGGGGACAACCGTTTTACTTCAAGTTGTATTGATAGTGTTGCTACGAAATGTTCGAGCTATCGACGACGAGATGTGTGATCGGCGGCCGCTTGACACGAAGACGGCTCCGTTGCCTCCTGACAACAGATTTGTGATAGAAATCGTAGGGGTGACCAACGACAAGTATGTTCCAAATGAGGAATATCCGGGTGAGTACTGAACCTACGTCATAACTAGTAAGTAGGTACCTACCTAAAGGTACCTACCCATGCAGTTAGATTTCTACTGATAAGTCCTTAGGCGTGTGTCCCAACTGGTCCAAGTCCGTGGGTAATAAGCCGTTTTCAGCACAAATTCACAAAGAATTTCATAGATGTCGCCTACAGGGGTGGCCATAGAAGAACCGGAAGATGGCTGTCAAAATTAATCTATTCCAAGGGAAATTAAACAGTCGTATTCCGATTCTTCTATGGTCAATTGGTCACGCCTGTAAACGCCATCTATGAAATGATTTGTGAATGAAAAAACTATAAAAACTAAAAACAGAGATACCGAACATTTCCAGTGAGGCTCCACGCTCGAGACAACACGTCCTCCTTCATAGCGTACACCATAGCCGCCAGGGAGGATGAGAAGGAAAACGAGAAAAACCCTCGGAAACCCTTCCGGCTCGACACGGGCCGCATCACGCCGACTCCGAACGGCGTCTTCAAGCAGCACTGCCAAAACACCGTCGTCCAGGCCGACGTCACGCCCAAAACCTCCATAGAGGTAAGAATTGGGCTCACAAATCTGTTACGCCGTCGCATCGTGTTTCTGACCAAAATTCCAAAATTACATTGCAAAATTATATTCGCGAAAAAAAATAGTTTTTCTAACAAATCATATCGATTGGCGATAGACATTTGTATGTAATTTGAGGTAAAATTTTGGAATATGGCTCAGAATCACCAGCGGAACAAAATGCCTTCCTCTTTTAAACCACTGAAATAACATTTGGTGTATTTCGGAATTCATTCAAGAACAAATACCAATAAGTAAGCAATAAGTACATAATATGTAGGTACTCAAACTCATCGACCTCAGAGTGTGACTATAAGTTCCTTTTGTCCCATACAGAAACGAATTTAAGTGCCAAACTCTGTTTAAAACAAACTTCATCTACAAAAACCAATGAACCTTCCAGGTGACCTGGACGGCGCCGCCAAAAGACAACAAATGCGTGACAATCTACGCTCTGGTGGCGGTGAAACCAGACGTCTGGTACAGCTACGAGGGGCCCCTGTCACAAATGGTCTGCGAGGACCGGCGCAATATGGAGGACATGCAGCCTTCTCTCAACGACGATTGTAAAGTGTGTGAGGATGCCAGATACCAGGTAGGGTAGAGTCTTAGCATGGAGTCTTAGCCAGACATCTGGTATGTATAGCATCGAGTCGCCAGGGCCGATTCAAGTAAGGGGACATGCAGCCGTCTCCCAACGACAAGTGTGAAGTGTGTGAGGATGCCAGCAGATACCAGGTAGGTACCTACTCTGGTGTCTTAGCCAGACATCTGGCACAGCTTTGGGTGGCCAGACCGGCGCTGTAAAGTGTGTAGTAATTTCCGCTAATGCCAAAACGCGAACTAAATATCCAAAGAATTTCGTGGGTGCAGTGCCAACTGGGACGTTTACAAATCTGGTTAAAAAGCTTTTTTTTAATACCGTTTCAAGATGTCCATGCTGACAGGATGTAGGTAAGTACATAAAGCTTATCAAATAAGACATGAACTCCACAGATCCTGCAACGGCATGGACGAAATCAAAAGCGAAATGCTGTACCTACCTATAAGACTCGCATCACGTTTTCGGTGATTTAAGACACCTCTTTTATTTATTTTTTAAGTACGAAAAGAAAGTGATATTTGCTAGCGAGCCTCATTGAAAATAGTGGTAAATCTCCTATTCCCAGGTGACGTTCGAAGGCACATGGTCCTACAACACGCACCCAACAATGTTCCCGGAAACTCAAGCGCTGGCCCGCTTCAGCGACCTAGTTGGTGCCTCACACCGTGATGACTACAGCGTATGGAAGTTCAACTCTGAGGCTGGTGAAGGGCTGAAGATGCTCGCTGAGCAGGGCAACACCACCAAACTCGAGATGGAGATCCAAGCTAATGTGAGTCGTGTGTCCAAGGGTCCAAAGCTTAGGGTACTGCAAAACATCGTCAGCAATAGGTGCAAATATCAAATGGCAGGCCGTAGTAAGAAGAATCCCGATACACCGATCTATCCATAAACGACAAGTAGACCGCTAGCTCAATGGGTTGACGTTATTGTCTTGATGCAATAGAAAATGTTCCAAAACATACACATAAAACATATATTTTTGTAGATAAATGAATGGCTAGAAATTCTACCTGTACTTTGTCTCCCCGAGAAGCTGTCACTATGTAGAGTTCCAGGGGTATGTTTACCATGTTGATGGAAAGTTGTCGGAATAGTTGGCCTTTTACATCCTTGTACATTTTATTTCTGTTTATGGTGTTTCCAGCTAGGTAGCGCCGTCCGGACCGTGATAAAGGCGACCGGGCAACCCAAGCCCAACATGTCCACCATTGCGTCATTCCGCGTGAGCCGGGAGCACCACCGCGTGTCGCTGGTCTGCGGCATCATACCCTCACCCGATTGGTTCCTGGGCGTGGCAAACCTGGAGCTGTGCTCCTCGAACACCAAACAATGGGCACCTAAGATCTTACTCAACCTATATCCGATGGATGCGGGCACCGACAGCGGCAGAAAATTTGAGGTACGTGAATGTAATGACCACGGAAGAGACGCCCTTCAAGTACCTGGCGTTTATAAGTGCAGCAGAAAGAGAATATTGTCGTGATAAGCTTAACCAAGCTAGACATGAAGGCGCAAAATCGGCCAGAATGGAAAACTGTTTTGAGAGCCCTATTCCCTGATCAGGAATAACAAGAATGGATGATGATGATGTAATGTGTTCATATAGGTGTTCTCGACTCGATGCACATCGAGCATTCTTAAGTATACGAATGTCTCTGGACCTATAAAATCTATGTCGATGTCGAGCAGCAAGCATAAGGCTGGCCTTTTGTTTGATGTAGAGCGGGATATACATAGTTATAAACCCATAGATACGCTCTAACCCAGGCTGGGTTAGAAACAAAAGAGAGACATTATTTTAACTTCCTTATTTGTACTGCCTAACCCAGCCTTATGCTACGCAAGGTGATAATTCAGGTGAGACATAAACGAGCGTGTAGATTCCGCAGAAAAAGGGCAATTTTCACCATGGTTTCCAGGTATTCTCTTTTCGCCCGACAGGAGTTACTACAGTTTGCTCTATGTTTCTTCCAGTCACCCAACGAGGGCACAATGCCTCCGCAGCCAATCTCAGCCATCAACAGAGACAAGGAGAAGATGAAGCCCTTCGCCAGGCTCCACTTCGCGCTAATCCGCACGTACTACCAGCCGTCACAGGCTTGTGACGTCAGCATTACCGCCAGCCCTGATGACGGTTGGTTTTAGACCGGACCGGTTACGGTTTTAGATACAGGAACTGTCTAACTACTTATTCAATCATGGTGCTTGGATGCGCTCGAACTGCCATACCTCAGCTGGCGGCTGGCACAGTATCTATTAATCAGAAAATTTAAGGAAACCCCCGTGAGGAAACCCGTTGTGGTCATTCCTCCCGTGTCATTGACCGTGGTTGTCATTCCTGCCAACGCACTTTACCGTAGATACAGTCGGCCACAGTCTCAGATACCCCTTTTTGTTCGATTGGCGCCCTTATGCCGCGCGCGGTAAGAGCTGCCATGGGGTATCTGAGATTGTGGCCGACCGTACCTACCTACATACATTTCTGACATAACAATTTATGTTACATACGTTTTTTCAGGTATAGATAATAACGAACCCGAAGTATCATCAGGACCAACTACAACCACAAGGTGAGCCCGCAATATGTCGAAATGTGGCTAAAGGCTCAAAAGGATGTAGGTATCTAGTTATGGCGAGCTCGTGTGGCATTGTCTCGCGCGACAAGTCCCCCTGAAAAAAGTTCCACCGCCGCCCCCGACAGTCCCGTCCAGCGCTCATACCGCTTATGAGACCTATAAATCGTCACTGCCCATGTCAAACCACGTGGTCTCAAATCTCTTCTTTCGTGGCACGTATTGTACGATTTGTACGGTCAGCCAGAGTCTTAGATACCTCACGGTAGCTGTTACCTCGCGCGGCACAAAGGAGCCAATCAAACAAAAGGGGTATCCTAGCGTGTGACCGACTGTATCTATTGAAAATGTTTCAGCTCCAGCGAGGAAGCAGCCCTCCCGCAGCCTGCCCCACCGTCGGCAGACAACTGCACCCTGACGGAGTGGGAGAGCCTGGAGTGCGTCGTCGGCGACTGCGTGGCTGGCGAGCGCCTGACGGGTTACCGGTACCGGATCCGGTACCATATGGTGGATGGGCTGGTCGTCGGGAAATATACGGAAAACGTAAGGGGTTGAAAGGCTGCTTTCGTTGCATAAAAGTGGCACTTTGATCTCGATAATATCTCGTCCTGCCCCCTTAACACGCTGGCCTTTTGTCTACTCTCAACTGTCACCTTAGCCACTGTTAACTGTAACCTCAGTAGTGTTAAGTGGCTAAGGTGACAGTTGAGAGTAAGCAAAAGGTCAGCGTGCTAAGGGGGCTGGTTCTCGAATAATAAAAATGCCTCTATTTTCAAGTGCGCTTCAATAGCTTCTTTGGATCTTGTCGAAAAAAAGCTCCCTTAGGTACAACAAGTTTGAGACGCTGGTCTGTCACGTAGTAAAGGACTCTGAATAGCAAGCTCCATTAGTCTTCTTGCAGCCTACACACAAGCCGACAATAGTCTGCTCCCTGACCTGACACGTCAGACCACGGTCGACAGGCGCTGGGGGTCTACCGCTCCCAGATCCACCACCGTATGGTGGGTGGTGGTGTATATGATGATATTAAATTTAATCTTACTTTGTTGCAGGGCCCGAGTAACAGTGACAAAGCGCGCGAAATACCGGAACACTGCAAGAGCGTAGAACTGACGAAATTTGAAACTTGTGAGGATACGTGTGAAGATAAAACAACTGAAGGTGGGTTAGAGATGATCGCTACATTTGCTTAGGTATGACAGGCTACCAAGAACCCAGAAGATAACAAAGCACCACCCGAACAATCTAACCTAGGTACTTACCTACTAAAACTAAGTGACGTGTTACCAAATTCAGATTTTCTTGCTATTGTTTCAGAACCGAAACCTCTTGCACCAGGAGAAAAATGGAATGGCCGCCGCCGCTAACAAAATGATTAGAACAATGTGATAAAAACAGCGCAAAATTCTAAATCTGTCTCAAATAATGTAGGGATATTGTTAAATTACCTACGTCTGCTGGCCTAGCATGAGCGCCATTCGATCTCTACCCCACCCACACCCACTCTTGATCCACATATTGCGGTGGTACTGATACAGACATACCTCGAGGGCTGTGTGTGCCAGCTAAAGAGTTTATAAAGGTGTAATGTAAAGTCACCACAACACAAGGTCTGTAGGACCTATTTCAAAATCCAAAAAAGGTAAAATACTTTCTCTGGTGTGCTTAGCTAAGGAAATTAAGAAAAATAAATAAAAAATCTAATGGAATAACAAGATTTTTTTATTACATAAGGACTATATTATTTTTTATTGTAGAATTCGTATGCTTATAACTTTGTTGAATAACATCTGATGATTTTTTTTCAATAAAGTTATTTTATTGTTTTTTTATAAATGCATCCTCTATGTTCTGAAGCATCCGCCATAGAAAAGCATGTTTCCGTTTCCGCCGTAACTTTTAGACTTTTGTAGGTACCGCAGCGAAGTGTGAAGTGTCGATGCGATGGCGAATAATTTTTTCCTCAAAATTAATAATTATTTCAATAAATATCCAACAGTCTTTCTCGACTTTCTTGACTCGTGCTTCTATAATACTACCTTCAGCTTGACTCAGTAAACTATCATCCGGAACCGGCTAGGAAAAGCGCATTTCCGGTTCCATCCATATAACTTTTTAAAATACAAAAAATGATGACCATGAAATCCCACATTATGCCGATAATTATGGTTCTGTGAATTTGACACTTCAAAAACAAAATGTCAGAATGTTACTCTGTGACCGTAGCAAAGGAGTGTGATGGTGGCAAAGTAGTGTTGATTTTAATAAAATAATAACTATTCCCGACTTAAATGGTGCGTTATTTAAGTGCGTAACGTATTCTTTAAGACTCCCTTAGTGATTGCCTCAAAATGATAAAGCACAGATGGAGTTCTAAGATTGTTTGAAATGTTGAGTGTGTTCGTGCGATCTCCAAAATGTACAAAAAGATTTCGATTTTATTCTTCTTAGCGTCATTCTTCGCTGCCGCCTCAGCTGTACATATAAAGGGTGAATTTTCCACCAATGAATTCTTCAAGTTCCTTGCCAAATTTGGTTTTCAAAAGACTGATATTCATTACCAAAAAGAAACATATGGTTACATTTTTGGAAACATTACTTCTAATCTCGATTTTAAGTACCCGATAACCTTTGCTGTGTTAGATAGAAGACATTTTATACACTACTACAAGAGTCGCCTAATAGAGGATAAAGAAGCAGCATGCCAGGTGATGTTCCAAAACTTAAACAGTACTGCTTATCACCCAAAGTGCAATGCTCTTGGACAGGATCTGTTCAGAAGAATACCTTGCCCGAAAGGTGGCTTATGTGTTGATGAAGACATGCCATGGAATGTTGTCAAGAAAAATCAATTCACCTATGTAATTCAAAACGCAGGACAACCAAGGTATGTTTGCTTGTTGTAGTTACCTTCGTACCATTACCTTCAGGCCAGCCACAAACAGACGGATTTTTTCCGTCCGGAAAAACGAAATAAATGCAAACTGCGTACTTCATCTATGAAAATTCCGGATGGAAAAAAACCGTATGTTTGTGGTGGTCCATAGACTTTATATGCAGTCACTGCGTTCGGAATACCGATTCGTTTTTTTTTTTTTTCATTAGGAGTACCGTCTGTTTGTGGAGAGCCTAACTCTAGTTACTTAGGGTGCAAGGTGCTTTTGCCTCACACTTGGGGCAGAGAATGCAATTATTATTGATTACATCATTGATTTCATCAACCCGCATTGAGCACGCGTGGTGATTAAGCTCGAACTCTCTCTCAGAGAAGGCCTTTGCCCAGCTAGTGGGACATGTACAATTGTACAGGCTACATCTTACTTTTTACATCATGATTAGCCTGTCGAGCCCTGGCATTTAGCTAGCTCTCTTATCAGCCCCACAATGGTTTTCCTTTCCATTATTGTAGTGTAGGTAAACAGGCAGCAAGAGATCAATTCGTTAATCATGGGGTTTGATATCCAGGGGCTTAAGTCTGTCTGTAGTCTGTCCCAGGCACTGCAGCGCCGAGTGGTCTCTTCACCCAACTAGTGTGAGTGAAGGTGCCACTAGACGCTGTATAAATCATCTCATTATGTAGATGCAAAGGCCTTAGTAAGTATGTAACGCAAGGCAGTATTGATAGGTTCCCAGTAGGACAAAATTTTATTCTCCTTGTTTTTCTCATACAACCAGTGAACTAATACTCTAGAATTCTAATTAGAATATTATTAGCTGTACTAAATAAACATTGAAAGGACAGACAGCATTATAAATCGAAGGTAATGGAAGCCTGCAACTGGAAACCTATCGAGGTACCATTGCGTTATAGACTCAGGCCCCAGCACCACCTTTTTACCTTTTCACACCATAGCAAACTCTTTGCAACTTGATTGCTGGCCAAACAGTGATTGCAAACCTTGATTGTGACTGTTACTATAACTTAATCACTCTACATATTAGGCCAAAAAAGTTCTAAGTCTACTGAATCAGTTTCATTTGTTCATTAGACATATGTAAGAATGGAATTACTATCAGCATTATGTATTAGCAAAACGTTGACATAGTTTAAAAGATTAATTATTGTCTATATTGTAAACTGTTTCAGTACTTACTTTCTTTATTTTCATTATATTTTTGTATGTGCAGGTTTACGGAAGTTAATGTGTAATAATGGTTAAAATTTAATTTCTGCAGATTCTGGTATGTCTCGATGGTATCCTGCTACCTAGATGAAAACACATGTACGTGGCACCACTACAAGGGAGCGCCAACGAAGGACAACAAAACATTAACAGACAAACCTCAAACGGTCCATTATGACTTCTGGCTCGTCAATGGCAGCCCCAACAATTCTTTCTACAATGTGCTGATGTACCAGTTCTCGTTCGATCGTCAGAATACTTTGGAGCTGTATTTGGTTTTCTGGCTGTGCTACGTCATACTTCTACCAGTGCAGATTTATGCTGTCAGGTGAGTTATAATTTCACAGCCTTCAGGTACTTTATCCTGACATTACTACGGTTGAGACGGAGTAGGCACACTCTGCAACTTTACCATAGAGCAGTATCACTTGACAAATGGGAAACCACATTGGTTGGCTATGATTGAGATTTTATAAGTTACATTGTTTTATGTAGTACTAGTTTTTGCCCGCGACTTCGTCTGCGTGGACTACAGAAAAAGGATATATCCTTTACTTTGCTCCTAAGTGTAAAAGCGTGATAATAGTAGCCTATGTGTTATTCTGATGTCTAAGCTATCTCTATTCCAAATTTCATCCAAATCCGTTCGGCCGTTTCAGCAGAAAAAGGATATATGTTTTACTTTGCTCCTAAGTGTAAAAGCGTGATAATTTGTAGTCTGTTATTCTGATGTCTAAGCTATCTCTATTCCAATTTTCATCCAAATCCGTTCAGCCGTTTCAGCAGAAAAAGGATCTATGCTTGACTTTGCTCCTAAGTGTAAAAGCGTGATAATATGTAGCCTATGTGTTATTCTGATGTCTAAGCTATCTCTATTTCAAATTTCATCCAAATCCGTTCAGCCGTTTCAGCGTGAAAGAGTAACAAACATCCATCCATCCATCCATCCATCCATCCACACTTACAAACTTTCACAAATATAATATTAAAGTAGGAAGTAGTACAGAGAATGTAGTGATGCATTTTTGAAGGTTCAGTTATGTTAGTTCTTTTCATCATATAGGTATTCATTCAAGTATATCAATAGAAATAAACAATCCTTATTTATGTAACTCCTCATCTGACATCTGCAAACTGAGCAGTCTAGAGATGTAATATTTGTAATTTTAAAATTAGCAAAGCTAAAGTATTTTGACAGCTTGTATGGCTTTCCAATGTCATGAATCACCACAATCTAACAAAAGAAGTTGGGGTAAACAATTCCTACCTCATACTATTACCTACCTGAGTAAAGTGGCTACTCAATACATTCTGTAGTGACTGGAGGTGGTTTGGAAATGTGGAGTTTTGTAGATGTGTAATATTAGTAATATAAAAATTTTATTTTCATCGTTCTTGGGAAAAATATCATTGTTATTATTATTGTAGATAGATAATGTCCGTAGGAAAAAGCGGTAGGAAAGTAGTTTGTACCGCTAGTACCCAGGTCTTTATTTCGCTGATTTAGGATGGACTTAAAAAATATTGGTGTATCGATTTGATTGTATTAATTAAAGTTGAGTTCTTTTCATAGATTTCATTATCTTTTCTTAGATATAATCAAGATATAATAGTTAAAAATCTTTTTTTTTCCAGGATACAAAAACACCCAGTGACAAGGCTGTTTACATTCAGCCTGATCTTGGAGTTCATTGCCCTATGCTTCAATGTCATCCACACGGTCAAGTTCGCACTGGATGGAGAAGGATTTACGAGGCTGGCTGCAGCTGGAGATATTTTGGATATTATGAGCAGGGTAAGTTAGCCAAGTCATTACGATTGTAATTTACTAGCAGTACCATGAAAATCTCAAATATGCTTACGGACTTTATTTACTGTGAAACCTTTGTCGGATATTATGGGTGGGTTTTGTTTTTTTTTGCGATAGAGAAAGTTATGCTAGTTTTTAAAAAAACAATAGGTATATCAACAGCCCTTTAAATAACAACAGTAGCAGTATTGTACTAGTTAAGAATCGTCGCTATTATGCCTGATAAAAAACTTATAAACTTATAACTGTTTGGAAAAAAACAAAAACTATGATACTTCAAACTTTTTTCCTTGTTGATAAATCCTGGCCGAAATTGCAAAAATATTATTTGATGCCGATTAAGAAAACAAACGTTTTACTTTAAAACATTTGTTTTGTTTTTTCAAGCTAAAGGCGGCCGTGATATTTTTTCCGTGAATGATGGCCAGTTGCATAAAACAAAAATTTGTTTCATTATACAAAATAACAATAAATTGCTCCCGAAAATAGAGTAAAAAGTTTGGCCTACAAAAAGTCCACAAATCTATCTATGCATTCCGTCGCGTCGTTTCGCGCCATTTTGGCTTCTTGTTTGGTTATTTAATTTTTTTTTATTTTGATTACTACAAAGTTTTCTTTGAAGATACAGACGGAAGCAGAGGTGAAAAATTTTGTGAATGTGGCTCGTGAAACCTAACTTGTTTTGATACTTGAGTTATCGTCGAACAAACATACTGTTCAAGGAGACTCGCTGGCTTGAATTGAATTGAACATTGAAACATGCATTGATTTTTAAAAAGTATCTTAGGTAAATATATCTATATTATTATATTTTAAATTAGTATTTTCAAATTAAAAGTTAGAAGTCGCCTCTTTGGCGTAGGCAGGAAAAGGAAAGAATGGAGAAAACTTTCTCCATTCTTTCCTTTTCCTGTATTTTGTCATCCAGCATGGGCCATGTTTATGACCAATTATTATAGACTAAGGCCCGGTTTCTGAGTTGAGAAATTCACTGAGCAAATGGGTAAGTATCGTCCTGTCTCAGCAGATTTCTCACAAAAGAGCGTGACAGAACGATATCTACCCTTCGTTTGCTTAGTGAATTTCTCAACACAGAAACCGGACCTAAATAGGTTCCACAGTTATTTTACATTTTTAATCAGTGGAATGTAGGAAATTGTGCGCGTCACGGATATAAAACAGCTCATTCAAAAATTTCACCGTTTTTTACATTTTGTAGCTAAATTGAGCTATTTTTAAACTTGAACCCGCAACATCTCGCATACCGTGCAGGCGCTCTAACGAGTCAAGTAACATTCGATGCGAATTTCTTCAACTAGACTCCGTCTAATGGACGGGGGGCGCCACCTAGCACGGGTTAGTGTTTTAGAAAAAAGCAAAATAAGCTATTTTTGTTCAGCGATTTTTCGTTCGCGGCAATAACATAGTATTCTTTTCATTATTGTAAACTACAAAACAACAATAATCCAGCCGATTATGTGTTCTAGTCTACGAAGCAGTGGCACTGCCCAAAAAACTTATTAAAGACCAGAACACATAATCGGCTGAATTATTGTTGTTCTGTTGTTTACAATAATGAAAAGAATACTATGTTTTTGCCGCGAACGAAAAATCGCTGAACAAAAATAGCTCAGTTTAGCTTCAAAATTGAAAAGACTGTGAAAATTTTTAATTTCCCGCCACGGTGCTAGTTTCCAGCCTTAACTACTCAATAACTAGAGATTGTAGTAAAAAGCCCTTCCTCTTTTTCCAGACTCTGTTCATGCTGCTGCTACTACTTCTGGCCAAGGGCTGGGCGGTGACACGTCTGGAGCTGACGTGGAAGCCGCTGGTCTTCGGCGTCTGGCTCGTCTACGGGGTCGTGCACATACTGCTCTATGTCTGGAACACTGTAGGTTATATTATTTGTTTCTCTACCTCAGTTAAAGTGGCCACTTTTGGCGGTAAAGGGATTTATTCGTTGGTTCTAGAAAATAGTTAAGCCTCGCGTTGATTACCTAATGAAGCGTTTTTAGCAAAAAACGCATCCAAAAAGAAGATATGTTTTTTTTCTATTTACAACCAAGGAGGCTAGTTGTGCCTCCTTGGTTGTAAATGGGAGAAACGGTTGCCCGAAAATTCCCTGTTTTTTTTTTCACGAAATTATGCCTTCCAAAACCACTAAATTGCTAAGAACTTTTTCGGATGGCTTCGCGAACCACTTGGGGTGCCTCCGCTGCAGTGCCTGGGACATTGCTATTGTTCTACAGATGTTTTATCTCACGAAAAAGGATGAGCCATACTTGTGTGTGTAAATGTTCGTGCACATTGTCTTTGCGTGCGTAAGCTCGGGAGCGCTCGGTTTCGGCCGAGTCGCCGCCGGCCGAGTCACTAGTGTTACTCAGTTCGCGCCAAAATTACAGGTAGCGTCACGAGTTATGAGCTCTCGACGAAACTGGTGGGGATTTCTGCGGAAGTGTGTACAATCGCGCGCAAAATATCTAATATCCACGCGGGATCTAAGACTGACGCTGAGCTGAACTATAGTTGAGTGAGATACTATAAAAATCGGAGACACTGACTAAACTTAAAGATTGAAAGTATTCTTTGCGGATTTTACACTCGTTATATTTTAAATGGTTTTCTATACAATTATTTTAACGGACATTACGATAAAACGGGTGTACAATCAATGAAAAATAATCTGAATCCAATATGTATTGTTCTCAATAACTTTTTTGAATCTTTCTGGACTGTCTTTTTGAAACATTTTGTTTCGGCATTCTTTCTGCGATGAAACAAAAAAACGATGTGTGCGACTGTACCCCGAGGCTAGAGCGACTGATCTACCAATCACGCGCCCGCGCTACCCGGCGATCGCGCCTCTCCGTCGCCCCCCGCGTACCCCGCCAAACAGACCCAAAAAATGAGTTCTGCGCATTCAAGGTCAGCGCTCATAACTCGTGACGCTACCTGTATCCATTAAATACAGTCAGCATGAACTTACGCACACAAGAGCGCGCGATAAAACAAATGTACATTATGACGTATTTTCCTTTTCCAGACGGAAGTGGACATAATCGAGGAGATAGACGAGTACCAGACGTGGCCGGGGTGGCTGATCCTCGTGCTGCGCGTGCTCATAATGGCGTGGTTCGTGGTGGAACTGCGTAACACGATGATGTACGAGCACAATATGGCCAAGCTGAACTTCCTGCTGCACTTTGGCGCCTCCAGCCTGGTCTGGTTCGTGTATCTCCCGATCATTGCGCTGGTGGCGCTGCAGATTAGTCCGCTGTGGAGGTTCAAGTTTCTCTTGGGTGAGTTTCTTTAGATGCAGTCCATTATAAAAAAAAATATATAAAAAAAAACAAAATAAGTTTATTTCTTCAAAATGTAGAAACTCAACATTACATGGGCTGGGACGTCCTATTATAGGTTATATGTTAAGGTCTTCCATACTTATGCTTACTTTTGCTACACCTAATTGGTAAAAATACATTGATACCTACTTACACAGTCATAACAACACCATTGTCAAACAGCATGTATTTTATGGCAATTTATTGCCACATGATTGTAAACCACATGTAATTTATGGCAATAAAATTAAATTGAAATCGAATCACAGTGTAGGTAAAACGGTCTTGCGAAGCGAAGGGGTATCCCTGCGGCTGGGGCAAATGAGTGTGTTGCAATAATTTTAAAAAAAAAAACAAAATTTTTAGGTGCTATAATAATGAAAATTAGCTCGTTTAAAGTAATAGGATAGGATAAGCAATTCAAATATGAAATAAAATTTGAAGTTTTACTTACTCAGGCACGGTTTCTGAATTGAGAATTTTGCTAAGCAAATACTTAACCACCGTTCTGTCACTCTCTTTTGTGAGAAATGTGCAGAGACAGGACGATACTTACCCATTTGCTTAGCGAATTTCTCAATTCAGAAATCGGCAGTAAGCCTTTGTTGTTATATTCAGGCATCACTTACTCGGCCGACTGCCTGGCGTTCTGCGTGATGGCGCACCTGCTGTGGCCAACGCGGTCCGAACAGTATCTGCTGCTGGCGCCGTCTAACTATACTGGTGAGTTTCTTTACCACGCTCTTTCTCCAAGCAAATGAACTGTAGCGAGTGAAGCTGACCAAAAATATGTAGCTAGACAGGTAGATAATAATATTAATTTAGTTTTGTCTTTCAATGGCTAGGTGGCAATAATATCTGAGCGCTTGCGTGCTTCGGAAGATACGTTAAGCCGTTGGTCCCGGCTGTTGTTGATTAATAACCATCGTTACCGATGAGATGGACCGACGACCTGGTCAAAGTGGCAGGAAAAGACTGGATGAGAAAAGCCCAAGACCGTAAAGAATGGAGTGCAATGGAAGAGACCTACACTCAGCATTGTGTGGCTATAGGTTGAAGAAGAAGAGAAGAACCATCGTTAAGCCACGTCAGAGGCCCTTTGGGCGGCCTAAAAACTCTGACACCAGGGCTGGCCACTACCTCATATGATAACCTAGCCTATCTTTCAATGTTAATATGTTTGATTGCGTATTAAATAAAAATATTTGACTTCGACTTTTCTCACAAAGTTTTATATAGCACCAACATTTAATTCTTATCTTATAGTGTTGTTAACGTATTAATTTTACCACCAATATTGGTTCTCCACGACACAGGCCAGGCCTAGTGTGGAGACCATCTACGAGCTTAGTATAGACTTCTTTGTAAAAGCGAATTGTTGTTGCTAAATTTCATTATTTTCTTTCTTTTAAATATTTTATCCGGCACCCACAACACAGGCCATGCCTAAGTGTGGGGGCCACCAATGTATCTTCAATATGTTACTTCACTATTTTTAAATAAAGACCTTTTCATTTTCATTTTCAATTAAAGCTCGTACTAACCCCTCTAATTATTGAACCCACTTCCAGCGGGCATAGAAGAGCTGGACGAGTTCAACGAGTCCCCGCACGCGATGCACAGCGACACCGTCGCGCTGACGACGGCCGACAGCATCAATGCCGACGACGAAGACGTCATCTTCACCCGCGCCGGCCACAAGAACGGGGCGGCCTTCTCGTAGCACCAGGGTGAGAAGAAATACTTACCTATAATTGACAAGCGAGCGAAGCGAGGAGTTCTCCGAGTCTACTGGAACAATCCGGCGTTTGTATGTATGTATGAAAATAAAATGTTCTTTCGACCATAACTTGAATAAAATTTGGTAGGCAGATATTTAGATAGATAGATAGATAGATAGAGAACACTTTATTGTACACAAGAAATTAATTATTTACAAGAATTTTCTTAACCTAATAGTACAGACGGCGGTCTTATCGCTAAGAGCGATCTCTTCCAGACAACCTTCTTATTTAAAAACAAGAAAGAGGCAAAGATAATTTTTAAGTCGAACATGAGCCAAATAGGTCGAGGGGTTGCTGAGATATGGGGTCACGAGTTCACAGTTCGGGGCGAACCACTAGTGAAGGCTAGCAGTGGTTGCGTCTGGCACCGGATAGGGAGAGGCGGCGTGAACATGAAGAGCCTTTACTCAGCAGGTCATTTGCTCCTCCATTCCAAAAATAGATTGCTGAAGCGACAGGTTGAAGAGAAAACGCATGTAAAGATGTATCACAATTTTGAAAATTCGAGCGCATTGTTTTGTGGTTGTGGAGCAAGCGCAAACTTCTCGAGAGTAAAGAAGTTCAATTGAATAAGGTTACAAAACTCGCATCGACTAAACTTGCTATTGGTACGGTTGGCTAGATTTTGCGGGTTTGATTGCTCTCTACAGCGAATTTTCAAATCTTTCAATACATTTTACGCTGTTATTTTCTATAAACCAAATAAAAGTCATAAATTATTATATTCTACAGGTCGAGACTTGACGGAGACTGAGTGATAGAGCCGTACTGCAAACACACAAAGGCGCCAGCTCAGTTTATCGTAATGGTGGTGGACGCAACAGCGCCTCTGATGACGTCATCTTCGCCCGGATCGACCACGAGGACGCCGCATGAGTAAGCGACTTGTTAGTTTACAACAGACCGTGAGTGATAACCAGGGAGCGGAAATATTGCGGTCATGATAGATTGACATGTAAGACATGGACGAAGTCTCGAGTAGATTACCGCCGTATTTCCTTACGGAATGAAATAAAGCAAAATGGCGCCGAGTGAACACGCTAGGATAACGCCGCGCTTCAAAACACAACAAGGGCCCAAACTGATGAGGACGTATTCGCATCAAGCGTGAAAGTCGCCATGAATCTTGACGATTTAATCGGCTAGGTAAGCGTAGGTCTATCATAAGTCTCATATTTCGAAATTGAGTTAGAACAAGGGCACGTCTAACAATACCATAGAGTTATGTGATGTTGTTCTTACGTACTAGACGAAAACTTAAAAAATAAGATTGAGCCTGTTATACATTTCCCACTAGCTGGGCAAAGGCCTTCTCTCAGAGAGAGAGAATGCAAGCACCACGCGTGCTCAATGCAGATTGGCGATTTCCGCCAATCCGCATTGAGACAAAAACTTATCGAATTTATTTTTTATTTTGTAGAAGGAAAGATTTTTCCGAGATAATACTCTGCTCTGAAGTCATGAAAAAAGATCAAGTGGTTCTTTAAGACGACATACGACGTACACCGCACAACTAGCGCCGCCAATAAAAAAAAAAATTTTTTTTTCTTTGGTTAGTTGTGCGGACTTGTGCGTCTTTCGTTCTAATTATAAGAATTAGAAGATAATATGTAGCCAATCGCCAAAAATGCGTTCCTTTCCTTTGTTCGTGGATAATGTCGTCATATAGCAAAATTTAATTAGTTTATAATTTTGGTTAGAAGTGAACCAAGTATAATGTAACTTGATGATGTGCCAATTATAATGAAAATAAATTCCAAAATAGTCATAAAGTACATAACGTCGCTGTAGAATGATAACCTCGTATGTCCAGAGAACCAAACTTTACAGGAAACGAAAAAAAATATTCATTTCGTCAATGTTTAAAATATTAATAAAAGTTTAAAATGTTTAAAATATTAATAGATGGCATTAGTGGTCATAAATTGTGTTCAAAGGTTCGCCACATTATGAAATACGTGGTTATCATTCGATTTCCAAAAAGAAAAGAAAAATGTTTTTTTTTACTTACGAGGTTATCATTCTACAGCGACGATAAAGGCATAATTTAGTAGTAAATTGATTTTTAAAAAACTTTCTGTAAAATTGTACATGGTGTCCTTATGTTTTTTTTTTATATTGTTTTCGTGAAGTTGAGCATAATTTAAGCACATCTCTTTCTAGTTTCATGTCTCACATAAAATAGTTGTTACTTTAGACATAGCGTATAAAAAAACTTACTAAGGTAGGAACCACTATTAGACTAGTAGGGTAGGTAAATGCCCCACAAAAAAAATATCCTGATAAATTATAGATTTAACCAGTTCTGAAAACATAGAGGTTAATTTGCTCTGGCAAAATAGCACTAGTTTTACATTTTAAAATATATGAACAACATTCATAGAGGTAATATTTGTATATAATAGGTACGTACTCTGTGATGTATTTGTGAATATTGTACATTATTTTAAGTTTTTACGTGTTCTATTGTATTGTCAGAAATTTCTTAGATAGTTGTATTAAGTATTGATGTTATCAACATTCATTTCGCTTCTTTGCACAAAACGATAAATCAATAGTATATCCGTGTGGGCTTGTATGTTATGTGCCACATATTGTGATTAGGTAAACACTGCCGATATCTTCAACAGTTTTATTACTGAACAAAGTGTCACTGACATCAATAAACAATTTCGTATAAGATTAGTTAGTTTTTTCGAGGATGTCTTCGGACCCGTCTTCGAACGGACTTTCTGTGAAAACTAGTGTGAACATTTAAAAATGGCGCAAACCGCAAATCATTACTTAGGTATGTTAATTAAATCTGCCTGAGTGAGCGCTTGCTCTTAGGTACAGTTTGTCATTGACAACCTGAAATACGAAATACTTATGAAAATAAACTTTTTCTACTTTTAACGGAACTATTTAATATTATTAATAAATGTTACATAAGTATCTAAATCTACATTATGATATATGTAGTTCTAAGGAGAGTAAGTGAAGTACAATTAGATCTCATAATATTGAATGTCAAGAACTTCGTTTTCTGTAATTTTGTTTGTAATAAATACATTAACCATGCATGACATTGTATTGGCTTTACAAAACAGCTCCAGGGGCATTGTTATAGGACTAGGCAGATTCTGAACAGCTTTTATTCAGTTTTTTTGTAAACGGGCGAGTTGTCTCAAAATAACACCTTGCAGCCTGTATATTTTTTCAAAATTTTTAAATGCGCTCAGTTAACTAACTATCATGTCTTTGAGATTTTCAAATTCAGATGAGATGAAACAACACGTTATTTAAGAATCATGGGTGACCATTATTAAAAAAATATTTTAAACCAAAAGTTGTTCTAAATTGCCCGCACAACAATCCCCGCCACTAAGATATACGCATCTTGTGAAGATCAAGTCAATTGTACATTGTACCAATGTACCTAGGTACAAAGTGCTTATAAGCGCTAGGTAAACAATCTTATTTGCACATCCTTGTTGGTAAAATAGACAGTCTCATTGTTTTGGGTGGTTCACAGAAGTGTTACATTTGCTAACCTCCGATTTCCGAATTGAGAAAGTTTAAGTAGTAACTTTTGGGCTTCGGACACGTTTCCTATGAACCAATAAAAAAAATGGCGGTTAGCTGCTCTACATGGTGATATCGAATTCGAAAGGCTGTCTGCTGACCACTACAAACAACTTACTTGTACTAGGTGGCAAAAAAAGTGAGCGAAAAAAAATCTGTTGTTCCATACATTTAGTGCATAAGTACTGATATTTAGTGCATAAGGTAGACCTTATGTATGGAACAGCTGACATTTTTTTCGCTCCAATTTTTGGCACCTAGTACAAGTTGTTTGTAGTAATCAGCAGCCTACTTAAAGTTCCGCTATCGACTTCAATTGCACCCTGTAGATGTTGAAGTGAATTACCAGCAGCGTAGTTTCTGTCTGTTGAAGTGTTGTTGGCAGCTACTCACTTACAAAGTCCAACGTTACTTCGTTTTGTGATGGCTGTGGTTGTATGTGACCCTTCTGAGTGCTACTCGTTTACGAATTGGGTTTAGAAACTATCTGTCTGCGTAATCTGTAAAAAAATCCGCACAGTTGCTCATGCTCTATACTCTCGGTTTATTTGCGGGAAAATAGCTCTCATCGAAATAAAACTTCTTTTTTCGACAAATAAGGACGAGGCCCCATTGGTGCGTTGCGCTGCGTTGCGTTGCGTCGTCGCATCGGATCGACGCATTGTATGCCACAAATCTGCGTTGCGACGACGCACGATGTCGCGACGCGAGAGGGTATACACGCCGTCGCATCTGCGTCTCAGTTCAGCCTTCGCAATGGACAGATACAAACGTGTCCGTAACGACGACGCAACGCAGCGCAATGCACCAATGGGGCCTCGCCCTAATACGTATTATACAACGTTTTATTTATAATTAGGTATGTTCCCGCAAATAAACCGGCTTTGAGGACAAAAAACTGCGGTTTTTTTACAGAATAAGATAACCAGTAAGCACACTGGTCTGTTTCATGTTTATGCTTCAAGTAGTTTGCTAGAACCTTGGTTTTTACCAATAGTTTCTATGAGAAATAATGATATTAGCAAAAAAAATCCTACATACATACACTGTCTACTATAAACTGATTTTATTTATTTTTTAAGTAAAATATTGTTTATCTTCAATCAATAAAGTTTTCATATTACATAATAAATCATTGTTATTTACTTCACTTCCTGCCTTTTGGTCATTTCTGTGTAGTTAGGTACTTACCTCAAATTGATTGTAGGTTAGAAGACTATTATTCAGCCAGCACTCTGCGCCAACTACCTACTGCCTAATCGAATCACCCATTGTAGGTATGTTCGGCGATTCAGTATGTACATACCTATTTATTTCTGGAGGAAATCTTTCTTACCTACTTTGGCCGCTTTGGGGAACGTCCTGTAGGGGTGATGTTTTTTGTCGCTGGTAACGTGAAAATTTTCACCAACTTTTTGTTCTGACGCGTTTGAAAATGTACGAACTGCCTGATTGTTCAAAAATTCACGATATTCACAACACGTTCTGAATCAAACATTTCCAGTTTTTCAGCGAGCACCAAAAAATATCCTTTAGGCGAGTATTTTCGAGGGGGTAAATAAAATATGAAATGTGCCAACAACAATAATTTATTTACCCACACATATTAAAGAAAAGAGAAGCACAGCATTATATGCACTTTTAAATTCATATTATTAACAGTAGTATTATCCATTAAATACATAAGTATAGATACGAGTAACAAAGTATCCTAACTCTTTCTACAAGGTGATAAGGATCACAAACATCATAACAACTAATCAGTTTTTTACAGTCATCTTTCAGCCAGCACTGAAATAGAAAATGTTTTGATTGTTTTCACAATGTTTACAGTAAAAAATCTAAACAACGTAGGTATGTATAATGTGACTCAAACCAACCAACACTTGAATATCTGACGGTTGAATATATAAGTAACATAAATATCTGTATGTACTTTCAAGTAAGTAACGTTAAGTAAGTTTTACAAAAACATGTATCTTTTGACTTGGCAATTAACTACACTGCAAAACATAGTTAGGATACTTTATTAGTCTTCATTATAGTAAATACAGAATACATCGTTACTGATGTATCTAATAAATAGTAGTAGTATAGTAGACCAATTAATTGGTAATACTGAAAACAAGTCACAAAATAGGTACCTTCTAGCATTTACATTTTAAATGTTTAACCAGACATTTTATTCTAGTTTTTCTTACTTAATGTAAACTAAGTATAACAATAAATAGGTAGTGGCTTTGAGATTATAATTTTATTATTTCGGTACTGGCCTACACTTAAGTTTTTTCCTAGACATATCCAGCCATATTCATATTTTAGCCACATTTAAAATAGCATGAATTAGCTGTGAAAGTAATAAAGTAGGTACTCTTTTCACAGGTGTTACTTACTGATCAAAATAATGCTATTTTTATATTCAGGTATATTCGCGCCCGTGACCGTGATGAGTTGAGAACCATTCATTGTACCCAGAGATGGGCGGTGGGTATATACCCAATCTACCCATTTGGGTATTTACCGGGTACATTGGGTATATACCCGGTAAATACCCGTATGCACCCATTTGCTGGGTATATACAATTTGTGACTAAAAATTAACAACAAAGTATGCCAATCAGTTCTACACCATGTTCCCTACACAAAGTACGACTTAGTAATTTTTCGTTGAACGCATATTTACAAAGTTATGCATGTTTTTGTGATTTATTTGTATGAAAACGATTATTCATAAGGACATTTGTCTTATATTTTTATAGAATTAACAACGGGTATGTTTAAAAAGTATTTTGTCATAGTTTGTGTGACTAATATAATAGTTTTTAATATGAATTTAACAATAATTATTATTGATTAGGAACTAAGTGTCAAAAATTTTTATTTACATTGAAACGGTAGACAATACACTGATGAAGTCAGGTCGTTTCGGTCTAATTAAAATGCGAAGACGGGTTAAGTGTTGCAAATAACAAAAATGTATAATCATAAAGTATGGTTTTATCTTTGTTCTTCCCGAACAAAGAATAACTCAAACTTATTACATTCGTTTATTTTATTTATTTTATTTTGCAAATGGCATTGTGCTCGAAATGCTATACGGTGAAATGTAAGCCGTCCAGCCACCTCTTTACGTCCGAGTTGGCCTCATCTACACCGCCGCCTTGGATGGCGAACCGCGGGTAGTCGTAGTTAATGTGGAACATCGTCTGAACCCGCCCGCACACGCAACTCGGGTCCGACCCACAGTTATATTTTGTGTATTTAGCTCCGCACACCTTCCCCGTAAGACCCGGAATCTATTTATTTGAGTCCAGTGCTTTCTGGGAAGATGGAAACCTGGCACACGGATATCTGGCTCGGACTCGAGATGCTTGTTAGGCAGGTCGGCAGATGTTCACCGATCCCGCCATTTCTCCATCAGCGTTCTGCCGTCCTGCAAGAGTTCATGGGCCTGCATGGTATGGCAAGATGGTTGCAATTCTCTGATGCAACCCCGGTTCGGTCAAAATCCCACCAAAATTGAGGGTTGCTTTGACCAAGTGCTTGTACTAACTTCTAACATCGAAACAGGATTCCAAAAGAAACTCAAAACAGTGGCGGTATTGGTAGATCTCAGCTCAGCATTTGAAACTCTCTGGAACATGTCTGGAAACAGGGACAGTCAGGGACTACCCTACGAGCTCGTAATTTTTTTTAAATGCAACGCACGTATCGTCTTTATGACGCCCTCCTTTCAAACGCCAAACTCTGAACAATAGTGTTACGCAGGGCTTAGTCCTGGCGCCTACGCTTATCAACGTCTACGTCAGTTACCAAAAGTCGCCGGTTGATCATTTATGTAGGCGACGACATTGCCATCACAGCACAAGCTTCGACACTGGACAAAGCGATAACACTGGTTCAGGAAGCCGTTGCAAAGTTTGAGCGATATTTCATCGACTGGGGACTTAAACCTAACCCATTTAAAACTGTGAGCTGCTCCTTTTACCTCAACAATAGGCAAGCTAGTAGGTAAGTGAAGATGTAAACGCAGTTTCTGCAATGAAGCACGACCCTAACCCAGGCTATCTTGGTGTAACTCTAGACAGAACTTCCACTTTTAAAGCCCCCCTCAAGAAAGTAAAGAAAATGGTATCAAACAGCTGCAACCTGATACGGAAACTGGCAGCGATAACATGGAGCTGCAAAGCGAATACACTGCGCATATCAACACTAGCTCTTTTTCATAGTGCAGCCCGAGCCAGTGTAGGCCGGCCATCATACTGACCTGGTTGACGTTGAACTGAACAGCGCCATTAGGAACATATCCGGAACCGTCAGACCCACAAACAACAATTGGCTTCCCGTCATTTCCTACATATTCCCGTCACGTCTGTGAAGATAATTTAATGATCAGAATGGAGTATGATAAGATCAACAATATGCCGCACCTGCCACTAGTACCTTATCTTCAGGCAACTCGCAGTGATCTTCGCCTAGCATCAGAGAGATCTTTTGCCATGTCATGCAGGCCCACGAACTCTTTCAGGACGACAGAACGCTGATGGAGAAATGGCGGGATCGGTGAACATCTGCGGACCTGCCTAACAAACATCTCGAGTCCGAGCCAGATATCCGTGTGCCAGGTTTCCATCTTCCCAGAAAGCACTGGACTCAAATAAATAGATTCCGGGTCTTACGGGGAAGGTGTGCGGAGCTAAATACACAAAATGTAACTGTGGGTCGGACCCGAGGTGCGTGTGCGGGCGGGTTCAGACGATGTCCCACATCAACTACGACTACCCGCTGTTCGCCATCCAAGGCGGCGGTGTCGATGAGGCTGACTCGGACGTAATGAGGTGGCTGGACGACTTACATTTCACCGTATAGCATTTCGAGCACAATGCCATTTGCAAAATAAAATAAACGAATGTAATAAGTTTGAGTTATTCTTTGTTCGGGAAGAACAAAGATAAAACCATACTTTAAGATTATAAATATTTGTTATTTGCAACACTTAACCCGTCTTCGCATTTTAATTAGATCGAAATGACCTGACTTCATCAGTGTATTGTTTACCGTTTCAATGTAAATATAAATTTTTGACACTTGGTTCCTAATCAATAATAATTATTGTTAAATTCATATTAAAAACTATTATTTTAGTCATACAAAGTATGACAAAGTACTTTTTAAACATACCGGTTGTTAATTCTATAAAAATAAAGACAAATATCCTTATGAATATTCGTTTTCATACAAAGAAATCACAAAAACATGCATAACTTGGTAAATATGCGGTCAACGAAAAATTACTAAGACGTACTTTTCGTAGGGAATATGGTTTAGAACTGATTGGCATACTTTGTTTTTCATTTTAATAATTTTCATTATACTTGAAATCACAAATTGAATGTACCCAGCAAATGGGTGCATACGGGTATTTACCGGGTACATATCGGGTAAATACCCGCAGGTGGGTATATACCCGGGTACGTGCCCATCTCTGATTGTACCTATAGGTACTGGTCACGTTGGTCAGATTTGAGGGACCGATCCAGAAGAAGAATTAACGGGTAATAAAATATAACAAAGCTATGATAAGCATGGATGTAACCACGGGGCTTAAGGGTGGACGATAGCAACGTGGCGGGAAATTCAAAATTTTCACAGTTTTTTACATTTTGTAGCGTGTTTGTAGCTAAACTGAGCTATTTTTGTTCAGCGATCTTTCGTTCGCGGCAATATCATAGTATTCTTTTCATTATTGTAAACAACAATAATTCAGCCGATTATGTGTTCTGGTCTACGACAAGTTTTTTGGGCAGTGCCACTGCTTCGTAGACCAGGACATATAATCGGCGGAATTATTGTTGTTTTGTTGTTTACAATAATGAAAAGAATACTATGTTATTGCCGCGAACGAAAGATCGCTGAACAAAAATAGCTCAGTTTAGCTACAAAATGTAAAAAACTGTGAAAATTTTTAATTTCCCGCCACGCTGCTATCTTCCAGCCTTAACTTATCTTAAGTTAGGTATGTAGGTAGGTACTACCGAATTAGTGAACATTTTTGGTTATGTCAATGTCAGTGCAATTATTGCCCAATTATCTATTAAAATAATCCTGAAAATCCAACTAAACTTTTTATTTTAAAAATAAGTCATCATTATGTTATCGCAATGAGACATTATAATAGATACCATGTAAAAAGAGCAAAAATAGATAAACTCTTATTTTTAAATCGAGTCCACGGAATGACAGTTGCTAGTATTACTTTGTTACACGTTGTATAATATATTTTAATACTTTATTTTGTAACAAAAATGGTACCTACTGATTTCCCAAAATATAGGGAAAATAACAAACCTATAATAATGTTGACGCAAACATACTGGTTCCCATCCAAGTATTAACATAAAAATTGGTTGGTAACGTTACGGTCAGACTGCTGACTATAATTATTGCCGACCTTTATTAGGTACATACATACAACATACCGAGGACCAATACAAGGCAATTTTCAACTTCTAAATGTGATTTCCAAAAACTTTTAATTACGACTTCGATTTTTTTTTATTTATTGAACGTTTCTTATTCTTTAAGTGTTAGTTTCTACTATTCCTGCGCCACTCCATTCTCTACCACCTTTCCAGCCTCTCCTGCTCCTATTTGTTAATCTACGACAAAAAATATCCAATATAACAATATCCAATATACAAGGTGTTACAAAAGTACCTAACTCTTTTTACAGGGTGTAACCTACTGGTCAACAGGATGTCAAATCTGTAAAAAAAACGTTGAACAAAACAATTTTTATGCAAAATTCAATAATTTTCATAACCTTTTTGTTTTTGTCATTAGCTCAAATTTAAAAATATGTTTGTGCGTGTAGGTGCATTTACATAGCTTTGAGTTGTTAAAACATTGTGAAAGTCATTGAAAACAATATTTAAAAAATACTTTGCACCCGCCCCATTGTTCACATTTTATTAATTTATAAATTAACGGAACGTCCTAGAGCAAAAAAAAATATTCAGGTCACCTATCACCGGGTGCTATTACCCTGTAAAAAGAGTTAGGTACTTTTGTAACACCTTGTATACAGGGTGTTAAAAGACCGCCAACAAAGCGGGAAACCACGTATTGTACTCATCATAATAAACATTTTCGCTAGAGGAACTATGCCTGGGAAATCAACGGTTTCCGAGATAATGAGGTTCAAAGTCGGACATTTCAAAACTTTTTTTTTTGCAGAAATGTAGTCTGTATCTAGTTCTTAAGGCTCCGTATAAGGCTAACTAGCGCCACCAATGTTGAAAAAATCATATCTTCCTTCAGAAGAAGTTTCTGAAAAAATCCTAAGATGAGCTCATGCGCCATGCTTTTCTAGGTTTTTAAGTGTAGGTACCCAACTCAATTTCTAGTCTTAAGCTAAAAAATTTTCGATAACCGCAAAAAACGGCCGCTTTTGGCGGTTATCGAAAATTTTTTAGCTTAAAAGTAAATTTCCAAGAGGGTATCTACACTTAAAAATCTAGAAAAGCACGGCGCATAGGCTCATCTTAGGATTTTTTCAGAAACTTCTTCTAAAGGAAGATATGATTTTTTTAACATTGGTGGCGCTAGTTAGCCTTATACGGAGCCTTAACGTATCGAACGTGAAGAAGCCATATCAAAAATATGAATATTTCTTACAAAAAACGACGTTAAAATTGCAACCCGCAATGTATTCTAAACATCGGCACTTCAAGGTTAAGTAACATAAACTTATACCCACGCTTGCGCAATATGACTTCTGTGCGGTGCACGTCCATTGCGTAATAAAATATTTTTCAAAATTATAACCTAAAAAACCAAAATCATTTCCCAGCAATAACTTATCGAAAAAGTACTTTGTTTTGGTGTCTAGTATTAATACGTGGCTTTCGGGTCTGTTGGCGGTCTTTTAACACCCTGTATATATTTTTGTACCTAATATGGATAAAAAATTGCGCTTTCACCAAAGTCGTAGAAGAACAAAAGTGGTTGGAAATCACATTTATTTAGAAGTTGGGGTGTTTGAGGAAAAAGCTATTTAAAAATTGTTCTGTACACTTATCGCTATTATACTGACTGGGTTTCATGCAGGCAGTCGCAATTTGATCTACAGCAGCGTGGTACAAAACAGTCACGTCATTGGTTATCTTATCGACCCCTTCAAATATGACAGGACCTTTTTGTGACACCCTGTATTACCAACGGACATAATACCTACCGTACACCTACTGACACATCTTGGATCTCGACATGCCATCACATCAAGCATATTAATTATGGAACTGCCTGGCGTAATGCCCAATATTTGACGTCGCTACTCTGAGAAACTCTTAGCTGATTTTACGTTAGATGTACCAAGTGTAGTTAGTAGGTGCTATCACTGACGTAGGTACGTCAGCGTTAGGCTGCGATTCCAGATACCCCAATGATTGCTCTCATAACTACCGCGTCCCTTACTGTATTTTGACATAAATACAAAAAAAACGCAAAGTTAATCAGTAACCGAATTATTCGGTTAGTCAGTGCAATGATATTTTTTTATTTTAAAAATAAACATTATTAATAATAATTTAGCATTAAGCACGTAGAAGAAAACTCCCATGTTTAGGAATCACTGTTCTGTAAGATAACTAACCGATTTACTTAACTATTTTAATTCTTCAAAGCAACGACGTCAACGGTATATTTTGATAAACAACAGAGATCGCGTATCAATATCACTAAATTTAGTGCACAGCGCGCACGAGTCCGACCTCGCTGAAGCCAGACAGATGCAGCCGGCAACAACAAATAACAATGTGCTTACGTTAGGCAGTAGGTAAACAATACAGGGTAATTTTTAAATAGCTTTATTCCTTAAACAAGTCAACCGGTAAATGTGATTTAAAAAACTTTGATAAAAGCTTCCTTTTATCAAAGTTGGGTAATACAATTTTGTGTTAGGTACTGGTAATGCTCATCAATCTGTCCCACAGAATCTCACCAGTTTGCTTAGCATGACAGGCCCTCTGTTACTTTGTCTCTCTACACCGTGAACTTTTAGTATTTTTAAAGCCGAGGGTATTTTGTTGCACTCATAGACTTTTTGCACTGGTCATTCTCAACCAAATTCCAAAATTTCATTATAAATGCGCGAAAAAAAATCCCTTCTCCATACAAAAGGTGTCGATTGGCGATAATCATATTTATAAGAAGTCTTTTTACCCGACTGTTCAAAGGAGGGTTATGTTTTTAGTTTTTCGCTCATTTTGGACAATATGTCATTTATTTATTTTGCAATTTTTCAATTTTCTCCTAAATAACACTGCAGAAAAATCTTTTAGTATTTTTCTTATATTCCTTGAAGCTCAACCTCGAAACGGTTTTTTTTATTTAAGCTTTAAATTATTTTGATACTGTCTAATCAGAATCGCCAGTGCAACAAAATCACTAAACCTTCGGCTTTAAAACTACCACAAATCTTATGACATGGCCCTTCATGGCTTTCATGCTAGGTCAGCTGAAATAAAAACAATTGACTTTGAGGGTGAGCGTGCTCCATGAATTAAATAAGCATTGTAAGTAAAACCTATTTAAAACCGTGGAGCAAGTCACGCTTATAGTGCCTATCTGTAATCATTAGGGCCTAACCCACATTCCAATCAAATATAAAATAAAATCACATTAGATCAACCCGTTGGTAACCAGAAATAAATAAGTAAATCTATTGAGTTAGATAATAAGTATAAATACGTATTTAAAATTCACTCCTTACCACCTTACCAGCTATGCTATTTAGCAAGGTAGGTATCATTCACGTCTATTCGATCACAGTTAATATACAGGGTGTTACAGTAAGGTCATGTCACACCGAAGGGAGTCGATTACCTCATCAGTACGTAAGTATCTTTTACTATGGGAACAAAGTATGTGAAATCTCAAAAAAAATAACAGCTGTACCATACTGAAATTCGATACCTACTGCACCAAATGTATGGGGCAGCTGATATTTTTATTGAGATTTCGCATTTGGTCCTCTTGTAAAAGTTGCTCGTATTGATGAGTTAATCGACCCCCTACGGTACCTTTCTATGACACCGTGTATTTTGAGACAAAAGCGGTCTGACAGTCGAACAGATGGAGCCTACAGAGTTCACAAAATGCCATAGTTTTAGATCTACACTAGACCATAAATAGAACTAGAATAAGCGCATAGAGATTCATGTCTTTCAGAAGGTAGAATGGAAAATAATCACAGAAGAATATAAGAATACCTAAGTAATATTTATTTAATAACTGTTATGAAACTTGATACCTGGGAAGGTACTTAGAATCGGTATCATTATTTTTTATAATTACATTACATAATATAATCTAAAATTGTAAAGTTTTTAATTTGTTTCTGCAGACTCAGCCGTTGCTATCATTTGATCTAGTTTTTTTTTTTGACAGAAGACTATCAATATATTTGACATATTATAATGTAGCAATGCTCATAGATACATAGGTAATTAGGTATACAGTACGTAAACATATTAAATTTGTGACAAGCAAGACACCTGAAAACTCAATCTTTCAACTATGAGATCAAAGAGTATGAAATTTTACACGCGTTTTACGGCAGACAGAAGTTGAAATGTATTGACTATAGTAGCAAATTCGATCGTCTCGCACGTATTATTAGAGCTCATTATTGTAACGGCAACAAACCAAGTGCGCCGTTTTTTTTTTGCTTAATTTGTAAGCACATTATTATGTGTGCAATTTTTTGGCCAACTTTCTTTGGGTACCAAGGATAATTAGGTACAGTATATTTAGTTTCCCGGAAACCGTCGATAATTTAAAATAATATAAAGAAAAATGCATCGATAAGTAATATCAATGAACAACAATCGATACTCGATCTTTTTAAATATGATGGCTCTATGTTTGCTTTATAGATAGTAGTAGAATAGTTACGTCGCAAAATAATATTACAAGTACATGTTATATAGTGTGTACTTATTTAACTGTAATTTTGATCCAAACATTTGCCAACATAGATTTAATTAGTACTAGATAATTTACAGAGAAATTTCCAAATATATTTTTTACAAATTCACGTCTATAAATGTTATAATAAGTAATAGGGTATTTTTTTATAGTAAGTTAGTTTACATACATGGATAGAGGACAATAAGTATTAATAATTAGTAAGGTACAGCGTGACATAAACTTAACGCACATTTTTTGATCACTTAACGACTCTAGGTACTACATCAATCATACTATCATACAGTCATATAATTTACTCTACCATACTACAACAATTTAGTTAGAATTTAAAAATATGCTTATAGGTTACATAAAATATAAATGATTTCAACAGTCTATTCGTGCATGCACAGATTGTCACATTTCATATGCAAGCACTTAGACGTAACAATAAATTTAGAATAATTTCTCTTCTAACAACCATATAAATTGCACGACAATCTAAAAACAAGTTCACCATTAACATTCCTGATTTTTCTGATCAACTAAAACTGTTGACACCTACAACATCGAGGCTCCAACTACATAATTTGGTACCTAAGCAAAAAAATCTTAACGTTTGCTGCGGTACGTCGAAGCACTAGAAACTGGCGCTAGCATACGTCGTGGGACTAGCAGCCGAGCATTGCCTCGCGCTGCCCTCACAGCCCCTGGCTGCCGCAAGTCGGCCAGGTGCAAAGCGTATCCTTCATTCAAAGTGGTCGCCAGATTTGTATACTTTTTACTAATACGACCGATTGCGTAAATCTGCTTAGGAATTAAGCCGCAGTTGTTATACACACTGATGTCTTTCCCAGATCCATAGGCTGCAGACAAAATAACTCCATGGTCGTTGATCAGGCTGTTCAGATGTGCAGCTTTGTGGCCCAGAGGATCGGTTGAAAGTCCGTCCGAGAAGAAAACTAGGCCATGGGGGAAGTTGTGTTCAGCCAACCAGGACACTACTTTCCTCTGCTGCATATCCGGTCTTCCGGTTATGTACAAGATGAGATAACCGAGGTCTTGCCAAAAACGTACGACGTCGACTGCGCCGGCTCGTACTTTGGGATCTCGTCCAGTCACCGACACGCTCGCAGTGAACGATCCGTCAATACTGAACACGACGCATTCGGTTTCGGGAGGGACAACGGCCAAATGGAAGTTGCAGCTCGTGTGATCACCCCTCACGACAAGTCTTATGGGGTAAATTCCACAGCTCACGCTCTGCTTATCCGACAACGCATACGTGATTCTACCCGTCTTATCTGTGACAGCCGTCGCCAGAAGCTCCCATTCGCCCCCCGGTGGATCCTTTATCATATAAATATCCACTTTCTCACCTGTCAAAGTGATCATGTCCAATGGACCATACATGAACCTGGCCGTGAAACTCTGGGGATAACCCTCTTTTACTATTATGTCGTTAGCTCTATGATTTGCAGAAACATTCTTTAACTTTACAGAAGTTCTCTTCTTCATCCATTTCTCTCTTTCTTGGCCTGGTTTGAACATCTGTTGCTCTTTGTCTTCTGAATGACCATACAGGGCTAGGTCAAAGTGGCCAACTTGCCGCAGTATAAAAGCGATAACGTCAGAACTTTCCCAATAGCTGGCATGAAACAGATGTGGCAGTGCATTTATGGGAAAACTCGTCAACCCTTCTGGGCAGTATAGTGCGTAGTCTAATCTCTTGGAACCCCACCATTTTTGTTGCAAAGCATTCATCGTTATCAATGGAATATTGTCCACCAAACCACTAATTGTGCTTTGTACCGAAGCTTCAGAGAGCCTTCTCAAAACAGGCGTAGGTGGCATTTGCAAATGATCCCCGAACAACTGCGGGTGACTCTGTATAAGCTCCATCAGGTGGTAAGGCTGTCCATTTCCCAGCGGGTACTTAGCGTATCTAGCTACATTTATTGGCTGCAGATTAGAGAATCTCGCTGACAACAATGGTTCCAGCCTTGATGCAACGGGGTCGGTAGGATGGAACAAATTGTACACTTGCTGAGTAGGAGGCTTCACTATCTCACGAGGCTTATCATCCGATATTTTTCGTGACGCTAGAATAAGTGAAAGTGGGCTACCAAACGTAAACAGATCGCTCACTTCAAACTCGAACTTGATTTGATTTTCGCTAGTGGAGGAAGATCTTCTTCTTGTAACTGGAGCTTGTAAATGAGTTTTATTTAAATAGTGTTCAGTCAGGTCATTTGGTATTGTAATTTCTGTTTCTAGAACACTGTTTTCACTATCGTGTCGAGATTGATATTGCATGGTGCGACACAAGGAATCGTACGCTAGCACCGAGCCCATGCTATCGCCTACGATGCATACTTGTCCGTTAAATCCTTTTCCATCTTCACTTCTCATGAACTCACTGTATACCATATTTGCAGCGTTAATTGTTTTGGTGACAGATTCGTGGTAATCAGAAGACGAAGTAGCGATCAACGGAATGGCACCTATAGGAATCAGATCATTGGTAAGAGAGGGCGAATCGATAGTAGACGGTGAACAATCGAAACTGTAAGGACTCAATGTTGAAAGCACGCCAAGAGCCTCGGTGCATATGGAGGGACAGGAAACCAATTTTATTTGTATGTGGCCCACCAAAGTAGGATAATGTTGGCGCATTACTGATTCAAAGGCGCCCTTGAATGTCGTTAAGTCAGATTTCTTCGCAGTAATTTCAACATTAGCATCTAAGACACTTCCCGCGTGAAAGACTAATATCAAAACAGTAGTTGGACAGGAACTGTGGACAGGCGTGTCTGGGGCACCGTCTACGCTCTGTCGGCTTTGAAGCGTGAACATTCTGCGAGATCCTCGTTCTGACGTTACTCTTTTTAAGAATGATGGATTGAAAATACTATCCTCTTGATTTTGGTCGCCCTGAGTAGGCGAGATGTCTATGTCCGCTTCATCGAGAGAGCACATGGAAGACCATTTGTTGAAAGAAGACTCACAGTCGTAGAATTCGTCCTCCGATCCAGTCTCAGTTTCGGATTCTCGCACGAGACTCTCCATTCGCCAGTTAGGTGCTTGAACATGCAGACTTTTAATAGATCCTGATGATGATGATCTTAATCCACCTTTACTGTGGTGACTTCTGTGCTGAGATGGAGGAGTTGACTCGGGAGACAAATGGGTTTGAGGTATCTTTTCTGCTGCAGTTCTCTTAGGGGCTACAGGTGTTGGCATTTCTTCGTTCTTTTCTAAGCTACTCATGGTAGCTGCCAGCGATTTGGAGTTATCATCAGAAGTCTCTTGTTCTTCGTTACTATCGCCAGCCATTTTCTTTTGCAAGGCCAGCTGAGTCTGTTTTTCGATTTCTCGAATATCTTCCATAGTCAAGCCATGCCATTCGTCCTGCCATGCCCAAGCTTGTCTGTGAGCTCTCAGCATGGTTTTTCTGAGTGCAACATCATGAATGAACTTTTCTAATTTTGTTTGCATGCCCCAGTAGCGAAATTCTACTCTACATAGTTTATACGCACACATGAGAGATTTTCCATTTGGCAGTGGTTGTTGTTTTCCATTGACTTCTCTCCAGTACTCCTCAAGCCAATTCTCAGACAGTGGACCTCTGTTACATTTCTGAGAGACAAAATTAATTGGGTCCTCTTCTTTAATATAGTCTGCCCCATAAAGCTGATCCTTTACAACATCTATAACATCAACCACTCGGTTTTTTAAGTCACTACCAGTCAGTTTGAAGACATTGTCTTGGTGGCCATTATCACCATAATAATAAGTTTCTATTTCTAATGAAAATTTCTCAACAAATGGACAAGTGTATCTTGTTTTAGTATAAGGGTAAGCGTTCCAAGCTTCTTCGGAGACAGTCAAAGCAGATTTTGGCAACAGACTTTTGAACCATCCTGGAAGGTGGCTACCAACATGGTATATTTTTTGTGTGTACTGACCTTTGCCACCTGGGCCGTCTTCATAAGGTTCATTGACTATGATTTCCACACCACTTCCTTCCCCTGAACTTTCATCTCGGCTCTTCTTTGCTATCATGTACAGTTGGGCGATGCGGTACTCTTCTACAGTGAGGGGTAGCGGTATTCTGTACTCCTTTATCAACATTTTGGCTGAGGTTGTTCAATGAGGCAGGATCCAAAGCCTGAAACAAAACAATGATTTGTTTGTATAAATGACGAAAATGCAATTGAAATGCCAAAGCAAAATATGAATTATCAGCAAAGTTACTTATCTAAGACAAGATAAAACATGAGCAATAGATTCACTAATTGATAGTGTGCATTGTGTTTAACGGTGACACTCCTATGTTTCTGTTCACACCACAGTGGTAATTACTTAAGTACCTAAGTACCTACAGGCCAAGGTTATGACTGAGTTACCACCATGTTGGGTGTGCCATATGATATTATCTTGTACTCTGTGCCTCTGTGAAATTTTATTAGGCATTTATTTGCTGTATATTCCGCGCGCGATGAGAATGGGATGGAACCTTGTCAAATTCAATCGAAAATATACTTGATTTTACTTTGACAAGGTTGCTTCGATGCGAGTTTGCATCCCATTCTCATCCCACGCAGATTATAGGACAAAGTAGTTTAGTTACAAACATAACTTATAGTTAAAAATGGGGGAGTGTTAAATACAAAAAAAAATTACCCTCTCCTAAAAAAAAATACAGCTCACGTAGCATGAGGCGGTGTTAGAGACTATCTATGGGTTTAAAACTGTATGTATCTCACTCTTTTGTTTGAAGTAGAGCGAGATGGACAGAGTCCTAACACCCTAACACCTCTCTAACACTGCCTCATGCTACGCGAGCAGGACAGTGCTTTATTTACTTGGGAATAACCATTGAAAAGAAAATGTAAGTGGGTAATTGTACGGCAGATCTGCATTATGCAATTCCCGTGGCATTTTTTATATAAGAGTTTTCAGATAATTTGATGTTCTCACATTACTTTAGAACACATTAGTAACAATTTTATTGTTACATGATTATAAAATTGTTACTAATGTGTTCTAAAGTAATGTGAAAACATCAAATTATCTGAAAACCCTTAATAAAAAATTACACTGGAATTGCTCTGCCGTAGAATTACCCAAGTATGTGATAAAATATTTTCAAATTATCATTAGTTTCTACTGTTATGTTTTCATTTTGAGTTAGTATGTCAACTACCTAGAGAGTCCTAGAAATATCCTGCTGTTATGGACCTTCATTTAGTTTTGTGGAAAGGTGTGTACTTCAATAATTAACACCTACTAGATACCCCTGGTCTGTACAGAGAAAAAATTTTGCCAGTACATTCACTGTGTGCAATGGTGCGAGTTGAAGGGAGGTAGATAGGTTTTGATCGCACAGATCTGTGTCTTCACAACAGAGCGAGGTCCATGGGTGAACACAGATCTATGCCTTACTCGCACCAAGGGTTAATAGGTAGTTAGGTCACCTATAAATATTCCATAGGGCAGGGTTCACCTTTCATGAAGAGTGGATGTGCTTCTATTATTCGCTATCAACATAGCACCATCGTTGTGGGAGAAAATAAAGAATTATTGAAGATAGATCCTGTGGGACTTGGTACACCATCCTAATAACCAAATACGCGCATATTTCTTGCTCTAGCTATAAATTAAGCATGTAGGTACCTACGATATTAATTTGATGCTCATGTTGCGTGTATGCAATGGATATTAAATGGACAGAACGTAACGACCATCAACCTAATTTAGTAAATTACATTAGTCGTCAGAAAAACTAGATCCTTGTATGGAGGGAGTTCCATGTTATTATGGCAAGCGAGTAGGAACAAAAGGACAACCAGAAAATTCAGTCGAGAAGATAAATGAGAAGATCACTTTACCTTTATCACATCACGACACTATATTATCACAAGAACATTTTAGGCATTTTAATTTGCACTTTTACGCGAGCGAAACGAAACAAACCCGCAAGAAGTGAACTTTGACATTTTGACACTTCCACTTTGAAAAGGGCGTAAGCAACACAAGGCAAGGCATACCACGTTCCTATTTTAGAAGCCCGAGTTATTTTTCACCGCTTACAAAAACAATATCGAATCTTATTTCACTACCTACTCATTGTAGTTCTGTCAATCAGTCTCTGAATATAACGAGAAGGAAGACGAAAAACAACCCACTCACTACAACACGGTCTTACGCCCACGGACAATGTAAATAAATAGACATGTAGGGAGTGTGTTATGCGCAATCGTAGATTGGAACGCTGTTGATTCTGCGTGCGATGAGTAGCGAGCGCCATATTCATAGTGGCGCAAAAATTTACTTGTAGAAAGAAATGTTTGCAGTGTTTGATTAAATTAAGTGTTGTAACAATGTTACGTTGACCTAAAATATTACAATAAAAAATCAAAACGACGACAATACTGAGTTAAATTTACTTATCTCATGACATGGACGTGAGGCGGAGGATGGTCACTTTGTGGAAATAGCACAACTGACTATGAGTACGGCCCGCTTACAATAACCAGTCGTAAGAAAATCGATAAGGTTGTCTGACTGTTTCAGTAGAATTTCTTTCAGTCAACCAACAGAGTTTCAGTCAGTCGACGTCCAGCAAATGAGCAACAGCTACCTGTTCAGTCAGGCTTATGTTTAGGGTTGCGTAGTTTTAAAATAAACATTGAAGGAGCTGGCGCTGCTTGCGTGCATCTAACGTAGGTTGTAACTACCTACGGTGGGCCACAGTCTAGGATGCCCCATGATGATAGCTCTTACCGCGCGCGGCAAAACTTAACTGTCAACTGTGTTATCATATCATGTCAACATACAGTGTGATAGAAGACCTCCGACAAACCCGAAAAGTCTTCTATCAGCCTGTATTATACACGGCTTTGCCACATGGAGGGAAAGTACCTTGAATATTGTAGATGGAACATTTTACTGAAAGAAGACATTAATTGAAAACTATTTAAACTGCATTCATAGGATAGGTATTTAAATAATTACATGGTTGCACCGGGAATCGAACCCGTTACATGAGAAAAATAATTAGGTACCCGCGCGCGGCGCCTAGTGACACGCAGTCTGAGACTGGCCACGGCGTCGTCGCGAGGGCCGTCTCAGCTCCATGATTAAGATCTCCGAATGAGAATCGAAACTAGTCGGCTACACCGACATAATACAAGTAAGTTTAACCGTTTACGAAATACAAAATGTGCAGTGCTTACGAAAGTTTAAGTGTAAAAATTAGGTACCCTGTAGATTTATCATACCGATCGAAAGGCTTCATCGAACAAAAAGGGGTATCCTAGCGTGTGGCCGACTGTACTAACGTGTAATAAGAGGGGTAGGTACCCCGTCTACTTCCTACGAATAAATCACGCACAAGTCAAAAGTGACAGTTTTTTTTGTGCGTGGTTTATTCGTAGGTTTTAGGTTCTAGAATCTAGGCCTTAGGTCCTAAAAATAGTAAGGCCAAGGGATGCTCATTTGACGGCCAGTTTTTAGCATAAAACGCATTCATAGTGGATGGAGTAGAATGTTTTTCAAGATAGGAAGACTTTTTGGGTAGGTAATACAAAGGACCACTGTAGTGTAACAAAGTACTTTTATTTAGCTTTTCACATATTATTTTAAGGCACTTATTTCATAACAATGTTGGTAGAAATCTAAATAAAAAAATAACGAAAAATTAAAATAATAACTTGCAGAATTTAACATTTAACTGTAGTTTGAATCCAGTTTCTTAATATTATAACGAATGTTTTGTATAAGTAATAAATACCATAGTTTAAAGCTGAATTTCATATCCAAATACATAAAAATATACGACTCTTGCAGTAAGTAGGTATGTAATAAATAGGTGGATGGACAGATTGTTACCTTGTTGTAAGTAATAAGCTAATAAGACATTGAGATGTGAGCAAAAGACACCTGTGACTTAAATATTAAATTGTAAGCATCAGTAGCAAAATTATGAACTCTCCTTAATTAAAAATTATTTACGTTTCAATAAATATAATTATCCGCTATCGGGCCTACCCTCGACATTAGTATTTGTTTTTGTCATGCTAGTTTTTTTTCTAATTTAGTGTATTCTACATAAAATGTATAAAGAAAATCTGAAGGTACAAATGCAAAGATCCAAAATGCAAGGGTGGAAATAACACCAACCTAATGGGCGTGGGAAAAAAAAAAGAAGTTATTCAAATACTGAACCGTATTGAATGTCGACAAAGTTTTATTTAAAAGAGCAATATTTTTCGCTTCATAGAGTTACTTTTTGAAAGAGAAACTTGTCCTTAAACAATAAGGTTCAATAAGAAATAAGTTTTCTCTTTTTTTGCAACTCCTAAATGCATTTTATCAACCTGATAACAACTTGGTTATGTCTATGAACGATTTGTGTAAGGCCTCTACAAATTCCGTACTGTTATTATGAGGCTTGTAACTTGTCACCGCAGCCCCCAGTTTGTCCGCAAACGCCGAATAACTGAAAAAGTAAAACAAATTATTTAAACCCGTGCTTATAGTTCAAAGAAATATATTTTTCTCTGCGATCTTTAGATCTTTTTTTCCGTGTGTTAATAAAGCCAAGGGCCTTAGCATGTAACACAATGGCGTATCAATGGCGTCCCAGGTAGAAGGACAAAACCGGGATTTTTTCGTTGTTCTCCTACAACCAGCGAACTAATCCAATGGAATTAGACTCATAACATTATTTGCTGTACTACAAAAACATTAAAAGGACCGACAATGGACCGACAGCATTAATAAATTGAAACCGTCAACCGGGAGCCCATTTTGCCACCATTGCGTTACAGGTTATGGGCCCAGGAGCAACAACTACGTGGAAAATCAGTCAACTGTGAATCTGCATGAGGCACCTCTCTATACGGGTCTGGATATACCTACTACAGGACAACTTTTCTTACTGCTTTTCCTTTCACTTGGTGCAGTACTGCCACTAACAAACAGCTGATTTATTTTTGCCTCATTTTTGGTGGCTAATATAAAGTGGGTTTGTACGGTTTTTTTTTTTAGTTAGCCACGGGTATCGTGTCCCACTGCTAGGCAAAGGCCTCCCCTCTTGTCTTCCACACATCTCTGTCCTGAGCCACCTCGTCGTCGTTTGTACTGATTAATAGATCAAAATATATATGAAATAATCTATGTATACAGGGTGTTAAAAGACCGCCACCAAAGCGGAAAACCACGTATTTTCCTCATCATAAGGAACATTTTTGCCCGAGGAACTATGCCTGGGAAATCAACGGTTTCCGAAATAATAAGGTTCAAAGTCGGAACTCAAAACATTTTTTTTTTTCAGAAATGCATTCACTTTCTAGTTCTTAATTAACATACCTTCTCAAGAAGCCATATCAAAATTATGAATATTTCTTACAAAAATGACGTTAAAATTGCAACCCGCAATGTATTCTAAACTCTCGGTATAAGGCTAACTAGCGCCACCAATGTTGAAAAAATCATATCTCCCTTCAGAAGAAGTTTTTGACAAAATCCTAAGATGAGCCTATTCGCCATGCTTTTTAAGTGATTTTTAAGTGTAGGTACCCAACTCAATTTCAAGTCTTAAGCTAAAAAAAATTCGATAACCGCCAAAAACGGCCGTTTTTGGCGGTTATCGAAATTTTTTTAGCTTCAAAGTAAATTTCGAAGAGGGTATCTACACTTAAAAATCTAGAAAAGCATGGCGCATAGGCTCATCTTAGGATTTTTTCTGAAACTACTTGTAAAGGAAGATATGATTTTTTTAACATTGGTGGTGCTAGTTAGCCTTATACCGAGCCTTAAGTAACATACTGCCGATTTCTGAATTGAGAAATTCGCTAAGCAAATGGGTAAGTATCGTCCTGTCTCTGCAGATTTCTCACAAAAGAGCGTGACACAACGATAGTTAAGTATGAGCTTAGCAAAATTCTCAATTCAGAAACCGGGCCATAAACTGATACCTACGCTTTCGCAACATGACTGTGCGTTACACGTCCATTGCGTGATAAAATATTTTTCAAAATTGTTACCTAAAAAACAAATATCATTTCCCAGCAATAATTTATCGAAAAAGTACTTTGTTTTGGTGTCTAGTATGCGTGGCTTTCGGGTATGTTGGCGGTCTTTTAACACCCTGTAGATTAGATGCAAAGGCGAGCATTCTTTCTTACCCGATGCCAAATCCGTCACGCACGACCGGTCCAAACCCGCCAGCCAAGACACTCGGCGACGAAAGCGTACTCGTGCTAAGAATCGACTTGTTCAAGTGCTGGTACTCGTGCGACTCGAACAGCTCCGGGACGGCCATGTTGTTTTCCTCCGCCATCTTCTTTAGCGCGAACATGTGGCGGTCAAAGCCCTGCCCCATGGAAGCCTGTTTGATCAGCTCCGAGTGGTTAGTGGAGCACGTCGCCATGAGGGCTCGAAGCTGGTCCTTGGAAGGACTGCCGGAGTGGAGGCCGTCACATAGTTCCTGGAAGCGCGAAATTATTTTTATTTCCTTGATTACAGTCCAAAAATAACGTTTCAGAATAAAGTAGGCAGTATGCGAAGTAGTCACTTTGAGAAGTAAGCTGAATGCGAAATAGTCTGTTTGCTAAGTAGGCCGTTTGCGAAGTAGTCAAACAGAGAAGTAGGTATGATGAGAAGTTGGCCATTTGAGAAGTAGACCCTAAGTAGACACCTGGCTATAGGGTAGATAATACTCCGTGCAATTTTAGTGGTTTTAAAGCCGAAGGTATTTTGTTGCACTGGTGATTCTGAGCCAAATTACAAAATTTCATTCCAAAACGCGCGAAAAAAAAAATTCACTTCTCCATACAAATGGTGTCGATTGGCGATAGCCGTTTGTATTGGGATGTGGTTTTTTTTTCGCTCGTTTTGAAGTAAAATTTTGGAATTTGGCTCAGAATCACGAGTGCAACTAAATACCTTCGGCTTTAAAACCACTAAAATTGCACGGTGTATAGGACACTGAATGAAGGCGCGAGAACGTTTCAAAATTATATTATGCACATCTCAAGTCAAATGATAACAGCCCCCAACTGTACTTGTATTCTGTGCCCCTCAAGACTCAGCGCCATCTATCGAGAACTTAAAACGCCTCAACGGAAAGAGGAAATAATCTCAGGTAAGTTAGTCTGAAGTAGAGACGAAAAATAAAAATTGCATCATAGTTCTCGCCAAACATCTAGTCCGCTCTGAAGTTGGCGCGTCGCGAGTTGTGTATAGCCGCCCGCCATAATAGTATATTGAAAACGTGGGGCCTGTAACGCAATGGTGCTAAAATGGGCTCCCAGTTGACGGCCTCAATTACAATTTATTCATGCTGTCGGTCCTTTCAATGTTTTTGTAGTACAGCAAAGAACATTCTGATTCAAATTCTAGAGGATTAGTTCTCTGGTGGTAGGAGAAAAACGAGGACACCCCGGTTTTGTCCTTCTGCTGGGACGCCATCGACACAGCATTGCGTTACAGGCTAAGGCGCCTGCTCAATGCGTAGCGCGACTAGCGCGGCAACCTCAGAGCGGACTTGGTTGGGCGAGAACTATAACAAATTATTAAACAGTATGTACCTTCGTGTGCACAGTGCAAGGCCTCATGGTCTCGGTCCGGCCGTGTTTGAACGCCGAGGTGCTACACGACTCGTATGTGCCCACGTAACTGCCGCGGAGTAAATGGTGCGCCGCCTGAAAATTACAATTAATAAATACGTATTAATTCGATCTCAATGTCCGTCCGTCCGTCTGTCGGTCTGTCTGTCTGGCGCCGTAGCTCTTAAATGGGTGAACCGATTTGGATGCGGTCTTTTTATATTTGCCGGTTTTCTAGCGAGTGTTCTTAGATATGTTTTATTAAAATCGGTTCAGCCGTTTATGAGATATTATGCTAATTTGAATCTTAAATGTCAAGACTATTTTAGATTTTTAAAGTAGTAGTTATACATTTTTAATTAAGTAGTTATTATACTATGTAAAGATGATGTAGTTACACCTACCTGAAAACCTAACTGCATGATGTAGTCAGGGCTGACTTTGAACTTTTTGCAGGCCTCCTTGGTCAATCCTTCGTACAGAATGTAGTCTATGCTCAGAGACTCGTACCAGTTCTTGTATTCTTTTTTCGCGTTCTCGATGAAATGCTTCGACTTGTCGTCCAGTGTAAAATCTAGAAATGAGATGATTGAATGAATGATTCTAATAGTACAGTAGATAGATTAAAAGATCGGTGGCCCGAGACTTGGTTCCCGTGGACCACGCCAATGCGCAGTTTGGAAGAAGCAGATAACTAATAAATCGGCATTCATGTACGGTAACACTCTAAAAAATAGGAAAGTTGGCATATTGCGATCTACATTTGAAAGAAATAAATAATAGGCTTTATGCGATTGTCGGCATGCAGCGAACTCCATTACTCAAATTTGAGAAAGTTGGCACAGTGCGATAAGTTGTATGTAATTTTATATTAGTAGACATTTTGCAGAAAGTCGGCATTGAGCTAGTAAATCTAACAGGGCTATTTTCAAGTGTTTTGACGCCTAAAGTTGAGTGAATTTCTTAGATAATAGAGACGCAGAAGACTCGGTTCTAAGCACTTACCAAGTTTAGTAACGCTAACATTAGTGGCAGCGGGTCGGCTCTCGGGATGGAGGAAAGGCACGGTCATGGTTCTAAGCACTTACCAAGTTTAGTAACGCTAACATTAGTGGCAGCGGGTCGGCTCTCGGGATGGAGGAAAGGCACGGTCATGGTTCTAAGCACTTACCAAGTTTAGTAACGCTAACATTAGTGGCAGCGGGTCGGCTCTCGGGGTGGAGGAAAGGCACGGTCATGGTCTCTTTGTAGATGTCCTGGAAGAACCGCAGCACCGCCACGCCGTCGCCCCAGGAATGCTCGAAGTTGATGCCGGAGACGCCGTCGCCAGTTATTATAAGGCTGAACGACTTGTCGAACCACCTGGTGAGAATTGATGACACAAGCTATCAACAACTCACCGCTACCCACTATAATTCGGAAGGCAAAGTTTTTTGTTCGAAAGTCCGTTATTGGCTTAATCTTATCTTTAGACAATATTGAGAAACTTATTTCAATATTTTTTATTTTGGTTCAGTAGTTTGGATTTTACAACGTTTCAAAGATAAGGTTTTATGACGTCACGCGACGGTCTGCATACTGTTGGCGGTCATAGGAACAAAACATTTTAGCGCATAAAAACAAAACTACTGGACCAAAATAAAAAATATTTAAATTAGTTTCTCAATATTGTCTAAAGATAAGATTAAGCCAATAACAGACTTTCGAACAAAAAACTTTGCCTTCCGAATTATTGGGTATAGACCTTTTCCCCCTCGCGCCATCTCTCGCGGTTCCTCGCCCTCCACATCCATCGACCTTCTGCCGACATAACAATGTCGTCCGACCATCGAGCTGCATCGACAAAAATGATAAGCAGTTTTAAAAATCTTTTTCGGTTTTCGTACCTCAAAAAAAAAACACGGAACCATTACTACTTACTACTACCATTACGATCCTGCTAGACACATCACTCAATGCACACAGGCTGAAGCGTCCACCACTGATGGAATGTCACAAACTAAATAAATTAAATGACTTGAAGATACAGGGAGACTGTGTTGCTGAATGCAGCACCTACAATACTCAAATAATACACAAACAAATCTAATAAAAGTCTATGAATGACTGATCGTAGATAAAAGAAGAACAAAAAAAAAATTACTACTTCTAATACCATTACAGTGACTAATAAAAAAATAAAATAATTGTTGTGTTGTATCCAAAAATTGCCTCTAGTAACTTTGCTTGGGCTATATATAGACAATAATAAATTAGAATAAACCACTAATGCCATTAACGCACCTGTTCAATCCATCTCCATGTAAATAATGGCTCAATATCTTATGCTTATTATCATTTATCACATCATCATCTAGCACCAAATTGAAAATGGCAGAGTCTATTTTCTTCAAAACTTCGGCATTGCCTGTGGCCTCCAAATGGCTTCTTTGCTTGGCCCATTCATCCCTGTTTTGACTTGTCAGTATGCCTATGGGATGTTCTGCTGCTGGTGCATTGTCATCCATAATCTCTTTCAGATTGGCTAGTAACTCGGTTGGAGAAAGTAGGTTGCCTGGAATTTTAATGAGCATCCATTGAATGTTAGTGTTTGGTTTCACTCGGAAAACAAGATCCCATTTTGATTGTCTACTTCAGACGCAGTAAGGGAGATACCTAATGATGGCCTGACAAGTAATTATCGTGAAAAAGAGCCTAGTTTCTTACCATCTGAATCCAAAACATCAAATACATAGAACCTCCCTCTCCTTTGCACCATGATATGATTGCTGGTTGGTTCTCTGTAAATCTTATCTTTGCCCAATAATGGAATGCGAGTGGAGTTGAACAGGCCATCAAATTGACTCATGTCCAGTGGAAATGCCTTGAATAAATAAGCACCATACCTGAAAAACACAATAAAATTATTTATTAGGGTGTGAAGAACCTTTTTGTTTAATATTTGAAGAAAAAAAAAATTGCACTAAATCTTGGCCACATAAAATGAAAACAAAAAACATTCTCTAGATTTTTATTTCTTATGCCATGGTAACTCAACTAGGTACTAACCAAGATACAGCTTCTGGGAGTAACCCAGTTACAGTTCTGAAAGTGGGGGTATTGCTTTTCTTCGGGTTCATGTGATAAATCTCTGGTTCCAGAATCCTCTCCCTCAAAGAGAGCATGAACCTCACTGCACTAGTGAGCAAGTTAGCTGCTCTTAGCAGCTGGTCATTGTAAGCTGGCCTTGTATCGTTTTGGAACACTATCAAAGGGTTGTAGTTTATTGGCAGAGGCTGGCGGTCCCTCAAGTATAAATCAAACCAATAGTCTGAGATATAACTCGTATGTTTGTTCGCAATATCTTTCAGTACCAGTTTCTCCTGCAGAACTCTCCCTTCATTCGTAAGGAAGTCTTGTGTTCGTTTTTGTGCTTGCTCGTATTGAGTAGCAGTTAGGATGGGCTTCAGGGCGTTCAAATAACGTTCGCCAGTCTTAGACAACTCCGGGACAGGTAAACGAGGTAGAGACTTCTGGAAATGCATCGTTGGAACCTTACTTCTCTGCAAGTATTGGTAGCTGGCATCTCTGACGGACTTGTTTTTGCTTGAGTAGGTCCGCTGACAATGCAGAACGCTTTTGAGACTTGTATTGTTGGAACTGATAAATTTATTGACACCCAGCATGATTGTACACTTAAAACTTAGGATAATATTTAGTAAATGCTTAAAATTAAAGCGTGTAAATAATTTAAAAAATACCGAAACTGAACTTTACACCGGATTTGTTGACAAGTTTTACGGTCAATGACACCTATGTTGTCTGTGGTGAATGACAGCAGATGTCATGTCATATCGTGGTTCACCATGACATCAGCCTTAAATCACAGAGCAGAAAACCTTTTAAGGTCTCTACACACTCTGTTTGTTTACAGTTTTACGCAAAAAGACCATGTTGAGGCCTAAACATCATAACATTACAAAAGGTCCTACAGTCCTACTCCTACCTAACTCTTTCTACAGCGTAAAGCTAGCCATTCACGATACGTCCAATGGTCGCATGCCCCAATAAAAATTGATGTCGTATCAAAACTTCTCCTGCGCAACCAACGTCTTTCTTTTCCCTTGCATTTTCTATATTATTTCAAACACATTTGTACTGTAGAAACTAAAATCAAAACTAATGGACTGGACCTACGATGAGACGGAAAATCCCATATTTATGTTCACACACACGCACACACACACACACCCTTACACATACACACCCTCACACACACACACACACACACACCTACACACTCTCACCACACACAATAATATTATTACTTGAATAATAATACTGATAGCTTACATATTTTTTAAACTTATCAGAGTTCTGCTCAATAGGCTGAATGTGGGGCTGGTTCAGAGTATTCTGGCTGAACTTTTGTCAGATTCAGCCAAGTTATTATTTTTTTTTAGGCTATGAGAGTATTTTTTTTATTTTAGATTTTATTCTAATATGTGGGTAAAACGGTTTAGGTTTAGGTATTATGTAGTTGAACGAGCGAGCGAAGCGAGCGAAGTTCTCCGAGTCTACTGGAACAATCCGGCGTTTGTATGTATGTATGTATGTATGTATGTATGTATGTATGTATGTATGTATGTATGAATGTTCGTTCGACGATAACTTGTGTAAATTTAGTCGGATCGTCATGCATGAAATTTGGTAAGCAGGTAAATCAGGACAAGAGAATTTTTAAGTTCGAACATGAGCCAAATCGGTCGAGGGGTTGCTGAGATATGGGGTCGCGAGTTCATAGTTCGGGGCGAACCACTAGTTACTAAGATTTTTTGTTATTGAACGAGCGAGCGAAGCGAGCGAAGTTCTCCTAGTCTACTTGAACAATCCGGCGTTTGTATGTATGTATGTATGTATATATGTATGTTTGTATGTATGAATGTTCGTTCGACGATAACTTGAGTAAATTTGGTCGGATCGTTATGAAATTTGGTAGGCGGGTAAATGAAATTAAAAGAATTTTTAAGTTCGAACATGAGCCAAATCGGTCGAAGGGTTGCCGAGATATGGGGTTGTTAAATTTATATGGGGTCGCGAGTTCACAGTACGGGCGAACCACTAGTCTACAAGATGCTATGTTTTAAGTGGGTACGATTGGACTGTCATCGTCACCATGTGACAAAAGTTCCGAAAATAAAAAATATTATTAAAAAAATATATACCTACATAACAGATTGTTTAGACATGATAATTAAATAATTTAACTTTTGTATATCTAAGGTTCTAAGGCGTAGTTCCCAAGGCACTCGGACTTGAGTCGTGCGTGGCGCGCATTCTAAGCGATTATAGCGACATATTTTTTTTCTAAGAATGGATGGTCTGTACTGTATGTACGGTCGGCCATAGCCACGGATACCCCATGGCAGCTCTTACCGCGCGCGGTATAAGGGCGCAAATCGAACAAAAAGGATTATCCTAGCGTGTGGCCGACTGTACACACGACAGCTGAGCACGTCAGAGTTATACTTTTGTTGTAAAGTCGCCCGTAACGTAACCGAGTAGAGTGCTAGCGTGTAAGGGTCAACGTGCTGTCGTGTGTACGGCGTAAATGGCAAAGGGTGACGTGACGAGACGACACCGGCGTGAATGTATAAAGACCTTAAAATATCCAGAGTAATCTGTGAAACTGTGAAAACAAAAAAAAAACTGTCAAGTGTCCGCAAAAAAAATTTCGCTGGCGAAGAAAACGGTCCCAAAATAGAAAATATTTATTTTCTGACTAACAAAATCGACGAAATGAACGAGTTGCCCGAAAGCAGTAACATCATCAGTGGCGCCGAATTGGAAGATTTAGACTACCTGAGAGGCGTGAAGTCGTCAACATGCCTGCTGCTGCCGACCACGCCGAGTCCTCACCCCATGGACTTCCAGCACCCTCTCTCGGACCAGATGAGTGAAGGGCCGTTCCTCACACTCAGTGATGACCCCAACAGTTTGCAGAATCTGGGCAAGTACCTACCAGTTCTTTTCTTTTATCTTTGTATTAATTGTTAATGAAACATAAAAAAAAAATTACATGTGCCTGCTCTAGGAAACTTATTATGAATTATTCCTTTTGGCGACTTAGGTCTATCAGAAAAAACGACTATTATGACGTGATGGTGTTTTGAACTTTGAACATTTGCTTACATAGCTGATTTTACTCATTTAAGAATTCCAGTAACATGACCCCTTAAAAGTTCCGTAAGCGTAAAGCTGATGTGTGATCTAGAATTCAGCACTGGTAAAAAAGTATGCCTTTTTTGTCCTCCCAAATAAACGGATGAATAAACGGCATTGCTTTCCTAAGGTGTGTATAGACCAAAGTTGCACTCTACTCGGTTACGTTAGGGGCGACTTTACAACAAAAGTGTACAGTCCGACGTGCTGACATGTGTACATGTTAGTCATCGTCACACCACAAATTTTTATTTTTCCTTCATTCAGATACTTCAGCTGGGGATTCGAGCTCTTCTGCAGACTCGAACTCCGTAACCAACGTCCAAGACCCCGTCAGCGCCCAGCTCATCAACAATATCAGTATGCTGGAGTACCAGACCCTGAGCAAGAACGGAGACCTTATTAAGGGACAGGTAATTATCAGCTTAATAATAGAAGTTCCGGATAATCGGCGCTTTTTATTGATTGATTGTAGTAACTGATGTAGCTTTGGCGAACGAAAAAAACATGGAAGCATTTCTTCAAGCTAGTCAGCTTTGTTAAAAGTATTTTAAACCAATAAGAAAACAAGAAACTCGGTCATTGATGGATAGTTTTCACGCTATTGATATTTTTGGACGCATTATACTGACAAAGTCAAACTGACGTCTTCTCTAAGTCATGTCTATCAAATTACACAAATCGTGAGAGGAACCATCTGTAGACTCTGCCCATATGAGAACCATATTTCCCAGGGCTAGTGAGATCTCCATGTTTTCTTCTGCTCGCTGTGTATTTTACATTTACCCACATATTACTAGAAGCATCTGTGTGGTCACTTCACCCATCTAGTGCGAGTGAAGGCGCCATCTCATTATTAGATGCAAATGTCCTAAATGTACAGTGGATTAAAGAGTATTATTTCTGTGGTGTCTGCTCAAGCCGGCTTCATCTAACATGGAGACAGTAAAATAAATTACAGTCACTTGTATAACATAAATCATTTGATGTAATTCAATTGTTGTATAGTATTGTAAAGGCCTGAGTATTTTTTATGGAACAAAACATACAATCTCTTCTGACTGTACACCCATTTTCAGGATGATGATGTCAAACTCCATGGGAATCTCAACATGAACAGCAGGAAGCTACCAGGCTTTGTCAACTGGAACTGGATTATCATAAGGAAAGTTCTCCTCTGGGTGGTGGTCTCTGGTCTTGTAGCTTGTTTAGGTGCCATCATAGCCATGGTGGTGACTATACCCACTGACTGCAACCCCAACCTGCCTTGGTACCAAGGAAAGGTGTTCTACGAAGTGTTCCCTGCAAGCTTCAAAGACTCAAACCATGATGGAATAGGTGACCTGAAGGGCCTCTTAAAGAAACTTGACTACATTGAAGATCTTGGAGCCTCAGCCATTAGGTTGAACTACATTTTTGAAGCTAACCACTACCCTGAACATTATTACAATACCTCATCCTTGTTGAAGATTGACAGAAGCATTGGCACTCTGAAAGATTTCCAGGACTTGGTGGCCTCTCTCCATGATAGAAACATGCACTTGATCCTGGATATTTCCGTCATGTCCATGGCCTTACCGGTTTCGTCGCCTAACGTAAATGCTACTCGCACAGTGCTTTTAGCCAACCACTCTTTGGTAAGTTCTTCTGATCAGACTACAGCAGCTATCGCTTTCTGGGCTCGCGCGCAAAATGTCGATGGTTTCTATCTAAAAAACCTAGAAGACTTTGTGGATGTAGACAACTTTGGCAAAACACTACAGCTTTGGAAGCAAGTCATTGGACCTGACAAAATATTGATGGCCAGTGAGGACGCCTACAAAAAAGCCAAGGGCGAATCACTGAATATTCTGCTCTCGCGAATTGATCTAATTGACGTACACTTGGATGCGAAGGATGGTGCCCACACTTTGAAAGATCGCATTGACGCGATAATTTCTGGTTCACTTTGGTCAAAGCCTCACTATCCGTGGGTCCATTGGAACATTGGTAACATTAATAGTCAAAGAGTCGCGTCCAAAAACGTAAACAATACTCTGCCACTTACTGTTTTGGAATTTGTCTTGCCTGGTACAGTCAGCATCTTTTATGGCGACGAAATTGGTTTGGGCGATGTCTCTATACACGAGGTAGAGCAAGATTTCCATGAACACGAGCATGTTCATAATCTCATCCCCATGACATTTGTGGGCAAAGAGAACAGCCACAATTCGGCGGTACTGTCTTGGAATGCGAATTCAGCACTGGAAGCTAAATACCAATACATTGACGTAATCAAGAGTCTGATCCAACTTAGATTAAATACGCCAACGATTTATTTACGATCGACTTATAAAGAAGGCAATGTAGTAAAGAATACAGGCATACGAAAAACTGAAGATAATTTAGTAGTGATCGAGCGTTGGTTTCCTCGCAGAAATACGTGCGTGTTTGTGGGTAACCTAGGCTCTACGCCAATTAAAACAGATTTGACGTCCATGTTTTATGGAGGAACCGTGGTGGCTGGCACCAACAGTAGCTTGGTTGGCAATGTTCTGTTGTTTGATGAGATTACTTTCCCGCCAAATTCTGGGATAATTCTGAAGTTGGAGAAATAGATCTTATAGTTACTAAAAATGAAAAAAGTTATAGTGTTGTGTTTCTTGTTTATCAAGAGAATCTCATAGTCTGTATTTAATGTTTTTGTTTTGATTGTTTTGATTTACCTAAGTACTTAAGTATAAAATGCATAACCAAAGTGAATTCTGTTACTGTATGTAGTTATGGGTACCAAAGAATATTTTAGCCATGTAGTAAATGAAACTCAACATTGTATTACGAAATGTTTATATACATTTGTACACTTTGGAAACAAGTATTATTATGTACTTATTAACTTAGTGAATTTTATGTAATATTATTATGTACACACATAATTATCTTGGCTGTAAACAAAATAAATAGCTTCAGATTATTTATTATCATTAAGTTTGATTGAGCAATGACTTGTATTTAGTTACATCACAATCTTTTCTTACATTATCTTTAAATCAGTGGTTCTTAACCTATGGTCCGCGGACCACTGGTGGTCCGCGAGGGCCTCTCTAGTGGTCCGCGGGAGGGTCCTGCAGTCCAGCGCACATAGCGATAGTTGTCAATAAATTTTAATTTGATTTTGAAAGTCATGTTTGAATAAGTTCCCAATGAATAAAATAACTGAAATTTTCGTGCGCGCTACCGCGCGCTCTTACTCCCTATTGAAAAATATTTTTAACCTCCAAAGATCCGCGTGACTACAGATCGCGCCAAGGAATTACCGAATGCGCCAGATTTTTACAGGATAATACAATAAATAGCCTATACGTAACCTGCGGCAGGCTCCGATGTAAAGTTGCAGTCTTCAGTTCACAATACGCAAAAAATAATAAATATGTATTAGTATCAAACCCTTAAAAATCGAGTAATCAATCACTCATAGAATGTCGACTTAAATAAGTTAATTTTCAGCCGCTCTGGGTGCGTTTGTTCAAATAATAGCTAAATAAATCTTCATCATATAAAAAAGGGAAAAAACTGTGAATTTTCGGGCGCGCTGCGCGCGCATTTTTCACGCGCCTACTACACTTTCTAAGGTAAACTTGATTTTTAAGAGTTAAATCGTAAAATTGTCGGGCGCGCTGCGCGCGCTTTTACAAACAAATGAAATCTTGATGATATTGACGGAAGATTATCCGGCCATCTTGCGGCTTAAAAAGGGTAAAATCGGTGAATTTTCGGGGGCGCTGCGCACGCATTGCTATCGCCTACCAAATACCAATAAATCTCCATAATAATTTTAGTAAAATTAGGGAATTTTCGCGTGTATGTTCCATTGTTCCAAAACCGACTCATATTATTTCCTGTATTCAACTTACATACATTATACTTTAGGTCACAGGTGAAACAATTTCATATGAAACACGATGTACCTTGGATCTGGTGGTCCGCACTAAGAAAAAAATTATCAAAGTGGTCCGTGGTCCAAAAAAGGTTAAGAACCACTGCTTTAAATAGAGCGAGTATTTAATTTATTACGACGTCCGTCCATGCAGGGACTAAGGTCGATCGAGCATCCATGTCACACAGTGAAATGTGCTTTACAATTATTATTATATGCTAAAATTTTATGAATTCTCAGACCAATTATGGCACAGTTAAATTAGCCTAAAATTGGCACACGGCGCTCAACTTTTGACTACCAATTTTTACAAAATAATCCTGAAACTAGTTTAATGGTTTTGTTTTCTGCTACATTGTGATATTTTGTTTGTATCGGGTAAGAAGCAAATAAAAAAAGGAACATGTAAGTTTTTGTGAATACAACAAAGGTACAGTACAACCATACAATTCATGTGTAGTTGATTTAATTATCTATTAAACAAAAAAGCTTATAACTAACATCATTCGAAGCCGTTGGAATTTTCGTAAAGAATAAGGCGCTATGAAAGGTAGTTTGTACTTCATGGAATGTTAGACTAATGGAATGGAATGAAATAAGTGAGTTACGCTCTGTGAACTACGTTAACATTATTTTATGTTTGCAGGAATCAGTGGTCAGTCTTGATTAAATGGCGCGTTACCAAGATGAGGCGATGAAGCGAATCTACAAAATAGGCGACGGTCATGAACTAGGATGCACTCGTTTAGACTTGACTACACTTGGATGCATGACGTAAGTGTTTGACATTGCTCTAGGCGTGTGAGCGTCTGTGACGGGCAGGGCGGGAAGCTTGTCCCGCGGGTTGCGGATCAACATCTTCTTCCCGCCGATCTCTACCGCTGCCTGCTTCACACTCAAATCTGCTTTACTATTAACTAAACTATCGGTGGTGTTTTGAACAGACTTAGCACTTATTTTACTTTCACTATCACAGTCACTACCTGTTTGTCTACCAAATTTGGGAACACCAAATGCTTTAGTTTGTTTGAGTAACGACCGATCGTTACAGAGAGCTGCGATGAGAGGCAAGTCCAAGTTTTTGCTTTTCTCTCGAAGAGTTTTTATATCTAAATCACAATTTGCGTCTTTCACTTTACTAGCACTTGGTCCAGTGTTCACTTCCGCGTTGGCACTACGTAAGTTGACATCTCGAAGATGACTCGGGAGTTTCTTCTTGTGTTCGTAAGGTGGCGGCGGCGGGGGAGGCATGCGCCTGGTCCTCACCGGAGGTTTGTCGCGCCCATTCAGGATATTCTCATCTGACTGGGCTCGCGACATAAACGACACCGCTTCCGGAATAGTCGTCGGTAAAGGAGGACGTTCCATGTGTGAAGAGTGGTTGCTGATGGAAGACGTTCGACTTGTCATGGAGTACAGGCTAGTTCGGGCACCCGGTAGTTGAATGTATGAATCGGAGAGATTCTGTATCGAGCCGTACATGGAAGACGTGGACAATGTTGTTGATAAGAACGGGGTGCTTCTGTATTGTAAACTGCTTTTGTGCATAGAAGAGACACGTGACTCGGTAAGTTTGTGATCGAGGTAATTTTGTTGTGATATGGCGGGGTCCTGCATCGGGTAGTAGACGTAGTCAACGTCGCTGTAGAGTTGCTGGTGGAAGACCGGATTGTGCGGAGGAGGCGGTGGAGGAAGTCGGTTAATGGGTGGCGGGGGAGGCAGGCGCGACCGCCGCGGTGGGGGCGGAGGCGGAAGCTTCATCATCGCCACTAGAACATTTGAGTCCACTCTAGGTGGAACTTCTCGCGATGGTGATAGGTTCTGGTTGTTCATACCTTGCGCCAACTTAGACCGATCTGCTCGACGACTAGATGCTTGATGTCTCTTAGACTTTTGGAAGCGATGTTCCAAAACCATTGGGCTCGCAAATGTTCTTTCGCTCGAAGCGCCCACTTCACCCGCTTCAGCTTTAAGAATTGTGATCATGGGTTTTGATGTCACCAGTCGAGCAGCCACTTCTTCCTTCTCGGCCAAATGTTTGGTCGAACCAGCGGAAGACATTTGGCCGGGGTATGCCGGCGGTGCTTTAGTCGTTGAAGCGGCACACGATGACAAAGTTTTATGGTTATACTCGTACGGTGGTGGAGGTTTGCTAGGGAATTGCGGGTTTATTGCTACGTCGTCACCAATGTCTAAAATGTTCGGTAAGGAAAGATTGAGCAATTTGCGACTGTCAGTTCTAGTTGGTGGGGTTGGAGGTCTGTCGAAAAAGGATCCTTCAGGATTGTTATCATCGGAAGGAGCGGTATCTTCGTGTCCCTGGAGGTAACTGTCACCAGAAAATGGAAATGGAAGTCTCACATAGTCTGACACAGAATCGAGGGTATCACTTACTGACTGTCGTTTTGGGTAGACACCTCTTCCAACGATCAAGTCACTGAGCTCGCTGGCACTGAGCAAATTGTGTTTATTGTCTGTCGGGTCACTACCGTCACCGTGAAAAGAAGAGGCGCTCACACTAGAATTAGTTCTTTCTCTGAATGCACTTCCTTTTTCGTCTTTATCTGGTATGTGAAATGGTGTTGCACCGTCGACACAATCACTATTGTCCAAGTTACATTGCAAACGTAACGCACTATTTACGGAACTGGCTCTTTCAGACTTACTTTTCAGTATAGATGAAACACTGTCGAAGTCTGCCAGATCGTGTTCTTTCGAAGGCTTATATTCACCGTAATTTGAGTCATTGTAGTCAGTTCGACTGTCTTCTGAAATTATGTCCATCTTGGATTCTGCTGTCATTTCGGAGCTTCCCATTGTATAAACGCCGCTGGTTTCACTGGAGGCAGCGATAGTCGCAGGTTGACCAAGACCATCGTATAAGGCTGACGCTGTGTCTTGTGGATATTCCACGTCTATGCCAACTGTGCTATTGTCACTTAACATAGAGTTTTGTGCTGTGTGACTGAAACCAAGTTCCAAACTGCTTGCATCCGAGGCTCTACTTAACGTACTGAGACCTGCGCGTGCCATGATAACTGTACTGCAAGACGAAGAACACTGTGATCCCGTGCACTTGAACTTGTTTGACACTGGACTATCATTGGTGTTCTGTGCGGTACTTTGGCCGGGCAATGAAATAGTGTCTTCTACTTGGCTTGTAGATGTTTGTAAGAGATTAGAAGTGCTCTCAGCTTTGCTGACACCATCACGACCGGAATTATCTTTATTGTTCTTACTTCGAGACTTATTTTGGGATTTGATTTGCAAAGAAGAAGTCTTCGTTAGAGGCTGATTGTCTTTGGTCCCTTGCCGAACCAGATAAGAGTTGGAGCAATCCAATAAATGTGCAAAAGCTAAACTTTCTGTAGAAGGTGCGGGAGGAGTGTCTATCATTATTTCTAACTCGTCTTCAGAGTGAACTCTGTCACTAACAATCCCCGACGTTGTGTTAGAACTGGTTGAAGATATTACTGATATTCTTTGTTCACTTTTGTTTTGGCTATATTGAAGGTTTAACGATTTGGCATACCCGTAGCAAGCCTTTCGCTCTTCTTCCTCATTTCTTAGAATTTCATCTAGCTTGGTGGCGACCTTCATTGAAAACTGATGAGTTTCTTTACATAATGCAAATAGGTATTTGCACTTGTCATCATTAGATGAATACAGTGTTAGTTTTCCTTCCTCGGTTCTTATTTCAAACTTCTTTCGATCAAAGCTTAGTTTTCCGATGGAACTCCAAATGTATGTCAGAACCGGTCCAGTGTTTGGCAGAACTTTTATACCCTTAGCGGTTACTAGTAACCAAACCGTCCCAGGGTCTGATTCCGTCTTGGATTGTTTGAGTCGATATCTATGGGAGTTTATCGTATCCGGTAAGAGGCACACTTCACGAATGAAGCGCGTTTCTGCGTCTGCTTTCGACAGGCCTTTGTGCTCTCGGTGGCAAGCGCGCATGGCTGCCGCCACCCAGTCACCCGTGAGAGACGCCGGGGCATAATCCTCTACGTTGAAGTAATCCCGATCTTCGTAAGTCTGCGCGTCTCCATATTCCGCTTGTAAAGCGAGGCCAGTAAGCAATAGCAGTACTTCCGCCGGCAGGGCGTCTCTTGTCCGAACGTTGACTCTCAATTGCAGGAAGTAGAAGTGACGCCCCACTTCGTCTTGTATGAGCAGGGGACTCTCGACGTGAAACTGGACTACTAGATGAAGCTCTAGTAGAGGTTTCCCGTTGGCGTCCAGACCCTGCAAACAAATAAGGATTCCATTAGAATTTTTAGAAAAGAGCTTGTATCTACTAGCAGTTTAGCTATGTAACGGTATTCAGTCATCTGTTCTTTATCAGTTGTCTAACTTACATGTGTATGAGATGATCTCCAACTTTTTGGCGCATATTTAGATAGCTTGCTCTCTGTGTCGACAAACCAGAACTCTCCATCTGAAAAAGGTAAATAAAGCGCAGTGTAAACAAGACGAACAATTGTTCAAAATAGGACCATTTTAGTTGTTTGTACTTATGAGAACAATAGTTAGAGAAATAATCGTAGTTATAGAGCTCGTCAAGGATTTCTCATTGTTCCAACCCGTATGAGTAGAGTACCATAGTACCATAGTTGCGTACGATAAGGTTAATGCGACACTGCAGTGTGGCACGCTGTTGACTGAGATGATTACTAAACAGCTTTAAGTGAGAATTGGAATGCGATGACTGAATGCAAACTCTGACAACCATATTAGGTTGGGCAGAAGTCTGATATAATACCTACTCTTAATAAGTAAGTAACTACTCGTATTATGCTCAAGAAAGGGTCTCCGGAAACCATAATATGTATCCGTGCAGAAGTCTGTCTGACAAAATAATAATTATGCTCAGTTCAAAATATGCTAAAAAAGATTCAAGAACTTGAAAGGTCTGCTGCTTTACTTACTTTGTATAACGGCCAAGCCGAAGAGTTCGGTGTCGGTCATGCCTTGTAATTGCGCATGGGCGTTGGCCAGCGCGCGCAGCTCCTTGACCCTCGCCTTGGCTTCCACGACCAAGTGCAGCGGCTGCGGCTGGCCCGGCACCCGCAGGGCCAACAGCCGCGCACCTGCTCCCAACGCTCGCGCGTCGCCGCCCAGCGGCCCGCGAACCGAACACAGAGCGCGCATGTCGCATCTCGAGACCACGTTTACCCGCGCTAGAACAAGCACAAGAATGTTGGTTAGGCCACTGCTTCGGGGATTGGGAAATTTGGAACAAGATCAGAGACACCGGAGAAGTGTTCGTTGGTCTTCTTCTTGCAGACTTGGAACAAGAAAAGTATTTTCGATTAGATCTTTGGTCATGTATATGGAAGCCACACGATGGGCAGTATGGGCACCAACTAGATGGCTTGAGGTAAAGTGGAGATAAAATCCTAATGCATTAGGAATCGATGAAGAAGAGGCATTTTTGGGTATTGGAATCGGCAGGCATGACAGACATGTTACCCAAAAGTGGGCTTTATAAATAGCTGCATCACTTCTGCTTTCGATGTAGGTAATAAGTTTACTGTATAAACTTGCTCATTTGTCGTCTTCTCTACGTTTTGGGAATGTAACTTTGTTTGATACTTTGACTTGTCCTTCACAGAGCTGACTATGTATAAGCTTATTGAGCAATGAGCCGTAACGGTCCATTGTTTTATATAAAAGTTTAGTTATTCGTTTAGTTAATATTGTACGCAGCATATCCGTTCTATACCTTCCTCTCTATACAGACATAACCCAGTGCCGAGCACAAGAATGTCCGGATCCGTGCCATCTGTGCATTCCTCGCTTTTTTTCATTCCTTTTTTCGTACAGAATCTCCTTTTTGCTACCTGCGATCTTTGAGTTACCACCACATTGTTTATTTCAAAGCTATTATAATTCTTTGAATAAATGGTGAGATCTCTTCGAAGACATCATTCACAGAGTCCTCCCAATTAATTATTGTGTTTGTGGGTGTTCATACATTTACTATTGGGATTAATTAGAACGAAAAGTAATTTAAAATGCAGATCTCCGACCAGAGCGCTACAGAAAATATTTCATCAAACTCTAACCTGATATTTTTTTAAACGGTCATCGTAATTTCTTATACCATTCTCGGTTTAAATGGAAACTCGTAATACCAGTTCTGCCCCGAGAATTCCTCAAAGCATTCCAAAAACTAGACGCGAATAAATTTCATCCCATCCGGTACCTCTGTGGTTCTTCGGCTCTTGAAAAGAACATGTTTTTTGTTTTAGTAAATGTGCGATAGTTTGTGATGGTGCGCGGGCGCAGGCAGCGCGGGGAGGGGAGGGGGCAGACCGGTCGGCGCGCGGCATTTATGGGGGGCGGCGAGGCGCGGGGGGTGAGGCTCTACGTAAGCGCGGTAGCAGCGGACGGCGACGCGACGCGTGGAATGCGGACGACCTTCAGATGCCGAGAGCGCCCCTCCCCCGGAGCCAGCCGCATCTTGCGTCCTCGCATACCTACATGGCTGTCTCGTCTCTGCCTCAATTTTTCGACGTCCCGCCAGATCTTTTGACACTTCTCAATATTGTTTGCTCCACGTTGCTGCTAGGAAGGAACTTCGAATCGAGTTCATCTATTCGACCGGTTTTATTAAAATGCCTTTTCCTGTTTTCAATTGGCTTCGTTATGCTAAGTTCTTCTAAATTAATTCATGCTGTTCAAATGCTGCTTTCCGGTTACCATTCTACCTAAATACTATAGCTGCCCAAATATAAAACTTGTAATAGGCTTAAGTCTGTAACGCAATGGTGTGTCGATAGGTTCCCAGTAGACAACCGGGTTCCCCGTTTTTCTCCAACAACCAGCGAATTTTTATCCTTTGTCCTTTAGAATTAAAATCAAAATATTCTTTGCTGTACTTACTAGAAAAACATCAAAGGATGTATGTCCTTTTAATGCATTAATAATTGATAATAAATAATTAATTTCGGAAGAAATCAACCATAAATTTACAAAATAAAATATTACAATATCATGGAAAAGATTAAAATTACATAAAATTTACAATCAAACATCACAATTAAAATTTATCGTAATTTAAGCCTACAACTGGGAGCCTATTGAGGCACCATGGCGTTACAGACTCCGGCCCCTCATAATATCTTACGCTTATAATTCTTTCGTCAGGCAAGTTCAACGCACGTTTTCAAAACTTCATAGTGGGCGAGGCCCCGTTTCCAAATACACTTGGCATCAGAAAAAATATTTCGAAAAACTTTAATTCCTTGAAATTAAACTGAGAGGGAATATTTAGGTATCAATTTAATGATACTAAAATTGATCAGAAATAATTAAATAAAAGACCTGGGGCTAAATTCGACCCTGTTTGTAAAATATTGTTTAAATTGTTAAGATATAGATATAACTCACTTTTGTTAAGTTTGTTTTTGTTTTTTGCTTACCTAGGTACCTACGTATATGGGAATAAAGAGTTACAGCATGTTAAAAAATCAATATTGGTTGAAAACAATAGTCTATTTTCACGAAGCTATCATCTTTAATAGAAATTGATGATGGGGCCTACGATACAGCAAACTTACCCAGTAGATTACTAAAGAAAAAAAAACTGATGTCTGAAGAAAAAAATCGCCTACAAAAATGCGACCCATACTATCGTAAACTAGAGAGAACTATCTATAAATTCTTAAATATTTTATTTCCGTACGCGGGTGTACTTACGTGATTGGTTCGATTTCGGCTCATAGACGCCCTGAGGGTATTGGAAAAAATGTTACGCCAACCGAGCGGCCAAATATGCCCAATAACCTTTGTGTTTTTCTTTACCAAGGCAGAAAAAATGGACAAGTTGATTTTCGCAAGTTGACAAGTTGATAAATCTAGAAAACCACAAAATCATTCTTAAATAAGTAATTATTTAATTAATAAAAAAAACACAATCAAGGTAGATAATACAAAAATTAAAAACCATGTACCAAATTTCATAATCACATTAAAATTCACATTATGCTTCGTCCAAAAAATAAAAATAAAAGAAATAATGTCAATAATAAAACACAAAAAACATGACAAAGAAAAAAAGAAACAATAAGCCAATACCTACTCAAATAAACCACCCCGGGCCACATCCGATCCAAAGGTCCCCATGACGCTAGCAGCGTTACCACGCTGAACCGCCAGGGAGATCCTCTGCATCAGATATGCCCCGGAGCGGTAGTCAAACCCACGGTTCCTCAATCGGCGACCTATCTCTTTGACAAAAACCTTGCCCTGAATTCCCCAAACCCCAGTGGTTTCAAGAGCAAGAGGATAAAAAATATAACTATTTAGGAGAGGGCCATACTTCTTCTTAAATTGCTCTAAAACTTAGTGTAAGAGGTCCCCTTGCCCTGATAACAGCTTCCATACGATCTCTCATCATGGACCTGCAGGTTTCATGACTTTACCAGTATTTTTTTCAACATCACGTACCGAGAGGTTTGGTTTATCAAAATTAAACGATTGTTTATTTTAAGGTTGTTAAATGTCCTTTCCATTGATACCTAATTACCTAATCACCTCATTATTGGTTTCAAATAGGAAAACGTTGTTTGAAGTATTTATCAAAAGCTATGATCTTTCCGAGTATACTTAGTTTAGTTATAAATTGAATTCTACCATAACGATTCTCATTCAACTTTTATTAGCAGATAGATTTACGTAGGTAACCAATTAATAGAGGTTTACAACCTTTCGGTACTATTTACGTACGACATTACGACTACTTACCTAAATGCTGAGGAATATTTGTCTTTTTTAAAACTCTAGGATGGATCATTTGGCTTCGTTATCGTTCATTCAACGTCATGATTGAATTCTAATGTCGCATTAAAATTTACGTCATTAGCATAATGCATGAATGCATGATTCACTTCTTTCTTATTAAATGGTCCACTGTTTTACGTAAGTAAACATTACGCACTACATGAGGTTCAGTGGCATAAGTTTCAAGGTATTTTTTATGTCAGTTCCGAACAGAAATCTTTCTGGGTTTTGTGTTTCTTAGCATAGATCCACCATCTTATATGTAACTTCAGCTATGTAAAGTTGGTCTGTGCCCTGAAAGTTAAGTATCAGAAAACTAGGCAAGATCTACGGGTGGTATCAACCAAGATATAAAAGCAGGTCTGTGTGAAACTGGAGATGTCGAATTCCTTGGTTTAAAGATACTTCTAAGATTGTCTCGGTTCAATAGTACCTCCAGCTTCATTGTGTTTATCTTTCTACTATTTAGGTATAATTGGTCTTGACCTCATGTTATTGTCGTTACTGATGAATTTGGGATGTTATATCAGGTACCTACGGATGATCAAAGTACTCATACCAGCAAGCACCTAGTCAGCATTATCACAATTTCATTGTACCTAATGTTTATGCATTAGGATTATGTTGTTACATTATGATATCATAGATAGAGCGTTACTAATTTTAGATTGTATATTTTTATGCTTAAACAGAAATGCTATCAGTTGTGTACGTGGTCGTACATAATATGTGTTGTCAGCACGTTGTCAGCATTCTGAGCCTCAGGAGAATTGCGCTCATCTCCTTGGGAGTTGCGATTAGACTCTATATAGAGTTAAATGCGTATTCAACCAATTCAATAGAGCTTGTAAGTTTATTATAATTATTCTACCAAGTAGATGTATGGAATGTCTGCGCAGTGCAAATATGAATAGTTTCTTTGAATAGGTCTATCGGGCTGTTTTGTCATTCGTCCTAGTTCTGTTTACACAGTTAAGAATGCGGTCGCGGCCGTGATAAACATTGCCTTCCTATGTACGTAATGCTTTGCCTACTAATGACTCATAATTACTTATCAAACGACACGCTCGATATGAAATACCCAACAGTACTACATAGAACCGTGTCCACAATATTTCCGGAGGAATTAGCCTATTCATTAAGAATTTGATCAATCAAAATACATTATTTCAACCCAATATTGGGGTCCCAGGCAGGTCTCCGCAGGTAGTGAACATTCACGCATGGAATTCAAATACGTATCTTGGTAAGATATCGAATCCAATGTAGGTACCTTCGTTGATATAGCAGTGGGTCTATTTGTAGGTATTCAAAAAGTACGTTTCCTGTTTGAAATGTAAGCATCTACCAGATGCCCACCATCTAGTCGAAGGGTGTTAAGATTTGATTTGCTGCACTGATATCTATAGCAGTAGAAGAGCCAAGAGAGCTAAGAGCTACTATGGTAGGGGCCGGTTCGTAGCTCAGCATGGTGTCGTGGTGCACTTGGTGCAGCAGAGCAGCGCAGTACGAAGAGCGGCCCAGGGGTCAGCGTCCGCGCTGCTGCGGCCGGCGCGGACGCGCGGAATTCGAACTATGCGTATGAAAGTGGCCGCATCGTGAAAGCGCGCGCTCCCGCTGCGATCGCCGTCCATGGCGTCGTCGAAAACTTCGCGGCACTCACCATGAATATACAAATCCAACGGCTATCGGCAGCTAAGCATCCGCATGAACCGCATCCATTGAGAGCACTGCACTTATGTACACATAACTTGTATGTAATGGCACGATCGCGTTAGTTGGGCTGGTTGCGCGGGCGCATAGGATGCGAGACACAGTCGACGCGAGCGCGCGAGTACGACTGAGTGAGTGAATGCGCCGCGGACGAGCGCGGGGCGGCGGCGGGCGTGGGTCGAGCCAAGCGAGGCGGCCGACCGAAGTCGGAGCGAAGACTTGAGAAGGCACGCGCGGGGCGCGCCTCGGCTTCAACTTGGCCGCTGGAATGGAATGCGGCAAGATAGTGGCGCGAGTACCGGGGCCCCGCCGCCGTAGCCTGTAGGAGGTAGGTAGGTACGCGACTTGGTGGCGTCGACGATCCAACGGAATGTACGGACAGCCTCTGTCCATTAACTAAATGAGATTTTCAAATGTTTTGAGACCTCCGCAGGCGCAGATTTTTCTATAAGCCACATTTTAATACACGATCTGTGTGTAGATGCATGAATTTAATAAGAAGCAGTCATGGTATGTTACACTACAGCGTCCGACTGAGTGGTCACTCCACCCAAATAAGGCATGCTTGGTTTAAGTCCTACGTTTTTTTAAAATATCAGATGCAGTCAGGGAAGTAGATACTTGTACGTACCAAGTTACAACAAATCGTTTTCATGGTAAGAATACAGTTTTCTTAATTTTTTTTGTTAAACAGGGTGTTACAGAAATATCCTGTCATAGGTATTTGAGGTGTATGAGGGTATAGGTGGTATAAGCGGTGGTGGTCTAGTGGGTAGAACAGTGGACTCTGAAGGGAAAGGTCCTAGGTATGCCCTAGGACTCTGAAGCGAAAGGTCCTAGGTAGCATAGATACATGCCCGCACCGGGAATCGACCCGGTGTGGGTATGTATCTATGACGTTGTTTCGTACATTTGTGAATTTGTAGTAGCAATACCACTCGCTGACTGTGAAGGAAAACATCGTAAGGAAACCTGAGCGTATGAGGCACGCAAAAATCGCCAACCCGCATTGAGCACGCGTGGTGATTAAGCTCGAACTCTCTCTCTGAGAGAAGGACTTTGCCCAGCTAGTGGAAAGGCTACTTCTTACTTACTTACTTAGGTATTTGAGGGCTTACCTAAGGGGGTCACTGAAGTCATACAAGCATTCCTAAATATGTGGTCAACAGCGAAATCTCGGAAAAAAAAGTAAAGTGTTCCATGGTCAAAATCTATAGGTAGGTACCTTACCTACCTACGGCAATCAATTCTATGGAGCATTGGTCCCATAGTTAATTAGGTTTGTATTGATGAGATGAACGACCCCTCAGGCATGACTGACAGTGACAGGGGACTTTTCTTGAACACCCAGTGGCGTACCAAGGGCAAATGGCGCCTAGGGCAAGCATCGTTCGTATATTTTTTTTCAGTGGACTAAAATGGGACGGTAACTATTCTGCTTCTTGTTACAAAAAAAAACACCCTTAAACGCGCGCCCAAGAATTCGGAATATCTGATGATAATGATATGGAGCAAATTACTAAGCCTGGACGTCATTTTTTACTACAAACGCGCGTGCAGTGTAATCTACACCGTGGAATTTTAGTGGTTTTAAAGCCGAAGGTATTTTGTTGCACTGGTGATTCTGAGCCAAATTATAAAATTTAATTCCAAAACGCGCGAAAAAAAATTCACATCTCCATACAAATGGTGTCGATTGGCGATAGCCGTTTGTATTGGGAAGTGTTTTTTTCCGCTCGTTTTGAAGTAAAATTTTGGAATTTGGCTCAGAATCACGAGTGCAACTAAATACCTTCGGCTTTAAAACCACTAAAATTCCACGGTGTATAATACCTACCTACCAGTGGTAGATTTCCTTAAAGCCCACCCTAGGCCATGGCCATGGTCTAGGGCGGCCAAATATTAGGGGCGGCTAATCGTAGCAAAAATATACATACTAATGCAATGAAATACAGGGTGTTGTTTTGGTTAGTGACACTGACACCCGACCCAGGGACAATAGTTTAAGTAACGCTTAAAACTAAGAACAAGTTTTTTTTTTTGTTTACCTCGTACCGTTCTACACAACAGCGTGTTACAAAACATCCTAACTATTTTTACAGGGTGTAACCTACTGGTAAACAGGACGTCAATTCTGTAAAAAAAAGTTTTAATAAACTATTTTGATTTAGGTAGGTATATAACCTCAAAGTTGAAAAATTTTCGTAACGTTTTTGTTTTTTTGTATTGGCTCAAATTTAAAAATATGTTTGTGTGTGTAGGTGTAAATCAAAGCTATGTAAATGAAAGTATTTTTTTAATATTGTTTCCATTGGACAACAATATTTAATTTTGAAAAATACTTTTCTCCCGCCACATCGTTCACATTTTTATTAGCATAGAGCAAAAAAAAAGTTTAGGTGGTGACCTCTATCACCGGGTGGTATTACCCTGTAATAAATATTAGTTTAAAAAAATTAAAAAACACGCTTTTATAGTTAACCGAACTAAAAAGTAGAAAATATTTTTTTATTACAAAGAGTTTAAAATTATAATAAAATTTAAGTTATGAACAGAATAATACAATTCAGAGTAAAAAGCGTGGGGTGCTTGATATATTAAATGTTACGATCATTCTATTGGCAACTATCTATGAGATGCACCCCACGCTTTTTACTCTGTATTGTATTATTCTGTTAATAACTTAAATTTTATTATAATTTTAAACTCTTTGTAATTAAAAATTATTTTCTACTTTTTAGTTCGGTTAACTATAAAAGCGTGTTTTTTAATTTTTTTAAACTAATATTTATTTTTTATTTTTTAGTTCAATTTTTTTTTTTTTTGTAAATTTCTGACATTTCTAGTACTCAAACATCAGTTGGCTCCTTAGAGTCTTTTGATCCCTACATGAAAGAGAAGCGATTGGCATAAAAAACATTTGGTATTTTAGCATATTTTTTTGCTGACCGTACATTTTTTCCAAAATCTGTGAATGCAGTTCATAATATCTCAAAAAGTTATGGAAGGTCTCCTTAGAACGTTTTCCTGTAACTATAACGGTTAAGGTACCTGCCCTTACTGCCCCGTCTCAAAAATCCACCCTGTATAATGGCACTGTAGGGGTATAATGGGAAACTGTTATCAAATTATTGCATTGTCATTGGTCCTTGATACGTATGCAAAGTTTCAAATTAATCAGACTTCTGGAAGTTGGTAAAAATTATGCTCAAAGATTCCGTTACATACATACATACATACATACATACAGGCCAAGCTTATAAAAGCGTGTTAAAAAGAGTTAGGATCTTTTGTAACACCGTGTATAACTGTTTTTTTTTAAATATATATTTGCTTGGCTTCAGTAGGTATCGTGTAAATAATCACTCCTGAGTCAGGTGTCACTTTACAAAACAACACCTTTTAGATCATGACTAGGTATCGAAAGATGACATGTTCAACGTTATCAAGAAAGAAGGTGGTACCTTCCTACAGAATCTTGCAACTCACGAATGCGACTGAATCAGAATCAGAATCATTTTTTTTAATACAATATGCCATAAATAAATTATTTACAATGAACGTCAAAAAATTATCTAAAGTAAAAAAAAGTAGGTATATAGGTAAATCAGATACTTATTACTATCTAATACTAAGTATCTGGCTACTTTTTTTTTCCCCAGCTTCACTAGCTCAGCTCGCGTAGCATGAGGCGGTGTTAGAGAGGTGTTAGGGTGTTACTTCCCGCTCTACTTCAAACAAAAGAGTGAGAAACATATAGTTTTAAACGCATAGATAGTCTCTAACACCGCCTCATGCTACGCGAGCTGATCGTTCTGAGCCATAGTTGTGTTTGTTCGTATATATGCACTTTGCGATAGTGTGCGTGCTTTGTGTGGGGACACAATATCGAATAGAAAGTATCGATACTGTACTCATGAGTAGTATGGAAAACAAAGTATCGTACTTATAAAAGTATCGAGACAAAAGTATTATGAAAAATGGTACAGTCGGCCACACGCAAGGATACCCCTTTTTGTTCGATTGGCACCCTTATGCCGCGCGCGGTAAGAGCTGCCATGGGGTATCTGTGACTGTGGCCGACCTTACATACATTTTATAGAATAATATTAAAAAAACTGTAAATTACACAAATGGTTCATTTATTACTATAGGCACACATTAAAGTTCCCATTCCTCCTCCGTACAATCGGTTAAAAATTTAAGTTTATCGAGCCGTTTTCTTAAGGTATAACCTAGGCACAACTAGCGCCGCCAATGGGAAAAAAATCATATCTTCTTTTTGGATGCGTACTTTGCGAAAAACGAATCATCAAATGCTAATCCCTAGGCTTAACTATATTTAGGACCTAAGGTTTAGATTCCAACGAAGAACACTTACGAATAAAACCCGCCACCGCCAAAAGTGGCCACTTTTGGCGGCGGCGGTACTCGATACTTCAAGCATCGAAGTAGGTACTCGATACTTGAAGGTATCAATACTTTTGTCTCGATACTTTTATGAGTACCTACGAACCTTTTTTTTTATACTACTCATGAGTACAGTATCGATACTTTCTATTCGATATTAGGGCATGGATCCCGGAATTCCGAGATTTCGTAACTCCGGAATTTCGGATGATTTTTTACAATATTATAATTCCGGAACTGAAGCAAATATCGCAATCCGATACTCATATAATTATTTGTAAAATAAGGTACCACAATAATAAAATTTGCACATTTGTAGTACAAATTTAGTACTCTCTTGCGAAATGCACCGTACCGCGCGCGAAGTTTCAATTCAAATCGCCGCCATCGACGATTGCGTTTCGTTGGTTCACTATTTCGCCAACCAGTCAGTCAGCGGCGCTAGTGCAGCGCCGCTCTCGCTCGGGAGTGCATTCGTGCTACACAAAATAAATCAAAACTCTTATAAAAAATGTAAGTGTTGGCTTTCGTATTTAATTAATTGTATTTTGAAATAATTTAGAATGATTTAAGTTAAGTTTTATCATGCCACAGTGTACAGATTAGACATGTGCAGGTAATGCTAGTAATATTACAAAACTAGGTCATGAAATATTACCCATTTCACGAGAGAATAAAGCATGGCACATAGCATTTCGTTACACTAGATGACATGAAACATGACACATGGCATTTCAGCACACTGTACGTACTGCAATGAAAGTGTGCTGAAATACCATCATGATGTCATGTTTCATGTCTGCAATGAAGAAATACCATGATTTCATGTTTCATGTCTGCAATGAAAGTGTATTGAAATACCATGATGTGATGTTTCATGTCATCTGGTGTAATGAAATGAATAACTGTACTGCAATGAAAGTGTGCTGAAATACCATGTGGCATGTTTCATGTCATCTGGTGTACTGAAATAAATAACTGTACTGCAATGAAAGTGTGCTGAAATATGACGTGTCATGTTTCATAACATGTCATGTTTCATTTCATGACGTGTCATGTTTCATGGCATGTCATGTTTCTACGTGTGCTGAATTGAATTGTCATGTGTTTGGTGCCATGATATAAGGTAATATCACGCGGTATGAAATATATCATGACTTCGAAGTGCACTGTTTCGCGCATGTCTAGTACAGACTAACTTGAATAAGTCAAAGCATGGAAACATCATAACCTCACTTTTTTGAGAACATTTTGAAAAAACATATTCTGCGTTATTGTTTTTTATTATATTTACTAAGAAAAACCTAATAGAAGGCTGTTTAATTGAACTTAGTCAAGAGTTTTGTTGATTTATTTAGTTTTTTATAATAAAGATTTGATTTAACAAAACAATTTAAATTGTTTATTTATTGTTTTTTTTATTTCCTATACTATTTTATAATTCCGGAATTGGTTCCGGAATTCCGGAATCGGACCAGTAGTATCGTAACTCAGTTCCGGAATCGAAAGTCATCCGATATTACATGCCCTATTCGATATTGTGTCCCCACACAAAGCATGCACACTATCGCAAAGTGCATGTATACGAACAAACACAACCATAGCCCAGACGCATTTGTGAAATCGTGATCTATACGCACCTACTAACACGGCTCAGGGCGGCCAAGACTGTTAAATCTGTCGCTGCCTGCCTACTTTACTGCTTCCTTATTGGTATTGGCATCCCGGTAGGTGGGTGGGAAGGACCACAGCCTATAGAGAAGGCTGTGGAAGGACGGTTGTCTGTAGTGTGCATCTCAAGCGTGACAAGATGTTGTGTTCGAATCCCGGTATGACATGACTGACTGGGTGATCGTGATCGGTGAACATTCCGCTCGATTTTACCTACACAGATTACAAAAAGAATTTACCTGTGAAGTGAAAGTTCATAAGTAGCGATTCTGTCTAAAACTATTACTAATCTGACAGCACTAAAGTGACAGATAATCTGTCACTTTAGTACATTATCTGTCACTTTAGTGCTGTCAGATTAGTAATAGTTTTAGACAGAATCGCTACTACTAAGGGCGATTCTGTCTAAAACTATACTAATCTGACAGCACTAAAGTGACAGATAATGTACTAAAGATGACAGCTATCTGTCACTTTAGTACATTATCTGTCACTTTAGTGCTGTCAGATTAGTAATACTTTTAGACAGAATCGCCCTTACTATACTATTGCATCTCCACCAGTTAAAATTCTGGATTTCTTCAAACCGTATAACGGAACGTTGTAGAAAAAACTTAGGTTTTTTGACGTCTGTCAAGAGTGTCAATGTCAATTTATTCTGTGGTCTTAGTGTTGCCAAGTTTTAAGATAAATCGCATGGTGAATTTGTGACAAAATTCGTTCCTCTCAGTACTCCTCGCCGCCGTACTATCGTGGTATCCCTCAGGAGTGACATAGGGAGGGCAAGAATAAACTTGAGCAGCATGAGCACCAAAAATAAAGCTTCTGCAAATAGAATAATTTTACACGCCTCAACGTCGTCGTCGGCGTTCGGTGGACAAAATGAATAATTTTAGAAAAAAAATCGTTCGCTTGAAATTTCTGATCTTTTTCTTTTTATGGGATCCTATCCTATCAAAAGGTAATAATAAATTTCACTGATGTTTAGGTTTTTCTCTGCACATTTATTTTTATATTTAAACAGTTGATTGAACGAGCGAGCAAAGCGAGCGAAGTTCTCCGAGTCTACTGGAACAATCCGGCGTTTGTATGTTTATATGTATGTATGTACGAGTAATGAGAGTATTTACTCGCCAAGAGAATATTTTATTTCGAACATGAGCGAAATCGGTCGAGGGGTTGCTGAGATATGGGGTCGCGAGTTCATAGTTCGGGCAAACCACTAGTATTTTTAGATTACAGTGTTTACTCCATGAATACCTAGCTCTGCGGTCGGAACCTACAATGTTTCAGTTATTTCATGACTAAGTCTTTATTACCTTTTGTTTTTTACGGACCTTTTTAACTTTTCTTAAACCAGTGGTTCGCTCCGAACTATGAACCTTCGACCCCATAGATATGGGGTCGCAAGTTCATAGTTCCCCTCAACCGCAGCAACCCCTCAACCGATTTGTCTCATAATCGAACTTAAAAAAATATCTTTGCCTCATTTAGGTACCTGCATGACGATCAGACTAAATTTACTCAAGTTATCGTCGACCGATCATTCATACATACAAACATACATACATACAAACGCCGGATTGTTCAAGTAGACTCGGAGAACTTCTCTCGCTTCGCTCGCTCGTTCTAAAATGGCGTCTACACTTGGCAACACTTGTGATCCTCTTTCTGTCACTCCATTTTATTATCCATTCTGTTCTGTACTGTTCTGTGACCAATGACAATCGGATCGGCGCAAAAAATGTTTTGTGAAATTATTTTTCAATTTGAAATTGCAAACTAAATGTAGCTAAATTGTATTTGGTAAAATTTGAAGTGTCTAAGTGGATAAATCAACTTTCTGTCATGATATTCTCCAAGGCTGTGGTGTCCCTAGTTCTGGCGCTACTAGTGTTCTCAATGTTCTTGGCGAATTTGCTAAATATTATTTCAACCGATCACAACTTTTACGCAGAAATAAACAGCGAAGGATACAATTTCTCCAAATACATCGGTAACAAGTACAGTGAACTGAGAGATTCGCCTCAAAACCTTATCTGGTTTCTACAGGTGCGTCATGTTTCATAATTTCTATTGTTATCACATCCAATGTTTGACAAAGAAACTTAAGTAACAAAGAAAGTAGCTTCATATGTTGGTACCTACCTACCTAGATACTTATGAATGTATTTCTTTTAGAAAGTATAAGACCATATAATTATTGAAACAAGGTTAGAAAAGATTAATTAATGGTGTGTGTATGTTTTTTTATTATTCTGTTCTTCAAGTCTTAAAAAAAACTTCACCATTTATTTTATTTATTTCGTTTGTCAACTTAAAACAAAAGAACTTGCACCTTCTTTATTATTTCCTTCCTCAGATATCTGATATACATATCAGTGTATTCCGGGACCCAGGAAGGATATCACAATTCCAGCAGTTCTGTGATAGCACCATACGGAAGATAAAACCAGCCGTCGTGCTAGCCTCCGGAGACCTGACCGATGCTAAGGCCAAGGACAACCTGGGCAGCTCCCAGGTGAAGACAGAGTGGGTTTACTATCATAACATCATTAAGGAGTCTGGTATCACTGAACACACAGTCTGGCTGGACATACGAGGAAATCATGGTTAATACAATAATTTTAATTATTATAATCCTTAATTTTGTAGACTTCAAATAAAATTCAACTTAGGGTGCCAAAAAGCGCTGTCAAGGCATATTTCATTGTTCTTTAAATAGTTTAAAAAAATCCAGCTTTTCAAGGGCTTAGGTACTTACTATGTATACATATTACATATGTATTATGTAGAAATTCTTACCTTAATCTTAAGAAACCAAACATATTTAGGTAATTATTCTGCAATGGTAGTATGCAATACAGAATAGGTAATTACCTAAATATGTTTGGTTTCTTTGCAAAACAGAAGACCTAGCACAGCATAGCATTCTATTTTCATTTAGCAGAGTACATATTTAGGGTCTGTGCTTCATTTTGGGTAAATGTGTGACCTTTTTAGATGACATGAGACCTAACTTTTGATTTTTGTACACAGATAATTTCAACATCAAAACTCTGACCTCCCAGGAGAATTATTTCCGCAACTACTCTGTTCAGGGTGTTAACAATCCCAAGTCTTATTCTCACATTGAGGAGAAAAATGGAGTCAAAGTGGCATTTGTTGGAATAGATGCATGTCCTGACCCTGGGCTTAGAAGACCCTTCAACTTTATTGGCGTCCTGAATGTGGCTGAACAAGAAAAAATCCGCAAACTTGAAGCTTTAGCCAATTCAGAAGCTGACCATCTTATATGGTTCGGACACTATCCAACATCATGTATAATGTCACTGGAAAACGATTCCGGAGAGTTCAATCTACGCAATTTTATTGGTCAGAGTTCGAGCTCACAGGTGTACTTGTGTGGCCATTTGCATGCAATGGGCGGCCTCGTACCTAACATGTACACACGACAAAAGAGTGGCTACTTAGAGCTTGAACTCAGTGATTGGAAAGACAACAGAATGTTCCGTCTTATTGCTATTGACCATGGCATGTTTTCTTTTGTTGACCACAAACATAATAAATGGCCATTGGTTCTAGTCACGAATCCGAAGCATGCACGCTACGTAATGCCTGGAAGAGAGCCTTTGCATTTAATTAGCGATTCCACTCATGTCAGATTATTGGCCTTTAGTGATGTCAAAGTAGACATAGTGAAAGTATCTTTTGATCAGGAAACTTGGACTGTGTGCAACAATGTTGATGGGCCATTGTATGTTGCCAAATGGGCGCCTTATTTGTACGAGACTGGAACACATAAGTTGTATGTAACTGTAGTAGATGAGCTAGGCAAAGAAGCCAATATAGTTCACCAGTTTTCCTTGGATGGATCCTCTGTTCACTTTGATATTACTTCAAGAATTTTACTAATGGTGGATGCTCGTGTCGTGGTATGTATAACCATTAAAGAAACGATATACAGGGCGTCCCACGGCTATGCCACATGGAGGGAAAGTACCTTGAATATTGTAGATAGAACATTTTACTGAAAGAAGACATTATATGAATTTAAAAATTAATTTAAACTGCATTCATAGATATCTAAATAATTACATGGTTGAACCGGGAATCGAACCCGTTACATGAGAAAAATAATTACCCTGTAGTTTTATCATACCGATCGAAAGGCTTCATCATAAGGATTATGTTTTGCTAAATAACATAGTGTCAGAAATAAAAGGAAGACCATGAATTTTAACATTTTTAATACAACATTAATCAATTTATCAATGAAAATCACAGTAAAAAAAGGTTAAAAGTATGAAAATTAAACACATTTTTGTTTTTTTTTTTTATAATCAAATCACTGATTATAAAGAAATACTTTCCCTCCATGTGGCATAGCCGTGGGACGCCCTGTATAAATGGCGGACACTCTCGCGCCCTCTCGCTTTAATCATATCTCCGTCTATACTCACACGTAACGTTAGCAAAGTCATTTTAGGCAGTCGTGATTAGTCACCTACGCTTGGCTAATAAAACACGCCAAAATACGTTCGCCTCTTATTGATTTTTAAATGTTTGTGGAGTTATTTCAATATTGTAGTTTACGTTAAGTGTTGTTATTTGTTGAGGTAAGTATTATTTACTACGTTTTAATATTTTTAGCAAATTTTTAGGAAAGCATCGTAAAACAATATTTCCTAACGAAAAATGTAAGAAAGTTTTAGGTATGAACCGAAATCGTATTTTCGTAACCTCTTTTTCAGACCTTACCATAGGTACCCGCCGCCATTTTCATATCGTTTCTCTATTGGCACGGCTTATATTATGACTTCAGTGCGAACTTCAGTGCGACCTCAGTACTTATTGATATTTCTCAGTTTCAGGCAATTTTCGGCACCCTCCTTCTTCTGAACGTAATACCACTCGTGATCTTGAGGCTACACCACAGAATACCGAGATACCGCCGCCGAATCGGGCGACAGATCATTAGAAGAGTCTGGCTACTTAGTAAAATTGACCGACTGTTCTACCCAATAGTTTTGTATGCGATATACATACCTATAGGTCCTTGGTCAGTGGGAGAACTAGTGGATGGATACATCGGTACAATATTTGCTTGGGGCATACTGATAAAAGGCTCTTATCTGCCTGAGCCTTTCACATACATGTATGGGAGTGTTCAGCTAATGTTTGTTCAGATACCTTTGGTATTGATATTGGCTTATTCCCTGGAGCATCGATTGTCGGAACAGAACGTAACCAAAGTGAAACTACTGCTCAAACATCTGCCGTTTGCCTTCCTGCTCTCGATACAGATGCTACTGGCGTATTTCTTCTGGCTGGAATATGGCACATTATCATTTCTGGTCGGGCCTTTGAGGACATGGAGCATTGGACTCAGCCTAGTGCTGTGGTACAAAACGATAACGTTACCACCTGACCTTATCATGTAAGTAGAAGTAGATCACATTTAGTATTTAGAATAGTAGAACCATAAATATTAGATACATACTTACTTAATTTTTTTTCTTTTCAGAAGATTGAAAAAGCTGATTGAACCATTTGTACAGCCCAGCCAGTCGATACAAAATTCACAAGTAATGAGTGAGTGAACTGATATCTATACTTTTAGTTATAACTGTCAGTATTTATTTTTATGCACCAAAGATTTTTTAATTTAATTAGACATTCCAAAGCTTGCTGTAAGTGACTACTCCCTATGATTTTACTGAACAACATTTGGCAAAGAAGGTGCTGTTAGATATTGTGATGTAGTGATGCATTTAAGATTAATGTGATGTCATTTGGTGAAGACAATATAATAATAGAGACGCTATTTTGCTACCCGTATAAGTAGATAATGCTTTTGCAAAAGAACCAATTCTAGTCTAAAAGTATTTTTACCGACATTGAAAATGCAGTAACTTTACTGCAGCTACCAGTCAATATTTCCATTAAGTAATATAAGCATCGGCGAGCAGAAGACTAAGCATCAACCGCGATCCTGGCCAAACTCATTAGTTCAAATCTGCCAAAATACTTAGGCGCCGTGCATAGTGAATAGCCCGCGCGCCAAGAAAAATGCACAAAATCGAGTCCTGTATCCTTCGATCAAGGATAAAACTAGATACAACATAGAACTCTGAAATGTGTCTGCAAAAATAGATGCCCAAATTGCCTTTGGGAGCTTATTTGCTCGTAGTCCATGCAATTAAAGTAAAACTGTACACTAATGCAATAAGGTTGACATTCGAATATTAGACGTATGGTCGAAATGATGTTTCTTATTGTTCTATTGCTGATATCTTTTGTTTCTGTGGGGACACGTTTTTATTGTGATTTTATACGTAATGCGGATTCTATGGGATTTAGTTCGGTGCCTGTATCAAATAGACTAAACAAATCGAAATTTTTCACATATCAAACCCTAGAATTAGGTGAGACCTGGGAGAGGTGTCTAACACAGCCAGTTTTGTGTTGAGATTCATAAACGTTTTGAAGATATTTTGGATGAAAAAAAATAGGCGGCGCACTTTTTTTCAGACAATCTGTTATGGATATCAACACAGAACTGGCTGTTTTAGATAGCTCTAAAACAGCCAAAACTCTCCTAATTCTAGGGTTTGATATGTGAACATTTTCGATTTTTTTAGTGTATTTGATACAGGAATTGATTTTGTGCATTTTTCTTTGCGCGCGGGCTAAATCACTATGCCCAGCGACTTAATTTCAACAAACTAAAAATAACGCCATGATATTTAATTGTAACTATTATGATACCACCTTCCAATATTTTAAGCATCGAGGCCACCAGGACTTCATGATAATATTAAAAAAAACATTGATATCAATAAAAATTCAATGTGATAGTTGTATAAAAATATTATATTACTGACATGGTTAGGTTTTTTTTTAATTTAAATTATTCAACTACAATCTACATAAGCTGTCACCAAAACATAATATGGCTATTCTTAAACTGATTTAGACGATTGTTTTTATGCCAATTATTTCGTAGGCTGGCACCTATGATTAATTCATCGACTAAATTTTACAGTGTTTATACAAAATATTATGTGGTAATGTGGTTCATACCAATGTAAACACGACAGCACGTAGACACTTTACACTTTCGTTGCAAAGTCGCTGATACGCAAATAGAGTGCACGCGTGTAAGGGTCTACGTGGTGTCTTGTGTAAAAACTTACTATATAGATTTTATTATTTATTTATCACCTCACTTATGATGCTACCCACTCGCGGGGATTAATGTTTTGTGATTAAAACCTTTGTGATGTTTATATCCTTTCTAACAGTTAAATAAATAGATTAACAAAATGGTGTACATAATCTAATAACTTGTAATGGACATACTTAATCAATTATCTACCTAAGTGTATAGAAGTATTTGATTTGGTTGTCACAATATTTAAATAGTCCACTGTACAAAACCTTTTTTTGTTTTTAACATATAAGTATTTATACAAGGTGTTGTTTTGTTAAGTGACACCCGACGCAGGGGTGATTATTTACACTATACTTACTAAAGCAAAAACAATATTAAATAAAATAAAATATTTCTGTAAAAGTACCCAAAAACCATTAAATTGTGGCCGCACTCGTATTATTATTGGGAGCCACATCGCGCGCGCGTTTTGAGCGGCCGGGGGCCGGGAGTGCCCGTGTCCGTACGTCGCGGTTACTATACAATGTAGACCAAAAGCAAGGTAATTTGTGAACCAAAAAAATGTATAAAATAACTTATTTTTTGTTTTAAGCGTTACTAAAACCTATCGTCCTCTAGTCGGGTGTCACCAAAGTGAACAAAACAACACCCTGTATATTTTTCCTGATATAACTAGTTGTCATGTTTTTTGCATTGTAAGTATTTGTCCAAATGTCGCTTTTAATTTATAATAATTTCATGTTATATCACAGCGATCGCTTATTCTACCTTATATTTAATAAATACAGACATACGGTCCGCTCCGCACTGAGTGCCATGAGTTGGACATAAAGTTGTAAATATAGTGAAATAACTTTCATAATAAATGTTATGAAATAATATATCTGATATTTTTCTTACAAGCTCACTGGAGCATTTAAACACTTCGACGCTTTGGTCGATACCTATCAGGGCCTATAGCCTGTAACGCAATGGTGCCAAAATGGGCTGTCAGTTGACGGCTTCAATTACTATTTACTAACGCTGTCTGTCCTTTTAATGTTTTTGTAATACAGCAAAGCATATTTTGATTCTAATTCTAGAGGATAAGTTCTCTGGTTGTAGGAGAAAAACGAGGAAACCCCGGTTTTGTCCTTCTGCCGGGACGCCATCGACCCGCCATTGCCCTGGGGCCCTGGGGCCTTAGTCTGTAACGCAATGGTGCCAAAATGGGCTCCCGGTTGACGGTTTTAATTACGATTTATTAATGCTGTCGGTCCAGTGTCGGTCCTTTTAATGTTTTTGTAGTACAGGAAAGAATATTATGATTCTAATTCTAGAGGATTAGTTCGCTGGTTGTAGGAGAACAACGAAAAAATCCCGGTTTTGTCCTTCTACCTATGATGCCATTGATACGCCATTGTGTTACAGGCTAAGGCCCCTGGTTGATACCTATCATTGTTCAATTAGTAAAATAAAATTAAGTAAGTTAATTATTTATCTGCAAGCCCTAGATATCTTAAACGACAAGACGAGTATTAGAGAGACTTGAAGCAGTACTATCCACGCGACCAAGGCGTAGACATCGGTCTGGAAGTCAATGGAGAGCCCTAGATGTTTTAAATAGGTCTTAGGGTTCTTGAACATGCACAGGGCTTGGTGGCAGGGCAGTGGGGCCCGGTCGAACCCATAGACAGTCTGTATGCAGGCGTCAAAGGCGTACCGAAAGTAGGAGATGGAGGCAATCGGTCGCAGGTACTGAGGCATTTCCTTGTAAGGTATGAAGAACTCTGAGAACATCAGCATGGGGATATTGGCCGCTGGCACCACGAACAGGCCGAGCTGGAAATAAACGAAGAAAAGTTAAAAAGGCTTCGGGATTTGTAAGGCTTCACAGAGCCTGACCAGGATCTAAAATGATCTCATCCTATAAGTTAGTAGTAGATTGCATGCTGAAAACCCCTACCTAGGTAGGTATATTTTTATATTCATTATTAGAATTTTAAAAATGAAAAAACTCTAGAAGACAAACGGAAATCTTAAATAGACAAGACCGGAAATAAATTAATATCTGGACTTCCGCTTGAAGAGCAAGAATGATTACTTTTTTGTACAATGACGTTACTTTGATTGAACTGGCAATTTTGCGCAAACACTTCATTTGACCCCCGTGATACTTAAATTAAAATATTTTCTTAACATATCAGCCAGTCTCACCCAGACCACAGAATACATAATCTACCTTAAAGGTAAGAAAGGACCTTAGGTACCTTTTTGGACACTCACTACATGTACCTACAGCTAAAAGGTGTGATGTTGCGTTTACCGTACGAGATGTAGGTACCTAAGTTGCACGCCTTCCGAGCCTTCCGATAAATCTTCCGATCGACGTAAAAACCATTTACCTTGACACCGCAGGCGGCTCCGATGACCAAGCCGAAGGTCTGAGCCAGTACTGTGACTAGCAAGCAGATGACCCACGCCAGCACCATGCGCTGAGGATCCATCGGCTGCGACGTCAGCATCCACGCCGGGATCACAAATAGCGTGGCACAGAGGATCTGTGTGCAAAAAGGGCTTTTAGCTAGCAGCTCGTAGAGCCTAATTTCGTTTAGACAACGTGTTTTTTCTTTCGGATCTTTCTGTAACATATTTTACGTAAACTCTAATTTTTAATTCGAGTCCACGGAATGACAGTTGCTAGTATACCACTGACAGATAAAGCCTTTGTAGCAACTGTCATTCCGTGGACTCGATTTAAAAATTAGAGTTTAGATTATTTTAATTTGCCACGTTTTCTCATCACGCCTTTGTTAATCAAACTCTACTTAAAGTACCTACGGCGCTACAGGCGTTGCATTTTTGTGTCAAAGGGAAACCTAGGTAGATACTCGGCAACATGCTACCTGTCGATCTTGCAGTATGTAGCAGCAACAGAGATTAGAGACCATAAGTTCCCAATTGCTCCGGGCTCTACCTTCTCTAGCGCTGTGTTTTGTGTAAGGCCGGTAACACACTTTACCTAATCCGATTTTTCCATCAGATGATCTGATCCAACTATCGGCGTCCGCGCCATATAGATATTCTCGGCCATATAGACTTAATGCCTAAGCAGAATTATAGAAGGTGCTGAGCAAGCCTGCATTTATAGGAATCTCAGTAGTAAGATAGGTACCGAAATAGGTAGGTAGTAGGTACCTAGTGTAATTTTCAGAGGTATTTTTCATGTCCATACCTGAACAGGTAAGTCTGCGAGGATTTTGGCTATGCAGTAAGCCGGCAGTGAGTACCATCTGTTTAGATGTTCCTGTAGCACTACTGAAGCTTCCACTGGAACTGAAATAAAAATAAAACAAACATTATACAACGGGATACCTACGTAACCTTATGTGTGATTCACGGGGTTTGAGCCCTTGAAGTCAGATATTAGATTTTCTCGTCCATGTTTGGCCCACGCTGCATAGGGTATTTGTAATAAATAATTACGTACCTAAGTACTTACAGTTATACAAGGTGTTACAAAAGTACCTAACTCTTTTTACAGGGTAATAGCACCCGGTGATAGGGATCACAACCTAAATATTTTTTTTTGCTCTGTGACGTTCCATTAATTTTTAAATTAATATAATGTGAACGATGTGGCGGGACGAAGTATTTTTTAAATATTGTTTTCATTGACTTTCACAATGTTTTAACAACTCAAAGCTATGTAAATGCACCTTCACGCACAAACATATTTTTAAATTTGAGCTACTAACAAAAACAAAAAAGTTATGAAAAATTTTAAATTTTGAGGTTATAAAATAAAAATTGTTTTTTTCAACATTTTTTTACAGATTTGACATCCTGTTGACCAGTAGGTTACACCCTGTAAAAAGAGTTAGGTACTTTTGTAACACCTTGTAGTGGCATTAGATGCGGGGCGCTGTTATTTTTGGGGTCTCGCTCGTACCTTCGCAGAACAAAGGGTTTGGGTTTTTTTAAACGAGCGAGAGAAGTTACCTACATACCTAAGTAGATACATTTTTGTTGTAAAGTCGCCCGTAACGTAAGCGAGTGCTAGCGTGTTAGCTTGTAAGCTTCGTCGTGCTGTCTTCTGTATGTACGGTCGGCCACAGTCACAGATACCCCATGGCAGCTCTTACCGCGTGCAACTTAGGGGCGCCAATCAAACAAAAAGGGGTATCCTAGTGTGTGGCCGACTACATGACGGCGAAAAAAGTAACCCTCCTTCTGGGCAGTCGGTTTTACGAAGTCGCGGGCAAAAGCTAGTCTAGTAGACATAAAATTGAGACTTAAAAAACTAAGGCCTTTGCATCTACGTAATGAGATGATTTATACAGCGTCCAGTGGCACCTTCACTCACACTAGATAGGTGAAGAGACCACTCGGCGCTGCAGTGCCTGGGACATTGTTTTAGATGGAGTAGGCTTGTCCAACACCTATACCATCCTGAAAGCTTAGTCGACCAAGCCCACAGGAAAGAAAGGTCAATACGTGTGGAGCCAACTGAGCCGCGGGTTTCCTCACGATGTTTTCCTTCACCGTTAACGGTAAATTGAGACTTACACGTATGGATAGTAGGCATGGCATTCGAGAAGAACAGAAAGAGCAGGAAGAAGAACAGGCAGGCGGTGTTGGACATGACACGCGCCGCGTCTGCGCCCGCGCCGTTGTAGAGTGCGCCGAGCAGCAGCGCCACGATCACGTGGCACGCCAATCTCATCTGTGGGGCGAAGGTAATTTGGGTTAGATTTGAATGGCGCTTTCGTCTTTGGTAGAGAGCAGCGCCGCCACAACCTAAATATTTTTGTTTTTTTTTTTTCAACTTTTTTTTACTGAATTGATATTTTGTTGAGCTAACGTGTTGCAAGCAAAACATCCTGACTCTTTTTACAGGGTGTCCATAACGTTTTTTTTCAAAAGTGTTTTGATTTTGGATTTGATTATGTGCGTACTGCATTTCCATAGTTTTAAGTTCCTAAACATTGTAAAAATCAATTTCTCCCACCACAGTGCTTACATTTTATTAATTTAAAAATCAACAGAAAGTACCAGAGAAAAAAAATTGGGATGTGATCCCTATCACCGGGCACTATACCCTGTACCTAAAAATATTTTAGGTACTTTTGTAACACCTTGTATATGAGTAATAGGAACCTGAGTAAGATGCACGTCTCTAAGAGCGCCCTTTGAGCAGCGCCATAGTAGGGCCCGCAGTTGTTGACACATGCTCGACGAGTAGTGGTCGGACTGCTGATCGTTGGAGCTCTGGAGTAAGGCCTCAGCTTCCGGAGTAAGCACTGGCACTGGGGGTGAGAGTTAGAATTAGCAAAAGGTGTAAACCTTAAGAAAAAGAAAAAAAAAGGTTTATTTTTGCATCCAAATGTCAAAAATACATAAAAAATCACACATAACTAGGATGAACTTCAAAACCAGCCTAAATAAACCACCCCGGGCCATATACCTACGATCCAAAGGTCCCCATGACGCTAACTGAACCGCCAGGGACATCCTCTGCATCAGATATGCCCCGGAGCGGTAGTTGACTACCGCTCCGGGGCATATCTGATGCAGAACCCACGGTTCCTCAATCGGCGACCTATCTCTCATTGACAAAAGCCTTGGCCTAAAGTTTACTTAAAGTGTAAGTACCTACCTAATTAGCCATCCCTGAAGCCTTAGCACGCGGGCCATTTTGCCTACTCTCAACTGTCACCTTAGCCATAAGCTAAGGCGGCAAGACCTACCGCACATAGGTCCCGGCACTCGGTTTCGATCGTTTGTTGGACTTAGTGTGCCCTTTTCATGACCTAAGCTGTCGGTAAAAGGGCCACTATAATAAAAAAAAAGGTAGTCTGGAGAGGGAAGTGTCACCTTAGCCATAGGTCCCGGCACTCGGTTTCGATCATTTGTTGGACTTAGTGTGCCCCTTTCATGACCTAGGCTGTCGGTAAAAGGGCCACTATAATTAAAAGAGGTAGTCAGGAGAGGGGGGGTGTCACCTTAGCCACTTAACACTCGAGGTGACAGTGAACAGTGGCTAAGGTGACAGTTGAGAGTAGGCAAAATGGCCCGCGTGCTAAGCCTAGTCAGTGTTTTTAGGCCGTCCAAACGGATCTCTGACATTAGGTAGGTACTCGTACTTCTTTTTTACTTCCGTGCTCGTACCGCGGTGGAATGAGCCACCGAAAAAACCTGGTAAGTAGGTAGGTATACTTAGGATGGTATTCTAGAACGCTACTTAAACTCAGTTTAAAGAGAGTTCAGGCTGTCGATAAAGCAGTGCATGTTTTGATATGAAGGAAGGGATATTCAAATCAAAACATGCACTGTTTTATCGACAATCGACACTACTAGACTCTACTTAAACTGAGTTTAAACAGAGTTCAAGGAGCTTTCTAGTTTGAACTGAGTTTAAACAGGGTCTAAGTAGCGTTCTAGTTTGAACTGAGTTTAAGTAGCGTTCTAGAATACCACCCTTAGATTGGGTCCAAAGCTTGTGTCTTTCTTTTGTCAATGGACTCGTGATAGCTACCTTTTCCATTCTTATCCGTGACATCAGTCTTGGCGATCTTCTTCATCTCGTAAGCGTAGCTCTTAGCTTCTTTCTCCAATAGGGCGATGTTACCCTCCAGCTCTCCGCTTGCCACCTCGAGCACTGAAACAAAATAAAATCTTAGTTTTTTCGTTTTTTTTTTGTACTTATGTGCTACGAAAAGAACGAAGATCCCTTGTTCTTCGTACAGACGACAGCACGTCGATCCTTACACGCTAGCACTCTACTCGGTTACGTTATGGGCCATTTTACAACAAAAGTGCTGTCGTGTGTACATAACTGAGTTACATAACTATGAACAAAGAAAAAAATTCTTCTTACAAAACCGGGTTATGTACCTACCAAGAAACCTACTTTCTTAGATAGGTACTTGAGACACCACGTGGTTTGACATGCTTAGTGACGATTTATTGATTCAGCCCCTCTACCCTTAACGCATGTTTTTCAATATGGCGGAAATTCTATATTTCACGATTTAAGACTCATTTTATATTGGTATTGTACAAAATAGTTAGTTATAAAATAGTTGAATAAACATTACGAAGTATATAAAATCAAAGGATGACTAGGTATGCGACGTAAAAGACAAATTAATTTTAAAACTTTGTTAATATGAACGCAATGGCGTCAAGGGTAACCCCCCTGCCCTTGACGTCAAGGGTAGAGACCCTTGACGCATTTTTCCAATACGGCCGCAATATGGCGCAATTTACAAATTTTCTGTTTTTATTGAATAAAACAGCTTTACCTTTGAATAAACATTACAAAGTATTTAAAATCAAAGCATTACTTGGCGAATTCAAAGAGAAATTATTTTTAAAAGTTTTTTAATTTGATCGCAATAGCGTCAAGGGTAACCCCCCTGGCCCTCTACCCTTGACGCCTTTTTCCAATACGGCCGCAATATGGCGCAATTTACAAAATTTAATATTTTACAAATTAAGACGCATTTTGTGTTTTTATTGAGTGAATCAGCCTTACCTTTGAATAAACATTACAAAGTATTTAAAATCAAAGCATTACTATGCGAATTCAAAGAGAAATTAATTTTAAAACTTTTTCAATTTGATCGCAATAGCGTCAAGGGTAACCCCCCTGCCCCCTTAGCACGCTGGCCCTGTTGTCTACTCTCATCTCAACTGTCACCTTAGCCATTGTTAACTGTGACCTCAGTAGTATTAAGTGGCTAAGGTGACAGTTGAGAGTAGGCAAAAGGTCAGCGTGCTAAGGGGGCTGTCCCCGTAGCATGACTTTTATCGAGGCGGATTTATCCAACAAAATGGCGGTTTATCAGCATTTTTGACGTCTAAAGTGGGTTATAAATCGTCGATAGCGATATATAACCCACTATAAACGTCAAAAATGCTGATAAACCGCCATTTTGTTGGATAAATCCGCCTCGATAAAAGTCATGCTACCCCCGCTGGTCTCTTTAGTAGTCTGATTCAAGATTCAAGATACAAATGTTTTTATTCAATATGCCATAAATAAATTATTTACATTGAACGTCAAAATTTTATCTAAAGTAAAAATTTATATAAATCAGATACATAGTACTATCTAATACTTAAGGGTGGTATTCTATAACGCTCCTTAAACTCAGTTCAAACTAGAACGCTACTTAAACTCTGTTTAAACTAAGTTCAAATTAGAACGCCCCTTGAACTCTGTTTAAACTCAGTTTAAGTAGAGTTTAGTAGTGTCGACTGTCGATAAAACAGTGCATGTTTTGATTTGAATATCCCTCCCTTCATATCAAAACATGCACTGTTTTATCGACAGTCTGAACTCTGTTTAAACTGAGTTTAAGTAGCGTTCTAGAATACCACCCTAAGTATCTAGCTACTTTTTTTTCTTTCCTTCTTTTTCTTCTCTGAGCGCGGGAAGGGTCCGGGCGTCACCGGGGCGACAGAAAGGGTGCGGGAGGCGCAGTCAAGTCTCTTCTTTCGTGGGCTTCGTGGCACTTTATTGTAACTGGTATTTTATTACATAGAGTAGGTCTACCAAGTGCTAGATAGGTAGGTGGGTACCTTACCAATCAGTCAGGCGTAACTAGTGCAATCAATATGTAGTCGACCTTTATGAATTATGCATGGAATAAATATGAACACACCACTGCTTATATCAAGGAATCTCTGGGACGTTATAAGACCTATTGTTATTTTATTAAAGTTTAGAACTGAACGATATATCTTGAGATGAAGGCAAGAGTAGTTAGGTACCTAGCAGCATTTCTTGATTGGCAACATGTCAATAAATTTTTTCCAATGAAGGGTGCGTGTTAAAAGCGCATTGTTCAAATCTGGTAGATCTAGATGTTAGCATGGGTCTCGTGCAATTATATTGGCAATCAACAATCCTGTTTTTCCTTTGTAAAATAATTATGACATTCCTAATGGACTACTGTAGACTATTAAAAAAAGATGGTTTTTACAATGTGCAGCGGATACCTACTCAATTCAGGTTTGATGGGTAAAGTAAACACTCGAACGGTGCAGTGCCTAGGACTAGGACATGAAGTAGGCTTGTCTTATACCTAAACATCACATCGACTTTTGATCTCCTAGTTGCAGAGCTCTCTACATTTTCCATTGGATACCATCAATGCACATGCGCGTGTTTTATGCTGTAGATTCACGATACAAAAATAAACGGCACGGCACCACGGCAGCTGTAACGCGGCCGAAACGTCGGGATAAATAAGGTAATTAAATTTGCCTTAAACCAATCGCGATTCGACCCGTTTCGAATACAATAAATAGCATGACCTCAACTTTTCGGCGAAGAACAGAATCAGCCCCAACTTACGAAAGTCGGCCATGTTGTAATATTGCGGGCACACGAATCCCGCCCGCCTTATCGCTTCCGGTGCGTCTGCCACGGTGCCTGCGGACAGCGTACGTCCCTCCGCCAGTACGATGACGTCATAGGTCGAGGTGTAAAGTTTGGATGCTGGCTGGCGCACCACATAGGACCCGACTCATGTGACGCGTCTTTCTTCACAAATAAAACCAGAGCCTGGCGAATAATCAACCCTAAAGACTTACGAAAGGCGGCCATGTTGTAATACTGCGGGCACACGAAGCCCGCCCGCCTGAACGCGTCCAGTGCGTACGCCACGGTGCCTGCGAACAGCGTACGTCCTTCCGCCAGTAGGATGACGTCATAGGTCAAGGTGTAAAGTTTGGATGCTGGCTGGCGCACCACATAGGACCCCACTCATGTGACGCGTCTTTCTTCACAAATAAAACCAGAGCCTGGCGAATAATCAACCCTAAAGACTTACGAAAGGCGGCCATGTTGTAATACTGCGGGCACACGAAGCCCGCCCGCCTGAACGCGTCCAGTGCGTACGCCACGGTGCCTGCGAACAGCGTACGTCCTTCCGCCAGTAGGATGACGTCATAGGTCAAGGTGTAAAGTTTGGATGCTGGCTGGCGCACCACATAGGACCCCACTCATGTGACGCGTCTTTCTTCACAAATAAAACCAGAGCCTGGCGAATAATCAACCCTAAAGACTTACGAAAGTCGGCCATGTTGTAATACTGCGGGCACACGAAGCCCGCCCGCCTGAACGCTTCCGGTGCGTCCGCCACGGTGCCTGCGAACAGCGTACGTCCCTCCGCCAGTAGGATGACGTCATCAGCCGAGGTGTAAAGCTTGGAGGCTGGCTGGTGCACCACGCAGGCCACAGTCCGCCCGCCTTGCGCCACGCTGCGTAGGGCGCGCGCCACCGACATCGAGGAGACTGAGTCTAGGCCACTGGAAAAGGAAACATACATTTAGCATTGTTTTCTAACTAGTAGATAAAAAATATATTGGCCTCCACTAGTATCGATCAAGGTTTTTCCCTAAGGAGGTTAATATTTTTGATGCAACAAATCACTCTCGAGTATCCGTTGCTTCGTTGCTGTGTTAAAGAACTCACTCACTCACTTGTTTATACTGACTCTTTAACCCTCCCGAGCCCCTACCAATTTCATCGTCTCATCCAGTAGGAAAAAAAAATGGGTAGGTACCAAGCGCTGCTTTAAACCCTAGGATGAATAATAGGCGCTGCTATAGCGCTGCGCTGCTATAAAGCGCTGCTATAAACCCTAGGGTATAAACTCTACAATACTCAACATCCTTCGTACATAATTAAGCGGTGCAGAAAGATGGTCGTTGGTCGGATGACTTCGAGGGTCCATAGATAAGGAGAGTCTGTGAGAGGTTGCACGAGGGGCAAATCATGATAGGTACGTAGATTGATACCTGGTAGGGTCTTTGTTTTTAACCCCCGACCCAAAAAGAGTGGTGTTATAAGTTTGACCGTTAGGTATGAGTGTGTCTGTCTGTGGCACCGTAGTTCTTAAACGGGTGAACAGATATGAAAGAAGCAGGTTTTCTAGCGATCGATGCTTCTTAGACATGTTATATCAAAATCGGTTCACCGTACGTTAATTAAAAATTAAAAATTCAAGGTTTTTAAAATTTTGAATTTAGTACTATAGTTATTTCTAAAGCACTAACCCGTGCTAGTGAAAAATGTAATGGTAGGTAGGTACCTGGTAGGCTCGTCCAGTAGCATGACAGATGGGTCGGTCAGAAGCTCGCAGGCTATGTTCAGTCTTTTTCGCTCCCCTCCGGACATGAAGCCCGCGCGCGTGTTGAGTGCTTCTTGGATGCCGAGCTGCTTCGATACGTTCTCTATCTGAAAGAAACGAGGGAACTGATGAACATGTATTACCTACATACCACACATCAAAAGTGTCTAGTAGCTAGGGATCAAGTCAAACGCTAGTTATTAAAATGATTTTTCCGCCAAGTATATCTCAGCCCTCATCGCCACTTTTAAGAGCTAATTACCTCTTTTTTTTCCGCTGGGAGCCCGAGTGTTTCTTTCCAAAAAACGGTGTTCAGTAAAAAAAAAAGATTCCTGGACATTTTTGATGACTCTAAAATACACTTTACAAGGTGTTTAAGACAGGTCCTGTGTGACACTGAAAAGGTTCGTTTAGCTCACCAATACAAGCAACTTTTTCAAGTGCGAAATCTCAAAAAAATAAAAATCTTCTGCTCCATACATTTGGTGTAGCAGGTATCAAATTTTAGTATGGAACAGCTGATTTTTCTTTTGAGATTTCGCACACGGACCTAAATGCTGGCGGACTAATTAAAAGTTCTTACTAATAGCAATAAGAGAACGTGCTTGCCACGACTTAGGAATGTGGACGAAGCAAAGTGGCAAACCACATTCTTGCATCCTCTGGAGTCAGGTATAAAGACGAGAGTACCTATTTTATATCTCCATTTCTATCTCTACATAGTAAAAATAAAATCGCTTTCCGCATCTGTAATGTCTGTTTGTCCGCTGATTCCTCCTAAACCACGCAAGTTATTTTGAAACCATTTTTTTTTCTCGAAAGGTTTGTAGACAAGGTGATACTAGCTTTTGCCCGCGACTTCGTCAACGTAGAAACAAATAAAACGTCTGTTGGTCCGCTGATTCCTCTTAAACCACGAAAGGTATTTTTTTCCCCGAAAGACAAGGCGATACTAGCTTTTGCCCGTGACTTCGTCAACGCAGAAATAAATAAATAAAACTTAAATACCTGCGCCTGGGGGGTTACCCTAGACGATATTGCGATCAAATTGAAAAAGTTTTAAAATTAATTTCTCTTTGAATTCGTATAGTAATGCTTTGATTTTAAATACTTTGTAATGTTTATTTAAAGGTAATAATGTTTTATTCAATAAATACACAAAATGCGTCTTAATTTGTAAAATATAAAATTATGTAAATTGCGCCATATTGCGGCCGTATTGGATAAATCCCTAAATTACCCAGGGACAACAATACATTTAAAAGCTATAAAAAAAACATTAAAGTTGTAACAAAAGTTTTATTTTACTTTGGGTTTAAAAAATATTAAGCAGAAGCAGACATCACAAAAGTACTTGTAGGAATGACATAGGTACCTACTTACATATTTTTTTTATAATTTGTATTCCGCGCTTTTGAACTATAGGATACATATAGAGTTGAAAAGCGCGGAATACCTACATAAAGAGTCTATATTGGTCCTTCGTTCTAATAGACTTCCTTGAAGACCGGAGAAAATTAGCCTTTTCTTCATCTACGGATCGCGGATCGTATGTTTTCGTGCGGTATACTCTACCTACCTAGGTATATGCTTGCAAAGGTTAACAAACACCATAACGATGCCACTTCCTGATATGAATGACACAATAGTTGTGTGTGCATATCCTACAATATAATCATACCTAAAGGTCAAGCAACATCAAGTGAACCGATAATGATCATTCTTAGTATAAAACAGGCAGGAAAAAACCTTGATCCCAAGTAATTTTTTTCATGACTTACTTAGGTTTATGAATAAGTAAGCGGTATCAGATGGGTGGGTGAACAAGCTGAATCACTAAAAAAGCATAGCTAGGGAACCCTACGTTTCATGGCCCACAAACACGAGCGTTGGCTACGAAACAAAATCGCCCCAATTAAAAAAAAATCTCATCGATGAGTCATGTCCTTCAGAAATTACAATAGTAGAAAGAATGGTGGTAGATTTAGTAGTATACACGGTGTTAAAAGACATCCAACAAAGCGCAAAACCACGTATTGTCCTCAACTCCTCATCATTACGAAAATTTTGTCCAAGGAACTATGCCTTGAAAATCAATGGTTTCCGAGATAATGAGGCTGAAAACGGACATTTAAATTTTTTTTGCATATAATTGTTTTAGTATCAAGTAAGTATTTAACATTTCTTCTAAAGAAGCCATATCAAAATTTGGAACATTTCTTACAAAAACGACGTTAAAATTGCAACCCTCAATGTATTCTACCCCATCGGCACCTCAAGCGTAAGTAGCGTAAACTTATGCTAACACTTGCTTCTGTGCGTTACACGTCCGTTGTGTGATGAAATATTTTTCAAAATGATAACCTAAAAAACAAAAAAAAAAAATTCTCAGCAATAATTTATCGAAAAAGTACTTGGTTTTGGTATGCGTATGCGTGGCTTTCAGGTCTGTCGGTTGGATTTTAATGTATATATTCCAACAACTCACAGCATAAAGCCGGTCTCTGTAGTGGAGCCCTGGTAGTTTGAGGGTAGCAGCAAAGTGGAGCGTCTCCCGTCCTGTTAGGGTGTCTAATAGCGTGGCTTGTTGCGACACGAACACTGCCTCCCTTCCTGTACCAAGCAGGCAGCCAGAGACACCATTCTTCCTGAAAACACAGTTTTGGTCAGTCAGTTGGCGTTCTCGAGCGACTATAACAGCTCTACCTTTCATGGAAAAAAAATACGGTTATACCTAGTTCGCGCGTCGCATCGTGAAAGTCTGATTTTCTGATAATTTTCTGATCATCAGGATTTTCTGAATTTTCTGCCCCTCTACCCTTGACGCATTTTTCCAATACGGCCGCAATATGGCGCAATTTACAAAATTTTATATTTTACAAATTAAGTCGCATTTTGTGTTTTTATTGAATAAAACAGCCTTACCTTTGAATAAACATTACAAAGTATTTAAAATCAAAGCATTACTATGCGAATCCAAAGAGAAATTAATTTTAAAACTTTTTCAATTTGATCGCAATTGCGTCAAATTGGACCCCTGATTGGACACTTTGATAGGATGAAAGCATTCGCCACTCGCCACTCGCGTAAATATCGAACACAGATTATACCGATTCGAAAGACGAGGTGGCAAGATCTACTAATGTCACTTCCAGCTGCCAGAGTATTTGCTAACCATAGTTTTTACAGCTCTAGGAAGATATACAGGGTAATTTTGGAATTAGCTTTATTCCTGAAACATGTCAACTATTTCCAACAACTTTTGCTCTACGACTTTTCGAATAGCTCTATACTTTTTTATTTATTGAACGTTTCTAAGTTTGTAGCATTTGTAGCAATTCAGCGCCACCTGCGCGGCGCGCTTTCGTGACCCTCTAACCTCTACCACCTTTTCAACCTTTCCTGCTACTAGTTTTGTGTTACTCCGCGAAGCAAATATTGCAAAAAAATATTACATAATATATTTTTTTGTGTGGAAAAATAAAATTGCGCTTCGACCAAAGTTGCAAAAGAAAAGTTGTTAGCAATCACATAGAAGTTGACGTGTTTCAGGAATAAAGCTATTTAAGACGAAACGCGGGTAGCTGCTGCTCCATACAAAAAATACAAAAAGGGAGACCTGTTTCCTTCCTGGTAAATTATTTTAGAAAAAATATGTTTGTGCCATTCAATTTATATGTACCTCTGCCATGTCCCTATGTTTTCCTTTTTTATTATTTTAATTACTTTAATAAAATTTATTTGAATAATTAAAATAAGAAAAAAAGGAAAAAGAAAAAATATGTTTATGCCATTCAATTTATATGTACCTCTGCTATGTCCCTATGTTTTCCTTTTTTATTATTTTAATTACTTTAATAAAATTCATTGAATAAGTAATTAAAATAAGAAAAAAAGGAAAACATAGGGACATGGCAGAGGTACATATAAATTGAGTGGCATACACATAATATGTTTTCTAAAATAATTATCCAGGGAGGAAACAGGTCTCCCTTTTTGTATGGAGCAGCGGCTTCCCGGGTTTCCTCTTAAAAATAGTTCTGTAGAGTAAAAACGCAACATGGTTTGTCAAATTAGCGGGCTGATATGGTAATAATTACAAAGAATGTGTGTGGCAGCTCTTATTAGCGCAGTACTATAACATATACCTATTTCACTTAAATTATTTTTTGTGTGACTGAGGCCCGGTTTCTGAGTTAAGAATTTTGCTAAGCAAATGGGTAAGTATCGTCCTGTCTCTGCAGATTTCTCACAAAAGAGCGTGACAGAGCGATACGTAAGTATGTGCTTAGTAAAATTCTCAACTCAGAAACCGGCAGTGACTCTACCTACTTAGATAATAACGACGCATAAAGTAAACCATTGACCAAATGAACTTCCTTTTAGATAATGGATTTCAATTCGGGAGATACGCTTTTGTTTTAATTCTGTGAAAATGAAATAACTGGACGTATCATTGTACTGGCTTTTTACTTACTAACTAATGGGCCACTAATTTTGGCATGGTTATTTTAATACTAAACATAAAAAAAAACACCTTAACATTACGTCGCTAAATTAAGAACACAATTGCCAAACTGTTTATCTTCATTCTGCACAAAGAGTAAGTTAGCATATCTTTATTTACGATAAGCAAATAAGTAAGTATACACTACAGCACGTTGACCCTTTACACGATAGCACTCTACTAGGTTACGTTACGGGCGATTTTACAACAAAAATGTACGCTCTGACAAGCTGTCGTGTGTACCTACTTAAACAATGCAAAAGTCAATATTTTACGCGTGAGTTCCCTGTAGAGAAGGTGATGAGGTCAATAGCACTAAATTGCATTATCATTATCACGGTACGCATGATGCATTTTTCTTTACCGGTTTCGGCGGTACCAAGGTTAAAACCGTTCAATGACTTGGACAATGACTGCGACTCTACCTACCTACTTATTTAAAACAACCAGACAGCTAAAATAAGATAAGGCTTTAAGACAAACTTTGCAGCCAGTATCTTTACGTTTTATATTGTAAAAGTGGGTGTTTCACTAATATCTCCTAAAAAAAAACTAAATTTATTGCGTCTAACATTTGATTTCAAAACTGTTAAGCAAAACAATTGAAAAAATTTTTTTTTTTTCAAAATATAACTTATTGTAAACATGAAAAATAAATCACACACAGATAAATAATAAAAAATCGCGAACATTTCCCAAATTGACCCGCCGCAGTCGGGAAACTCAATATCTTTAACTAGTACGGCTGGCCCTCAAAACAAAGAGATAATAATTTTATTATTATCGATTGGGCATAAACAAAGGAATATCGTTATCTACTGCAATTAAGGATCTACTCTACGGTACTAAATATCTGTCGTTCTTTGTGCTGCTTCGATTTTTATGGCGGCGCTACCGATTTTGGGTCATTATCAGTAGAGAAATATCTACTAAACTAACCGCGATTTGACCCGTTTCGAACCAAAATTAGGTGAAAAATAACTACTTGCCCAATTTTCGGTGGCACTTTTTACTAAGGCCCGAACCTAGGCACAACCAGCGCCGCACATGGGAAAAAAAACATATCTTCTTTTTGGATGCCATTTTTGCTAAAAACTCTTCATTAGGTTATCAACGCGAGGCTTAACTATTTTTAGGACCTAAAGTTGGACACTTTTGGCGATAAAATATTTTATTCGCAGGTTCTAGGATCTGGAATGTAAACCTTAGGTCCTAAAAATAGTTAAGCCTCGCGTTGATAACATAATGAAGAGTTTTTTGCAAAAAACGCATCCAAAAAGAAGATATGTTTTTTTTTTCCATTGGCGGCGCTAATTGTGCCTAGGTATTCACCTTAATTGTTTATTAAGGAACTTGATGTTTTTACTTTGTAGTTATCTATTACAGTGAATTTATTTTGTCAAGAACATTTCTCTGAAAAAAACATAAATAAAAAGTGCCACCGTAATTAGGAAGTATTTCTCTGCTGGGGAGTTTTCCTTGACGCTAATGCGTTTATATCGACGAAGTTTTTTAATTAATTTCTCTTTGAATTCGCATAGTCATGATGTGATTTTATATAAGTATTTTGTAATTTTTATTCATAGATAAAGCTATTTTGTACAATGAAAATATACTTAAAATGCGTCTTTGATTTTGTAAATTGCCCCCATATTGAAAAATTGCGCCAACAGTAGAGGGACAGAACCACAATGCAAATTTACTCCAAGTCCATATAATTACATTAGATAGTAGGCAAGTAGATGTTTATTACAAGTCACAATAAGTAAGTAAGTACCTACAAATATCATGAAACAAAGACGTAAAATCACAATTGCTACGAACAATATGGACATCGTTATGCTAAATAGCGAAGTTTACATCTATGTGAACCCTGGGGCAATTTGCAGTAAATACTATGGACACAGGTAAATAACTGCGGCTAATAGGTGGGTAGGTACCGTCAGCAGCGAGAGGTCTTGACTTTAATCAATGGAAAAATAAGGATAAGGTTGAGGATTTTTTTATATTATAAGATAATTTGTATACACGCGTGTTGCTGAATAATTTAAACGTAAGTATTCTTATTTTGCTGTCGGTATACAAATAATGCACAACAAAATTACTGCCTTAGAAAAGACAAAGACAGACAAACAAAGTGAACTTCTTACAAAAAACTTACAACCCTAAAAAAAATTGTTTTTTTTTTATGAGAACTAAAATAGAGTTAAGTTTGGTCGTTGACTCTACCCTACCCTACGCAACCTCTGTTGCAAAACCTTGCGAAGTGGTGACTAGAATAATGAACTTATGGGTATTACTCAAGTGCAATAAGAGGCTGTTAAGTTAGCACATTTGCCGAGACCTTTGCTTTGCATCTGGTCTGGTTTCATACGATTACGTTTACTAATTATGATTTGAAGTCACCGCCACACACCCACACATAGAGTACTGCCTGTGCATTCTCTAAAATATCCACTGTAAAAATAACTGTTTTTAAATGTCAAAAAAAGAGATTGTTCATTTGGCTCTGAGGATGGTCGTCTTTCATTTGCTTTTTTTAATTTCTTCGTGCCGGTGAGGTTTCAAGTCCTAAACAACAGAACTTTTTGAAACTACTTTGAAAGTACAGAACATTCATTTTGTATTAGAAGACTTTTAAAATGTTTGCTCCGTCCACCTCGAATCAAAAAATTTCACTTTCGACTCTTATTTTGGTACCTAACTTGGATGGATGTTGTGTATCTAGTTGATTTTTTTACGTATGAAAGAGACAATCAAGATAATCATGCTACAAAAGAAAAAAGTGCAAAAAATAATACTGGGAAAAAGTTATGACTATCTTTAGACGTCCCGGAAGGTAATTTGTAAAAACAGATTAATAAATCATAACATCTAAACCACGAAATAATTGAGAGTTTTACTAAGTAAATACTTAAGTATAATTGAGAGTTTTACTAAGTAAATACTTAAGTATCGTTCTGTCTCGTTCTTTTGTGAGAAATGTGCAGAGACAGAATTATAATGAAGTGTTTGCTTAGCGAGTTTCTCAATTCAGAAATCGGGCCTAGGTGTTTGAAGGCCTGTAACTTACTTGCGACCGAGTATTCTCATCTCAGCAGTGTGGGTTTGCCCGAGGTTGAAAGTCAGCCTGCCGGGTCTGAGAACCCCGCACGCGTTTCTGAGGATACTCTGTCTCTCATTTTGTTTTTTTATGTCTTTCTTCGTGCCAATCGTCGGTGAGGTTTCAATGGGCATTGATCAGTGAGGCATCGATTGTCGTAAATTGAAAACCATTTCGAGGAATAGGCATACTGATTACTATTAGGGGTTTAAATAAGTAAAATTAAAACGGATTATTAATATTTCCGCCAAAAATGTTTACTTCATTTTTCTTTCGATGACGTCATCATAGCCTCTAATGCGGTAGTTCCTTTGCCTACAAAAAGGTATTTAAAAAAATACATTCGTCAACAACAACTGTCAAAAGTGTCAAATAACTGAGAAAATAACCTTCTTGTTGACTTGACACTGACATTTGTCAAACGTCTACATATTTTTATTTTTTAAAAGCATGAATGAATGCAATGAACTTAGTACATAATGCCTGTGGTGACGTCATACACAAAACTTTTAGAAATTTTAAATAATTCATAAAAAAATATTTACATGAACAATTAAGAAAATATTCAAATTAGTTTCTTGGTTTGTCTATACTGGGTGTTAAAAGACCGCCAACAAAGCGGGAAACCACGTGTTGTCCTCATCATAATGAACATTTTTGCCCAAGGAACTATGCCTGGGAAATCAACGGTTTCCGAGATAATGAGGTTCAAAGTCGGACTTTTCAAAACTTTTTTTTTGCAGAAATGTATTCAGTATCTAGTTCTTAACATACCTTCTCAAGAAGCCATATCAAAATTATGAATATTTCTTACAAAAAACGACGTTAATATAACAACCCGCAATGTATTCTAAACATCGGCACTTCAAGCATAAGTAAAATAAACTTATACCTACGCTTGCCCAATATGACTTCTGTGCGTTACACGTCCATTGCGTGATAAAATATTTTTCAAAATTATAACCTAAAAAACCAAAATGATTTCCCAGCAATAATTTATCGAAAAAGTACTTTGTTTTGGTGTCTAGTATGCGTGGCTTTCGGGTCTGTTGGCGGTCTTTTAACACCCTGTATTTTCGATTTATAGAATAAAAAATATTATTTGACGATGCCCATTCCTGACTCTAGCATCCATTTTGATTCCTCACTACAAATATTTATGTGTATCCCTAGGTGTTTGAAGTCGTGTAACTTACTTGCGACCGCCGAGTATTTTCAGCAGTGTGGTTTTGCCCGCGCCCGAAGGCCCGAGGATGAAAGTCAGCCTGCCGGGTCTGAGAGCGCCGCACGCGTCTCTGAGTATAGTCTGTCTCTCATTTGCTTTTTTGTACTCTCTTCTCCATCGCAGTCTTTCTGTGGGATGGAATAAAACAACTTATACATTAGTACAAGCGACCCGCCTCAGCTTCGCACGGGTACATACAATAAATTTGGAAAAAAAGCTTGCGGGTAAACAGACAGACAGACAGACGCGGAAAGCGACTTTTTTTTACCCCTGACCCAAAAAGAGAGGTGTCATATATGTTTGACCGCTATGTGTGTGTGTGTGTGTCTTAAACGGGTGAACCGATTTGGTGCGGTATTTTCATTTGAAAGCAATTTTTATAGCCTGGGTGTTCTTAGACATGTTTTATCAAAATCGGTTCAGCCGTTTATGAGATATGTTAATTTGAAGTTAAAATCGAAGTTTTTTTAAAAATATAGTTGATATCTTTTATTATGCTATTTAGAGTTATTTTTCTATTAATATAACGATTTCACTTATTTTTATTGTTTGTCTAGCCGACATGTTTTGACCTCGTCCGGAAGTCTTAATCATGGAGGAGGGATGACGCGTTCGTCGCGGCGTTCATTCACTCAAATAAATTAACATAAAAATGTGCAGAGCTTATGAAAGTGTAAGTTGTAAAATATGTAGAGATCCCTACATGCATGCTAAAGAAAGACTTTAGTCGTCGCTGAAATGTCAGTTACTCGTTGACTCAACTAAAGACACTATAGTCATTTCGGCATCAATTTAAGCATCAAATAAACTAAGTGGGCTTGACATCTAGCATAATAGAGCACATTTTTTTTCTGCTTTCATACAGCATGGTGTATAGAATGAAAGCCTGATTTTACAGCACAACGTAGCAGTCGTAGCAGCAAAAATTGTGGACTTCAAAACAATTTGGGAGGAAGACTAGATACGTCTTACAAAGAACCGTCTATCAGCTTCGACTAACTCCTTTTTTAAAGTTTTGAGTTGACTCTATTCCTGATTGAACAAACTAATTGCCAGTTTTTTTTGTTACAATTCGGTCGTGCGTCGATGCGTTGACAATCGGAAAGGCGAAAGTGAGAGCAAACTTAAATGGTGGTGTTTCAAGTAAGGAAACTTTCAAACTCTAATGGGATTCCTATGCAATTTAGATTTACTTCAGCTGATATTATAATGTGCGAGTGAATGGTGAATGATAAACTTGCGGTGTCTACGGTAGGCCAATGATGTAGGTATCTCATACATAGTGTAAATAAATCTCAAATAGTGTTTACTGATAATCGACAGATATCTAAACTAAGAACTTACTCTACACTACAAGTTAAGGATAAACACTTTCGTGTAGAGTAATGAGCGAACGTGGTTCCAACTAATATTTTATATAATCTTAACATAACTGTTTATAAATTTTTGTTAGTCCAAAAGTAACTACTGGGCTTAAATTTAAAAAATTGGGTTAGTTTGAATGCGATAAGTTGATTAATAATAATTAATCTTGTTAAATTGCATTGTAGAGCTACGCTACAGCTGTCTTTAATCTTTGTTAATACGTATTAGGTATACTTACGAAAAAGTGTGATAATAGGTGTTAGGTAAACAATGTTTTACCTAGATAGATACTTACCTCAACATTATCTACATAAACAAGTAAGTACACAATATAAATTGCACTATTACGCGTCCCCCTTACATTCTCACGCAGCACAGTGGTCGATTTGTACGATTTAGGCGGCCAAAACTATTTTATGCTTTATTTCAGTAATAAATACGACAACAAATGCTAATCTGGTATTTTAGAGTGAATATATATGTTTATCCCTATTCGTTTCATTGAAAGCGTATTTTTCTATACAAAAAAACATTTCTGTGAAAATATTTTTGTAAATAGCGCCAATGTTTTTAAATTTTCTTTAAATCTCCCTTTGGTGTAAAATATATATTTTGAGTTCATTTGAATTATCGAAATCGGCTTAGTAGTTTTTGATATTTGGGTTAAGAATTATGACAATTTGTTAAGTAAAAGACGGCCGTACATAAAAAAAAATGTTTATTCTCTACAGTCTGCATGCCTATTTAAATTGAAAATAAAATATAGATGACAAAAAAATACAGTATACACTAAAATTAAATGGTCAACAGTTATTACCACATTATTATACTAAATGTTACTTACAATGTTAGGTACCGAATCATAAACAATAAGACAATATTTTATGAAAGTTTAACATACAAATTGTTATGTTACTCTTTAAAAGACAATTCTTCCTCACCGTCACTTTCCATGCATTTATCACAAGTGCCTTTTGTATTTGGCTCTGCAGGAAGCAAAAGCTCCAAAGTTTCCTGCAAAAATGGTTTTGATCGGATCTTCTTTTTTTTTCTCATTGAACTGATGAGTGGATCTGATGTCAAGAGTAACCTGTGATAAATATCAAGGTTACAGTCTTCGCGTGAAAACTTTCGAGCAAAGTTTAGACGGTATGAGCGAAAGTGCTTATTACGAGCTTCTGCAGCTTCCTCCGAAAGTTGACCAATAGGCACTAGAGAATTTTCTATAACTTTTCCACCATGTACCAAAATTTTATGCATGGTAGGAGTCATAGAATGCCAACCATATAACTCTACATACAGTTTTGCTGTCTCCATGGCGTATTCATCAAATTTCGGGACATCTATTTTGTGACCGCTTGATATGGCTTCCAAAATAACTTTAATTCTATAAATAAAATTAAAGTCTATTCCCGTTATTTCAGCAGCCAGATGTGGGTTTTCAAAAAATCTTCTACTAGTATTGCCGTCATTTGTGTTACCAAAATTACATTTTGGCATATCTACCAAGATACCTACTTCTTCTCTGAATCTTTGCTGAATCTCTTTTTTTTTTTGTTGTTCTAGCATCTTTTCTGCTTTGGTTCTTTTTTCACGGTATTTCCCAACGGGCAATTTATAAGCTAAATGTAAAATACTCTCGAATAATCGAATTCTGGCATGTAAAGTTGATAGGCCAAATTCAAGCGATTCTGGGTGAATTTCGTTTTTTTTACTTAAGTCATTAAAGTTTTTTGAAGTGGCTCCGCATATGTAGCATCTACTCGTTGATTTGGTGTCAGTCGCCGCATTGCAAACTTTGCCGTCCACCATGGTCATTTTAAGACTGTGGCTAACCGAGAATTTTTGCCCATTCAGTTCCAATTCCGTGGCTTTTAGGGACTTCACACTGTCCCGAACGTAATTTATTTCATCTTTTGTAATGTCTGTAGACTCTTTTATAAATCTGAATCGTATCGGGCGGCAATATCGTGGTGAAGAAGGAGTCGGGTTTTGCCAAACCATTTTTGTTTTGTCGTCGCCGCAAACAATTTGTAGAGGCACGAATGAGCTCAAAAATATATTTGCATCCGAGTCGGCGTCATTCATTAACTTTTGTTTGTATTAAGCTTGTTGTGAACCATCACAACCCCATTTGCAGATAATCTGCAAGGAATTTCTCTCAGTTTCTGTAAGAGTCATTAGTACTTCTTCGAGGAAAATTGATAATCGCGTGACGGTGTGATCTAACAAAGATTGTAGATCACTTTCAGCACAGGAAGCGGTCACTCGTAGCGTCTCTTTGGGTGGGTAACATTCCTGTTTAGCCTTCAACACTAATTCGTAGCACGGGTAAAAGCTTCTGTTGGTGGCTCGCACAATTTCATATTGACTTCGTGTCAAATCAGCGTCCACGCACATTCGCAGTGCCTCCCGAGGCTTAAGGGGATCTTGTGCCTTTGATTTGGAATGTCTTTTTTTACATTCGTTTGCGGCTGCAGGCGAATTTGTAATATCTTTTAGGACTTGCGAGGCGTTTCTTTTTCCTTCTTTTTGTAAAATTACTTGCGCTGCGTGAACTATCACTTCTTTGCCCACAGAGGAGCGAACTTCTTCTGTTTTCCTCCTTTTAGTTCTTTCACTACATTCACTGAATGTTTTGCTAGGTCGTCCTGACTTATTATGCGTTTTTATGGGCATCTCGAACGTTCCTGCTAACCATGCATCATTGCTTATAAGAAATTTTTCTAGCGTGTTGCGTGCTTTGGACCATCTCTTTTTTATTTCTGTTTTAAAATATGAAAATTTATGATTTATATACTTTTTGTCTTCGTCGGAGTCCCCGTAAGACACTAACAAATAATTTTGTAAGTATTCCAATTTGTCGTTTATTGATGGAGAGTTTTCCTCAATCATCTTATCAAAAAGATATCTGCGAGTTACTACCTCCATGCCCGAGTAACTTGATGAACCTAGAACAACGAAAAGGAATTTTAACGCAAAAGAAACAAAAAAGGAATTTTTCTCACTTTCTGCCTAAGTTAATGAATTATTATTTTTCTCGCGAAGTGGTCAAAGGTGGTGGCTATTTTTTTTGTGGTTATCTGCTCAAAGAGCTATACTATTAGAAACCATAAGGAATTTAACTCGGACGGTCTCGGAAGTACAACATTTTTACTATTGAAAATAAAAAAATGATAATATTTTCTATGAAAAAGGGCGATCTTTGATACGTTGTAACTGCACTAAATATTGATATTCCTTATCTTAATTTAAATTATATTTGAAGGAGCTTACCTGAATTTTCGACTTCCATCACTTTCACTTGTAACTGAATAATATCCAATGAAATATTCACTTTAGAATATCGGTTGCGCTAAGAGTGTCGAGAACGAACGCGTACAGCTTGCGCGACGATCAAGTTCCGACTACCTGTGGGGGCGCGCACGCAGTTCTAGGAACTGGGGAGGGGTGGGGTTTGGGCAGTCGGGGTGTCTATTTTTCCGGGAATCAATTAGTTTTGTTATAAGTTAACTTTGAGAAATGGACTTTTGGCCGCCTAAATCGTACAAATCGACCACTGTGCGCAGTTAACCTTGCGTGACATATTATACTAGCTAGGTACAATAATGAGACGATTCCATAAGCCATTCACTTAATGAAATAAAATACAAATAAATAAATGACATCAAGCTACACAGCAAGTTACGAAGGCCGTCGTCCTTCACAAATCACACCCAAAGTTACCAACCGACAAACTTTCACCCGCCTCGAAACTTTATTATATTTCGATATTTACCGAGAGCTTTTGGCGGTATCCTGTAGCTAACGTTCGTGAACACAAAGAGCTCTGAGTAGAACCTGCTAACACTGAGTTTAGGTCCATTTTCCACGTCCATATTAAACTGCACTGTGTATTTTATTTATTTCGATTTTAGATAGTGCGGCTGCGCGCGCGCCGCTGTCTGCCGGTGATGGTTATGTTCACACGACTGACCGGATTTGGCCAACTTGCTGTTGCAACTTGCAAGATACTTGTACATACTTACACGCATCTGACTTGTATGATGATAAGTAAGTAAGTAAAGGATGCCTTAGTTCTAAACAATGACATTCTAATACAAATGGACAACTCATAGGCGCTCGAAATCGGTAACTGAAAAATTGTGCTTATATTCAGTGTAAGCACAATATTTTCATTAGACGTTTGATGACTACGCAGCTGACAACATGCCAAAATGTGGTACAAAAAAGTGCCGAAATAACACCTTGACGATGCGAAATAAAGATGGTGTGACCTACCATCGGTTAATTAATATTATTTACATATGATAACAGGAGAAAAGGTACAAATATTAAGAGGAAACTATTAAATTTTCAATAAAAACCATTGATTGTAAACAAATGTTCCTGTTTCTTTCTCTCCCGCGGGCCAGAAAGAGATAGACAAAATGATGCTTCAAGAACATAGTTAGAAAAGAAAACAATGGAGACTCCTTTTGTAAAGTAAAAATTCTAAGGACTAAAATTTTTCGCACAGTTCTTGCTCTATCCTTAGTCAGTTGAAAAGGGGCAGGCATTTTCACTAACATGACAGTTCGACCTGCCAGTTTACTGAGTAAGATGATGGGATAGGCTTTAGTTAAAATAATATAAAAAAATACCAGGTGCTTAAGTCTGTAACACAATGGCGTGTCGATGGCGTCCCAGTATAAGTAGAAAGACAAAACAGGGGTTTCCTCGTTTTTCTCCTACAAACAGCGAACTAATCCTCTAGAATTAGAATCAGAATAATATTTCCTGTACTTACAACAAAAAAAAAGGACCGACACAGCATGAATAAATCGTAATTGATGCTGTCAACTGGGAGCTCTTTTTGGCACCGTTGCGTTACAGACTCAGGCCCCAGGCCCCGCCACACTGATACACGAATACTTCACCCTCTTCATTCGGCAGAAGACCAAAGTCGAAAATATCTGGCTAGGCGGGAGTACCAACGGTGGACTAGGGCGTCACGGAATGGTGGCCTAGAATGGGTCGAGGGTCGGTGTGTAGACTGAAAGCTCGATGACATTGTCAAAACAGCGGGAGGACAATGGACGAGATTGGCATTAGACCGAGGGGGCTGGCGTGAAAAGGAAGAGGCCTATGCCCAGCAGTGGCCTTTATTTATGGGCTGGATAAATAAGTGGATTTATATCACCTGGTTTTTTAAACTTCGCTGTTATTATTTTCCTAGAAGCTATCGAGCTATTCGAAAAGTCGTAGAACAACATTTGTTGGAAATCACATTTAGGGGTTGACATGTTTCAGGAAAAAAGCTATTTACAAATTGTACTTACAAATTATAGTTTTGAATATAAACTGTTTAAAATAATATCCGCAACATTTAACAGATTTTTTTTTCCCCATAAAAAAACTAAAATAGGCTATTGCTACTCCACTCCTATCTTTATTACAAAAAACTTCAAAAATCAACTTACGTAGCTTCAAATTGCGTGATTGATTTACATTTCCGCTTGTGACACAATACATTTTGAGGGCTTGAAGTGTCAGCAGCAATGTAGAAATAAAAAGTCAGTCGAAGCATAATAGGGTGAAATTAGCGTGTGCCATGTTTCGACTTGGTTATTGTACGGAACAGTTTGTCCATTTGTATTGGAATGTCATTGGTTCTAAAAGTCACTAAGTAAAATTTTGTCAATGTTGAGATTGCCAGGTCAAAAAATTCTCCATTGTGTCCTCTTTGGATATTGGATAGGTCTAATCAGTTTCAATAACATGATGTTAAGGCTAAAAGATAGCAGCGTGGCGGGAATTTCAAAATTTTCACATTTTTTTACATTTTGTAGCTAAACAGAGTAGCTACCACGAGTGCGAAAAAGCTGTGCCGGACGTCTGCCGGACGTCTGTCATGTATCCTAAAACTATAGTAGTAAGGTTGTTTATCCAACTTATCACTTTCAGTGACAGTGACAGTAAGCACTCGTGGTAACTGCTCTGAGCTATTTTTCTTCAGCGATTTTTCGTTCGCGGCAAAAGCATAGTATTCTTTGTTTCGCTGAACAAAAATAGCTCAGTTTAGCTAAAAAATGCAAAAAACGGTGAACATTTTGAATTTCCCGCCACGTTGCTATCGTCCAATCTTAAGTAGGTACCTCTTATTTATTTATTTTATTTTATTTATTTTGTTTACTTAAGGAACGCCAACAAAAAATACAATAAAATTATATAAATGGTATTATTAAGCTTACCAAAATAAAATAGCTACTCTCCTTTATTTATTATTATTTTATTCGTAATCAGCCATTCCTTTTAAATAATTTCTTTTTACACGTCTTGGCCATATCGCAAAACAAAGAAAATGGAGTTGGTGACTTTTCGGACTGAGGCATCCCGTTGTTAATTTGTGTGATTCATTTGATATTGACAGTCTGTGGCATATTTTATTTATTAAATTGGCCATCTTAGTTTCCAATCAGTAAAGTAAATAAAAAAATGTATTTTGAATGCGCTAACAAGCTTTGCTTGATTACAACAACAAAAAAGCGGTCAAGTACGAGTCTCCCTTCTCCAGCAAATATTTTTTGTTTTGGTAGATAGCAGGACCGTTTTTCCTAGATAGCAGTGGTATTTTTTCGACACTAGTGAATAATTCGAGGTTGCATAACTAATTTAGCACTATCAGTAAAACAGAGGCAAAGTTCAATAGATAAAACACTTGGGATCACAAAGTACATTATAATAATCTTGGGACTAAACACGATATAATATCATACGTTTTCAGGCACACAGCGTCCTACCTAATGGACCTACTAATTATAAATGCTTAGCGAATTATAAATATACAGCTACGTAGAGTCAGAAAGTTATCGTTAAGGTTGCCTGGAAGAGATCGCTCTTAGCGTCATTTGTAAGGCCGCCATTTGTACTAACATAATATATATAAATATGTCGCAGCTAGAGGAATTTAAACAATTTTAAAGTACCGGCTCAGTAGCAGCGGGCCCTTCAACCAGGCCAGTGGGCGCGAGTTAGACCTTCACACTGCGAATCATCATTGCCCCACTGTACATGTTTTTGACTCTACTAGCGTTAACACATAATAATTATGGTGCCTCTGTCTTCCGTCTCACTATAACTTTGCTTGATGAGCTTTTTCTAATCAACTTTATCGAGACTACGTGAACAAACACAACTGAGTGCACAGAGTACCCGGAGAATCAGTGACAATCGAGTTCCCGCCTCTTTTGACATCTGTCATCAGACGACTGCGTTCCGAATTGAATGGAAAGCAACTATGCCGCCGAGTTCCGAATTGCATTACAAAGACCGTTCCGTTTTGCCCACGGCGACACGGCCTTCCTGACAAGGCACACGTCCTCGTGTGAAGGTAGGTAGGTTGCACCCTACTTGGTAACCCAGCACCCGACCAACACCGCTCGTCCATCCTGACACCTCCATCAGACAAGACTAGCAACAGGCCTGCGGATCTGCGAACACAAAACATTACAACAGAACACCCAGTTACACAAGGTAAAACGTATGACTCTTAGTGCTTCTGTCAACCCCCTTTTTGGGTAAAGTAATGTGATCACTCTAGTTAGATAACACGTAATGTCAGTTTTGCCTATTGAAAATACAAACCTTAGTCACTGACCGTTAACAATTCCTACCTATGATGGCTAGGCGGATAATCATCAACCATCAATGACTAAGTCTGTCGCACTCAGACACTTACAAACTGAGCTGAAATTAGACAGGAAAACCTAAGTATCTGTTCGCTCGGTCAAACTTGATCTATAGAGTATGTGGTCAAAGACTATCACAAAAGCAAGAGTCATAATCTAGAGCCATTCATTGTCAATGAGTCATTGCAACACTATTAGCATCGCAAGTACAACAAAGAGATTTCAGATTAAAAGAACTCACAAAAAAATCATAACTAATGCACTGAGTATAAAATACCATCAAACTGCTGCTGTCAAAATAACAAATCAGCAAATTAATCTCAAATTCCTATAATATCGCATCCAAAGCAACTCAGATGAAAGTAAGTGTCACATTTGTGGCTCACCAACGAGCACATACATCCTCTCCAAAGATCACAACAGTCCAACCATGAGTCACTCTAGTCTTCACAAGACTTAACCTCAGACCAACCAAACCGTGCACACTCACTTCATCATTCAACATTCACTTCTTAATTTTCTGGTATTTGAACTTTTAATTAACTACAGCAGTTAGGGAATACAAAGAATTATTTCATTTTTATTTTCATCTCTTTCCTAGATCAAACTATCTCACATTGATTCTAAATTGACTTGGTTGGCTTTAGATTGACTTTATATTAACTCTACATTGACTCTAATTGACACAGTTTCACTTTCCAAAAATCAAAACTTGAACGGCTCGTTTTTAGAGGGACCCTATTTTCTTTACAATAGCAAGACTGCTGAGTCAGTAAGTCATTCACTTCACTAAGTTCCGCTGCAAAGAAAACAAAGTAGGTAGGATCTACAACTCAAATCATATCAGTGGTTCCATAGCGTCAGCCAAATAGTCACAAATATCATCTGCTATAGATGATAGCTTTACTAAGCGCCTATGCAGTATAAAAAAAACAAAGTTCATGAAACCGTCATACAATAATTACTTTGGCTAGCACTAATCACCACTATTGGTGTTCTCATTACTCGTTAATTTAAACAAGCTGGGAACTTCATGAATTGACGGATTTACTCTAATTGTAGAGTAAGTATTCTTTCACTTTCTCATAGACAATTTTATGGAAACTTTCAAAACTAATTTCAAAATGGATTTCAAAATAGGTAGAGTCTAAAAATAACAGAGCAACCTTTACCTTCTACCATGATGGTAAAATAACACATCAGCACACACAGTGCTGATACGGGTTGAAGTCACCACAGCTGGGGAAGCCACTAATGCGATGGACTGATCAAATTAAATCCACCTGTTTCCTAGAAAACCACAAATCCAGCTGGTTGGTTCTTAGCTCCACACTATAAGAACAACTTTGATACAAGTCACTGTAAATAACTGTAATTCCTGTGAAAATAAGCAAAAGATTATTTCCATAGCCAGATGTGGCTACACATCCAGGTATCAGTAGTACCTCTACCTAAGGTTCTCTACCCATTCCGTCGTGAACGCTCGACTCGATCGCTCGCTCGCGTAGTGTTGTTTTGCGCTCCGTGCCGTACCAGTTTCGTAGTCATCTACTCTAGTGATGGGGCGTCACACTATCGATAGTTCGTTGTCGATAGTCTGGCCCCCGACATGGACGCCTTTATAAAAAGGTCATCCTCCATACCGAACCTGAGTAAAAGGCCCAGGGACGAAAGCAGCAGCGAACAATGGCAGATCCCCAAAAGACCAGCCACTCAAACAAAACCAACTTGTCCGCCGAAGATTGCTACAACAAATCGCTTTACTGGCCTACTAAGCGACCAGGATTCCCACCAGATATCGGAGCCCCTGAGGCAAGCAATTACTCCAAGAAAAAGAACTGGACATATTCCACCAATACTGATTGAGATCCGACCAGATTGGACTCACATGAAAATCAAGGATCTCATAAGCAGCTTCAACAGCAATTTCCACCTTCATTACAAGGGTAAGAATAAAGTAGCAGTCCAATGCTATACACCTGATGGCCATCGCCTCATCAAAGAGGGCCTAATGAAAGATAATGTGCCTTTCCATACATTCTCGAGAAGAGATGAGAAAATGTATAAAACCGTCATCAGAGGACTTCCCGCATATTTTGAAGACACCCTGGGCGAGGAACTCGACAACCTTGGATTCAAAGGAGCAACAGTCACCAAACTGAAATCGAAAAATTCCGAAGCCGCGCCCTGCCCACCCTTTTTGGTCCAATTACCAGCTGGCACCGACATAGCCAAATTTAAACAGATCAGGTACTTGGGGAACTGCGTGGTTGAGATTCGCAGATTCAAGTCTACCTCAGCATCCGGCACCCAATGCTTCCGGTGCCAAGGATTCGGTCATACGTCTCGCAATTGTAACTTAGCACCAAGATGCGTCAAATGCACCGGCTTGCATGCGACAAAAGACTGCCTTAAAAAGGATAAAACCACACCAGCTCGGTGCTGCAACTGCCAAGAAGATCATCCAGCCAGCTACAGACAATGCCCAGAAAGGCAAAAGTACATCCAAAGGCTCCAGACAAATAGAACTATCGCTCAGAAACCATCAACCGAAGCTAAAACCACACAGTTTGTAGACGGCCGCTCTTGGACAAATGTCACAGCACCACAGCCACAGGTTAGACCAGATGATCCACCGATACCCTATCAGAATGAAGACCAAGCCACCAAAGAAATCATGGAGATCCTAACAGTGATCAAGGATATTAAAGGACAGTTTAACAAATGTGGATCTATGTTAGATAAGGTCATGTTGGTATTAACCCGCCTAGGACACTATGTATAAAAGTAAGGAACTTCTAGTCATGTATTGGAACGCCGACGGCGTACGCAGTAGGCAGCACGAGTTACTCGATCTAGCGGTAAGTGACTTGTCAGTTGATATCATAGGCATATGTGAAACTAAATTAACTGAAAACATAAATTTCGAACTTGAGGGTTTTACGTGTCATCGCGCTGATAAACATAGCAGCGGGCATGGACAAGGCGTAGCGATACTTGTAAGGTCCGACTTAGAACATACAGTAATTTTCCCACCCCAAACAGAAATCCTTGAAGCAATCGGTATTAACATAAAATTGTCGGGTGTTAACTACGCCATTTTTTCTGTTTACCAGTCTCCAAATCAACCTCTCATCACTAAAGACCTCGAAGCAGTCCTCAAAGTAAGCGAGAAAGTTCTCATTATGGGTGATTTTAATGCCAAACACAATCACTGGTACCCAGGCTCTTCAAACACCCGTGGAAATACACTTTTCACGCATATGCTTAACCACGATTATCAAATTCTTGCACCTGCATCACCAACTTTGGTCCACTACCGACCTGAACTACGTCCTTCCTTGCCTGATTTACTGTTGTCACGGAATGTCCACAACGTAAGTGAAATAATTACCATTCCCGCTCTTTCTTCTAATCACCTACCAGTGTTTTACAGGGTTGATGCAGTTAGCGACAGAAAAATTATTACTCGCCATAACTATGCCAAAGCAAACTGGACCGACTTTCGATCTTCCCTAAATAACAACATAATATTATCGTCCCACACATTCAAAACCGCAGATGAAATAGACAATGTTATAACAGATCTAAATACACTAATAACAAAAGCCAGAGATGACAATGTTCCTCTTGCCACAATTAATAATTCCCCAAAAGCATTACCTCGAAGACTTCGCCGCCTTATAAAGACAAAAAATCACCTACGTCGTCTCGACCAAAACTCACATGACATAAGTAATCGCCACCAACTTCGTACGCAAATTAACTCCATGCAACACAAAATTAACACCGAAATTAGCGCTCATAAGGAAAAAGTCTGGAATGAAAAACTCAGTAAAATCAAAAGCCCCACGTCTGACCTCTGGCGAATAGCCAAAAACCTAAGGTGCCGATCGACGTCTTTGCCCCCACTCAAACGAAACGACGGTACACTTGCAACGTCTCCCAAGGAACAGTGTGAAGTACTAGCCTCTGCGTTCCAAAACAATATGAGACTTACCTACGACTGTATTAGTGAATCGGTTGAAGCTGAAGTCTCGGCATCTATATCTCTTCTTAAAAGCCACTCCAACGGCACAATTCAATCACCGACATGGCCGCATGAAGTATGGAAGTCTATAAGAAAACTTGAAACTCGCAAAGCTCCCGGACACGATACCATTAGCAATTGCCTACTAAAAAATATGCCTCAAAAAGCCGTTGTTCTTATAACAAAAATTTTCAATGCATGCATGTCACTCAGCTACTTCCCTTGCGTCTGGAAAACGGCAAAAGTCATAGCGATCAAAAAACCCGGAAAGGACGAAGCAATCCCATCTAGCTACCGCCCTATCAGCCTTCTGCCTACATTAGGTAAGCTCTTTGAGTCAATAATCTACAAACGCCTACACAGAGCAACCTCCGACATCCTAATAGAACAGCAATTCGGTTTCCGTAGTCAACATTCCACGACCCAGCAGCTGGCCAGGGTTGCAGAACATGCTGCACATAGCATCAACTTAGGCGAGTCAACTGGAATGTTCCTCTTAGACATAGAAAAGGCTTTCGACACAGTTTGGCACGAGGGCCTTCTCCACAAACTCCTGAAGGCGAATGTACCGTGCGACCTCGTCAAACTGGTCGAATCCTATCTTCTAAATCGCAATTTTAGCGTTCACTCAAATGATACCAAATCGTCACCTCAAGAAGTTCCTGCTGGAGTTCCCCAAGGATCCATACTTGGTCCATACTTGTTCCTCCTGTTCATTAACGATATACCCATCCAGCCGCGAACAAATTTAGCTTGTTTTGCTGATGACACCGCTTGTTTTACATCCTCTCGTGATACCGATCTCGTAATAGACAGACTGCAACTGGCAATAAACCTTCTATGTGAGTTTTTTACCACATGGAAACTAAAGTTGAACGATACCAAAACAGAAGCAATTGTGTTCACCCGGAAGCGCGATAATCCTAGTAGAAAACTAAAAATTAATGGTTATCCGATCGAATGGAGTCGGTCTGTTAAATATCTTGGCGTAGTTCTCGACCAGAAATTAAACTGGAGTAAACACACTACCTCTTTGCGTACTAAAGGGATGCGAGCTCTAAATGTTTTAGGTCCAGTGCTTAACAGAAAATCTACCCTAAGCAGTACTCTTAAACTACTAATGTACTCCACCCTCATAAGGCCTGTGATCACTTACGCTTGCCCAGTCTGGAGCAGTACTTGCAATACAAACTACCTAAAACTCCAGGTTATTCAAAACAAAGCTGTAAAAATTTCCTTCAATACTCCATTTTTAACCAACTTAGACAAATTTCACGAAAAAATTAATTATCCCCGACTTTTTGACTACATACTCAAAATCACACGCAAATTCTACTTACAAAAAAATTATGGCCATTTTAACACTTTGATATCTTTAATCGGACGAACTCGATCTAGCAACCTTAAATATATCGATAGTTACAAAACGTACAGGTTGCCCCATCACTACGTTCTCGACGCCGACCCACCGGCCGAGTGACAAAATCACGCGCTGTCGCCGTGCCCAAGAGGCATAGTGCGAATCCGACGATACGATTACAGTTCGGAGACTTCCTATCATTACTACTATATTACCGAATATTACCGTTCTGTACTCAAGCTTTTCATTTAAATTCATTCAAAACAATTATTTCAGACGAATAGTATCAGTTGTAATGTCGGCTTATTCTAGTGTTAGTATTAATTTACAAATTGGTTTTATTTTTATTTATGTTTCGGGCTACAGCTTTGATAATTATAAAATTGAATAAGACCATAAATTGTCATTTATTTAATAAGAACATGCGTTTCGAACGGCCTCACCGGGGAACAACTGTTCATCGGGAGGGGATCGTAGCGCTCGATTCGTTATAGGGCACCGCATCGACCGGTTGTCCATCGCACAATTCAATGCGACACTCTTGCCTAAATGCCTACTGCGTACGCTTGCGCTCGCGCAAAAAATCTATACTACCCGCCTAGGGAATTTGAATATTACTTTGCGTATGTAATTTATTTTTACTTATAATAAGTAAGTTTTTAGTTTTAAGCTATGAAATTGTAAATGAGCCCTGTGCAAAAGGGAACATGAATCAAACTAACAAGTCAACTTCTTTAGGTTTTATTTATTTTATCTGTTACACCAAAAATTTCACTACCCATTGAAGAAAGTTTTATATAGGCGCCTTTAGTCTGATAATTCAATATTATATTTAAGTCTGTTTCACCTAGGATTACAAACACTGGGTATGTAAACAATGTAAATTCTCTTATGTACAAATAAATAACTTTTAAAATCAAAAATCAATCTACCTAAGGTTCAAAATGCAAAATAATAAGTCAACTTAAAATCTCTTTACTTTTTAAATTTTACTCTCATTAAATTTACTCTTTCCAGGTAGGTATGTAACACAAAATCTCAAGTCTCAATCTCTTCAATAAAATCATGACTATGACAGATAAGTAACTATTGCTGCAGTCAACAGTTCTACTTAGCTCGGTTAGCCGTATCATATTAGTTTCAACTTTCTACAACCTGTAGTAAAAATAACTCAAACCACTCCTTTAATAACAGACATTATCATCTCAACCCAACTAACACATCACCTTGCTTATTTCAACACACAGGTTCTAACTCAGTATGGTCAGTCAAGAAGGTGTAAGTCAAGTATTCTATCTGCACTGCAATGTTCGCTCTTCACCTGTATTGAGCTAGAGCACACACCCATCAAAGTCACATAGTTACTAAGTAAGCCTTACTCCAGGTATTAAAAAGGTCCAAGTATAATTTCAATTAAAACGGTGGTAGCGGTAAATACCTACTTTCTTTGATACAAAGTTAATCCAAACAATAAACCTCATTTGTGCAAATACCAATCTGCCCCTCTACCCTTGACGCATTTTTCCAATACGGCCGCAATATGGCGCAATTTACAAAATTTAATATTTTACAAGTTAAGACGCATTTTGTGTTTTTATTGAATAAAACAGCCTTACCTTTGAATAAACATTACAAAGTATTTAAAATCAAAGCATTACTATGCGAATTTAAAGAGAAATTAATTTTAAAACTTTTTCAATTTGATCGCAATAGCGTCAAGGGTAACCCCCCTGGTCAGAAATGAGATTTTGACATACTTACCTCATACTATTCTCATGCCACCACATGTCACATCATGATGCTGTCTTTAGGTCAGCATTTTCCAAACCATTTGTCGCGGTCCAGTCAACTTTGGGAACCACTGCTTCAGATGCCCCACATTGGTCACAACTAAACTTAGTTTGCAAGTAGCATGAAAGCTTCTCTAACGTAGGTATCATGGTGATCAATACTCTCAGTACCTTTCAGTTTCAGCGCTAAAGTGCGTAATCATCTGTAGCATAAAGAAAACAATTAGAATACCAAAAACTTGTGCGATAAGTACAGTTATCATTATCAAATCAAATATTTAGTAGTCAAGTTCTCCATACAATCTCCATAGATATCACAATATGTCTGAATTCAAATGCCACTTCATTATTTCTTTTTCAAGCCAGAACAATTCATCTCAGTTCACTGGTTAACTTATTAACCTCTGTACATATTTTGAATCCATGATATTAGGACGGGCCTCAGTCCTGAGCCTCGGTTCTATACCACTGCCAAATCCATGACAGTATTTGGACCTTTGTCCAGGAGCCTTTGCCCCCTTCTCTTTTCACCTGGTCAAATCCATGACCACTGGACCTTTGTCCCGGAGCCTTTGCCCCCTTCTCTTTTCACCTGGTCAAATCCATGACCACTGGACCTTTGTCCCGGAGCCTTTGCCCCCTTCTCTTTTCACCTGGTCAAATCCATGACCACTGGACCTTTGTCCCGAAGCCTTTGCTCCCGAAAGCCTTTGCTTTCTTTTTTCACTTGGTCAAATCCATGACCACCGGACCTTTGTCCCGGAGCCTTTGCCCCCGAAAGCCTTTGCTTTCTTTTTGTCTTTATTTTTTCACTCAGAACCGGCTCTAACCTATAGTATCACGCGTCGCCACCCATATTTTTAATAATAAACGATAAACTAAATACCCACAGTGACACTACAGGTTAACTATCACTTTTTCAAACATCAAGCCTTTCTCACAAATTAAATTCTTTGCTGTAACTAGGTACAGAGAGGCACTTGACTTTCAGGCACTTAAAACTTTATGAAAACTTCTTACCAGCACCAGCGTGGAGCATAGCAAACAAACGCCTCTTAAGTTCACGACTCCATAGTGTTTGTTACCTTCTTGTAAATATGTCCCCGTTCTTTATCCAGGTTCATAGTCAAAAGCTAGTCTGCTAGCCTCCGGTAGGTCAATAATCAAGTCTTTTTAGCAGCATTCTTGCAGTTACATTGTAGTGAAAAACCATCCAAACTATCTCAGTGTTGATAACTTTACACGAGAGCTAGGTTACCTAAAAACAAAGTCTTGGTTAGTTCATGTTCTAATATTCACACAGTAAATACGTTACCGTTGCTTCTTTCATCCCCTAGACCTCGCCAATAGGTCCGAAGGACACTTTTCCACTTTTGTTGCTATTGCTTAGTAAATCCCATTGCAACCAGATATTGTAGTAGGCCAGCCTTGGCAATAGGCCTGAAATATCGATCCTTAGGGACAAGATTTCTTCCATCTTCACACACAACTTCCACTTCTTGACTGTTTAGTTGAAGAGTCAAGTTTCGATAACCTCTCTGTAACTTAGTACCAGTGGGACAATGTGACAACGCGAATGCGAAGGGATCCCACTTGCTGATGTCGCAGCTAGAGGAATTTAAACAATTTTAAAGTACCGGCTCAGTAGCAGCGGGCCCTTCAACCAGGCCAGTGGGCGCGAGTTAGACCTTCACACTGCGAATCATCATTGCCCCACTGTACATGTTTTTGACTCTACTAGCGTTAACACATAATAATTATGGTGCCTCTGTCTTCCGTCTCACTATAACTTTGCTTGATGAGCTTTTTCTAATCAACTTTATCGAGACTACGTGAACAAACACAACTGAGTGCACAGAGTACCCGGAGAATCAGTGACAATCGAGTTCCCGCCTCTTTTGACATCTGTCATCAGACGACTGCGTTCCGAATTGAATGGAAAGCAACTATGCCGCCGAGTTCCGAATTGCATTACAAAGACCGTTCCGTTTTGCCCACGGCGACAAATATTTAAAAATATATAAAAAAAAAAAAACTGTAACATTATTTCTGCTGTGCAATAGAGTTCTCTATCTATCTATTTAAGGTTAAAAACCTATAGATACGGCCCAAGCCATTCTTATCCTAAGCCAGCTGTTCACCATACTTCCGCGTGATTCCCGCTCTTAAGAGTTCCCTGTACAAGCGTGGGAACTCCGCGATGGCCAAGCGCGTGACACAGTTTTCTTTAGCTGTTTCACCCAGAGCGAGACGGGGCGCGGGAAAAGTGAGAGGCAATGCGGCTGTATGAGTCTACGTGTGTTCGTGTCCTTTCGCGAGTATGTAGTTGTAGTTGTAATGTAATAGATCTATTTTCCCAAATTTTTTCGTAGTTCCGCTGCCATTTCTACATTTTACTAGCTATTTCTAAAATCATTTTTTTTCTGACAAGTACAATACATTATTGATGTTCCCAAGGTAGTTAGACTCCAATAGTTAGATTAGATTCTTAAGTTTGAATATTATTTATATTTTTTTATATTTTGTATTTGTATAATAGGCAGTATAAAAATGTAAAATCCAGCCTGTAGTTTAGAAATTAAACCGGAACTACGTTTGTATGGGAAAATCATACTCCTGCACCCTCTTAACACAAAATTACAATGCAGCTGCTTATGGGGTATGTTGTGGAGGCGTGCGTTTGAGAAGTAGACCCCTGGCGCCCGAAGGCGCAGTTTTGGTTAGAGACGATCTCTACAAAGGTTCCACTCAGCAACTCGCGAAGAAACCCCCTTTTGTTATTACTAAGTTAGCAATGCTTATTGATGCATCGCGTCTTATCATGTGGCAGCAAGCAGAGGGTCTACCGGCTAAAACGAAGCCGATTGGCGAAAATCGAAGTTCGATTTATGAAAAATGTACGGCCACCCAGTTCATTTTACTGCCACTGCCACCAGCGAGCGGACTGCCACCCAGTAAATTTTTCATAAATCGAACTGCGATTTTCGCCAATAATCGGCTTCGTCTTAGCCGGTAGACCCCCAGCTCTATCACTCGGATGACTCATATAAATACTATACATATAGGTGTAACAGAAAACTTCTGCCGTATCAGAGTCATGTAATGGTTAATTTCAGCGCTGGCCACAAAATAAAAGTGGAATAGAACGAACAACAGCATAAAGCTTTACGGGACCTTTATGTAAACGGCTATTTGCCAAAAAAATGAGTATAAAAAGTAGTCCCCGATTTCCTCCCTGGATTATGGCACTAGCTAGCTAGAGCATAAATTTTTGGTATGCTGGGACCTGTCGTCCACCCCTGGCATATCTGACCGTTTAGTTAGATTGTTTCGATAAATTATTATGAAGTTTCGCTCATTATTTGAGGGGTAGATAGAGTTTAGAGTGCACGCGCGGCTGCAACCGATTTGTCATAGGTATACATCTTTTTTAAACTTTGTGCTAGTTACGATAGCAAGAACGGAGGCAACGGAACACAAATACAACAATAAAAATCCCTATTTTAGTTCCGCTATAGGTGTTAAACAGTCCCCCCCAAGCCGCACCAATTGTAAAAACGCAAAAAAAAAAACATATTTTTTTACAGGGAACATAGTCAAATAATAACTCAAATAATAAAATAAATAGAGTCGTAATCGTAACTGTAAAAAATAATAAATAAAATTTACCTACCTGTAAATCCACCGCCGACTTCGCAGAACAACTTAGTGAAGACAACCAGGCTCCCATCCTCGACACTCAAATCGTCCTTCGCGGTTTCCACGTCCATTGTCCACACAAACAATTACGTGGTGAAATAAACACACGAATTACTTATCATTAACGTAGAACCGCCTGCAAGTGTCCTTATTCCAGTAGACCGAGAACAACTGGCGCAGTTAGTGTAAACGCTCGGAATTGGAAAATTGGAGTACATGACATGTAATAAGCATGGACGGATCTAGGGGCGAAATGGGCGGAGCAGAAGTTTTCAGGAGACTAAGCAATATCCCACTCAGCTTGTTTGCAACACAAACTGCCGATTTCTGAATTGAGAAATTCACTAAGCAAGCACTTAAATATCGTTCTGTCTCTGCAGATTTCAGAGACAGGACGATACTTACCCATTTGCTTAGCGAATTTCTCAATTCAGAAATCGGGGCGGTAGGTAAGGATGTTAATATGGTATAACAAGACTAATTTCAATCTGTCATTCTTACTCTATTATTGCGTCTTTAGAAATTGTTTTGTTTTGTGTGCTAAAATTATAAATCTTGAAGATAATCGCTGGACCTTTCAATCACCAACTCTACAGTCCACTGCTCGACCGCCACAGCCCCTTCGTACGCACCACAATAGGGTACCTAATTTGTCATGTGCGCTGCAGTGCTGTTATTGTACGATTGATTGTTAAGATACGCAATTTACGTAATTAAAACTTATTTTTTTTTTGCATTTAAGCTAGATGATTTATACAGCAGAACCTCGGCCCACATTAGATGGGTTTAGTGATCATACAGACGCCTGGAACAGGTTTAAATGAACAATGTTCTTATTTTGTAAAAAATATCCGAACCTGTTATATTTGTGAGAAAAAAGATTGTTTATTTCGATAGCCCCCCCCCTAAAGTTGATCACTGACACTGACAAGTTCACTGAATACGCCTCTGGTTGTTATGGACGTGCATATACGTACGGTAGAGCGTCTACATTGAGCACTTTCACCTCATGTCTTTATCATTCGGTGTGATAATAATTGATTCTGTATTTTGTTTTAGATAATAATAATTGCAATATCTGTCAGTCTGTACCTACGTAATAACATTTTTTTAACTACGTAACGATTTAAGAATGTGGTTTTAATTTTACTCTAGTTTTGTACGTTATTGTTAGGTACTACACACGACAGCACGTAGACGCTTACACGCGTGCCCTCTATTCACTTACGTTACGGGCGACTTTGCAACAAAAGTGTACACTCTTACGTGCTGTCGTGTGTACCTACAGACAGAGGCACGATTTTTATACGTTTTAGGTACGTTATCGTATTTTTTAAAGGCAGGTTTCCTTTTACCGTTTTAGTCCAAGTGCCGAGTAAAAATTGCACATCTTAAAATGGTATAATTTGCAAGGAACCGGAAAGCAAAACTGTTGGCCTAACATGGCATAGCAGCCTTTCGTTTAAACTCTTACTTACTGCAGAGCAGTAACTGTAGAGATATCGTATGAAAATGTAGAGAGAAAAAGGTAGGTAGGACACGTAAATCTGAGTCAACGACTAGTTTTTCCGGGTGATTGAGAATTCGAGCTCTAAGTACAGAACACTTGGACACTTGGGCCCTGATTCAGCTGTGAACCTACGAGCGAAGCCTTGAGTAACAATTAGTTGGAAACATTGATATAAAACGTGTCGATAACAATGATAATGCGTTAATCTGTTGCTCATTTGGATTTAAATTAATCAATGTTGCTAACGAGCTAGCTAATTTGTATTGATTTTAGACTGACTGTGAATTTGAGGATTTTGTATAAGGATACCTTAAGTAAATTTTTATTGACGTACCTACTAAAAACATTCATTATTATTCCAGTGACAGAATAATCTATTGGTCTATACAGTGTGTTTTAATTATACCCATAATAAATTAGAAGAGAAAAGTATGTTTAAATTCTTTGTATTGTCATATTAAATAAAATGTTTGTTCACGTACATTTACGTCTAAGATAGGTCTAGCACTTACTTATAATTACTAGTTGGTCCCGATTACCTAAAATCAATAAAGTGTAGGGGATCAGGGTAATTTTCATTTTACTTAGCTTGTAAAATTATACTGAGTTCACTCCAGATAATAAGATCTGGGGCCTTAGCCTGTAACACAATGGCGTCTCAATGGCGTCCTAGGTAGAAGGACAAAACGGGGATTTTTTCGTTGTTCTCCTACAACCAGCGAACTAATCCTCTAGGATTAGACTCTTTGCTGTACTACAATAACATGAAAAGGGCCGAAACTGGACCGACAGCATCTATAAATCGTAATTAAAACCTTCAACCGAAAGCCCATTTTGGCACCATTGTGTTACAGGCTAAGGGCCCTTTACAAATTTTACACCTGACTTATTAAAACTGTACCTACACTTACTTAGACATTTTGTACAAATAGTTATGACCTCGATTACAAATTAAATTAAAGCACCTTATTTCTACCTATAATGTCACCTATAATTTGTGTATTGTATAATTAAATAAGTATAATTATTTTAATTTATTGTCTATCCAATGGCCTTTAAATTGAGAAACAGGAATGATACCTAGTAGGTCTAGTAGTGTTTATATTGTTCATTTAGTGCGTTGCACTAATTAGGTATTAAAAACTTATGGTCACAGGATTTAGCTCATCCAGCTTGACGAAAGCAAAATTATGAAAAATACAAGTCATTCATACTAACGAGTAGAACAACCTTCTACGATATGATCTTTTATGCAGCATTCTGTATATTTTAGATTTGCATATAAATCATAGGTACATCGGCTTGCTTATCATCTCCGCTCGACTAGATATTTGGCAACGATTCACATAATTATAATTATTATATAATTTACAACAATGTCAAATTCTACTTTACGCAATAAAACAAGAATAAAACACTTAAGCCCAGCTACATACTACATTTTACTATTTAAAAACTAGGTATCTATCTAGGTACATTCTGTGATGGAAAAGGTTATATAATGTTCATTCGAAAACTTGAGACCTTAATTTGAATCAAAACACTGTTGTTATTTGATCAAGTTGCAAACAACTTTTTATCGCACTCACTATTGACATTAGCGACACCATATTTACCTAAATTATATCTTCATAATGACACACCTTGAACTGTAATCTCTCACCATTTGCGTTTTAACCTAATTTTTAATATCACATAAGTGCTTATTATCACAATGCCGCCAATAGCAAACAAGACAAGGACTGCCAAACTGTAAGAGTCTTTGCTACAGCCTTGGTCGTCCAGAAACTGCTTGGGATATTTGTAATGGCAGTAGATGTCCGAACAGGGTAATTTGGTCCTTCCCATTCCGAAAATGGAGAGCATGAGGCCAACCAAGCCATGCTTGAGGAATGAGAGGTGGAAAAGCCATTTGAAGAAGTCCGGCGCATCCGCATATGTCAGGAAGAACCCAGAGAATACGGTGAATGGCATGATAAATAAAGGCCCGAAGACCACTGCATGCTGAAAAGAAAAAGAAATGATTATTAGGCAAAGCCAAAACAAAGTTTCTGATGCGCGACGGAAGGCACTTAACACAAACGTTGTATTTATTATGCCTAAGCAGAACGCCAGAACTACCTACCATTCAACAGTGACCATACAAATGCTTCAGTGCGATACAGTTTCTGCCAACAAGGCAGTCAAGTCCTAATCGTATAAATCTAAGAATCAAAGAAAAACTTGAACACTTACCTTCACATTAAACATAGAGCCATTCAGCAGCCCTAGACACAGAGCCACGTAGGAGACCTGTATGAGCATCCAGCTGAAGCCGAAGAACCTCAGCATATTCGGTGGCTGCCCCGTCAACCAGTAAGTTATACAGGCATAGAGCAAGGCACAGGCTGTCTGTGTTGGCAAGGCTGAGGCTACTGTCGCGGCGTAGTACGCCCCCGTTGTATACCAGCGGTTGAAGTGTTCCCGGCGCACCACTGGCAGCTCTTGCGGGACTTGAATAAAAATAAAAAAAGGTTGGGGTAACATGGTGATGATAAGGATGATCAGAAGCTTACAACTGATGCTGAAAGTGCTAAAGTTAATAATGATTGATTAGGTGTTGATGATAATCATAGACGAAAACGACATAGACGATGTTGTTTGTTACTGACGGCGCTAAAGTTGATAATTGACTACCTAGCAGGTGATGATAAAGATAAACTATACTAATAAATGAAATTATAACACTGAAATTGACTGAATTACTGACCAACAAATTAAGGATAATTATGAACAAAAACGTATAAAGCATGCACAAAAACTTACAACCTATGATGACTGGACTTGAATTTATAACAGATGATGGTAATGAGGAGAAAAACTTACAGCTGATGCTGACGGCACTGAAAGCCGTGAACATGAGAAACATGAGACTGAAGAAGAGGAAGTGGTAGTTGTCACGAATGTGCTGCGCCTCCTCGCCGATATTGTAGAACAGGAGCCCGACGAACAACGCTATCGTGCAGTGGATCCCAGTTATCATTCTTGTGAAGGTAGGGTTCCGCCAGAGAATCTGAAAGTTAATAAAGCAAAATTATACAGTTTAGATTATAGAGACGATGGGAGTGAGGGGAGCGCAAGGAAGATCTTTTGTTGGGGAGCTGGGCCGTCGCTTGAGGGACCGAGGTTGTGACCCTCGCTCCGGGGCATTTCTAATGCAGAGGATCTCCCTCGCTGTGCAGCGCGGTAACGCGGCCAGCGTGTTGGGGACCTTTGGATCGGACATGGCCCGGGGCGGGTTATTTAGTTAGGTATTTTGTGTATTTGTCTTTTATATTTTGTTGTTGTTTTATTACTCTGTTGTGTGTGTGTAGTTTGACGAAGCTTGCGGTGGATTTGTTTTATATTTTGACTTTGAAATATGTTTTTGAATGAATAAATAAATGAACTCTGTTTAGATTTTAAATTGCTTAATTCCTAATGTGATTTCCAACAACTTATGTTAGAAGAATTTTCGAATAGCTAGTTCATCATCATCATCATCAGCCTGTTAACACCCACTGTTGCCGGCCTCTTTATGCTTACGCCACCGCTCACGATCCTGTGCCAGACGAAATCTCTGCTTTCCGGCTACTTGGGGTATGTTATCTAGCTGGTGATCTCCTAACTAACCGATCTCTTCCCCTTTTGAGGTCGCTATTCCACAACGGAATTCGTCCATCTACCATCAGTGTGTCTAGCTAAAATTTATTGAACGTTTCTTATTCTTTAACAAGTTTGCATTTTTGCCATTGCAGCGCTGCCTGCGCGGCGCGCGTTCGTGCCCCTCCACTCTCTACCACCTCTCCAGCCCCTGTTGCTCCTATTTGTTAACCCGCGCCGCATATAATTTAAAAAAAAATATGGAAAAATAAACTTGCGCTTTCACCGAATTCGTAAAACAAAAGTAGTTCTCACATTTAGAAATTAAAGTGTTTCGGATGAAACTTTTAAAATAAATAATAATATGATTCATGTTAAAACCTTTCCTCTAATTTAGGTATTCTTTAATTAACAAACATTAATTAACAAACCTTACAGCAAAAACAGAAAGTATAATAATCAACCCTAATAAGGGTTAATGAAAAAAGGTATTAATGAGGGTTGATACCCTTTTGATCTTCTCAAAGTCAGATGGGGGAAATAAGTAGAAAGGTTGTATTTTCATTTAAATATATATTTCTGCAAAACGAATAAGTATTGCTAGCTGGTATTTTCAGAAAAAGAAAATCCTGTATGAATCTAGGTATACATTTTCTTGAAGTAAGTATATTGTTTGGTGATGGTTTGTTATAGTTTGACAATAACTGAAGCCTGTAATCGAATTTAACTTCGAATTTATAAGCAATATAGGTATCTAATGAGATTTGATTAACTAGTGGTTCGCCCCGAACTATGAACTCGCGACCCCATATCTCATCAATCCCTCAACCGATTTGGCTAATGTTCGAACTTAAAAATTCTCTTTGCCTCATTTACCTGCCTACTAAATTTCATGACGAGCCGACAAAATTTACTCAAGTTATTGTCGAACGAACATTCATTCATACATACATACATACAAACTTACAAACGCCGGATTGTTCCAGTACACTCGGAGAACTTCGCTCGCTCGTTCAATTACTAGTGGTTCGCCCCGAACTGTGAACTCGCGACCCCATATAAACTTAACAACCCCATATTTTAGGCAACCCCTCGACCGATTTGGCTCATGTTCGAACTTAAATTTCTTTTAATTTCATTTACCCTTCTACCAAATTTCATAACGATTCGACTAAATTTACTCAATTTATCGTCGAACTAACGTTCATACATACAAACATGCATACATACATACATACAAACGCCGGATTGTTCAAGTAGACTCGGAGAACTTCGCTGGCTTCGCTCGCTCGTTCAAAAATGTCAGTGCACCGTCATCCGAGACCCATTCTTCATCTTCTTTTGATGCCTCTCCACGAAAGTTATGAGGGTTGGCTTTAGAATTTTGACGACTTCTAATGACTCACCAGCAGAGATCTCCGGGTCAGCGTACAGAATTGTCTCCACGACGAGGTAGAGTATGTGCTCTTAAGTTTAAGTAGTATTTTGCTAGTCTCGTCTTCTTTGGGGGTCGGCAGTGCAGTCAGCGTCATCTCCTCGTACATGTTTAAATTAAATTGTCCTGAAAGTTAGGGAAATGTGTTAAAAAAAATAAACTAAGTTTTATTTCTAAAATATGAGGTAGGAAGTTTTTTTATAAAGAGGTGCCGAAAATATAGAGAGTTAGGTGAAATCGAAGTAAAATGTAAAATTCTTAAATAAATAAAATGTATGAAATTGTTGTAGTGGACTTAATTACTGAAGTGTAAAAGTAAGTGATTAGAACAAAAGCTCGAAGAAGGGATGATGTTGTAAAGAAACTGTAAAGATCAAAGACAAGCAAGATAAGCATTTTGACGAGGACGTTGGCGTGAAAAGGACCTCTTCCTTTGCCTAGCAGTGGGCTTTACTTTTATGCTGTATAAATAGATTGATAGATTTTAAGGATGAGGATTTACCTAATATATCGTTGCTATGTTCATTTGGAATGTTTGCTATCCACTGCGTATTTCTCCCATTTTGTGATGCAGCAACCAGGCGATTTGCATGCTCTGCGCATAATTCGATAACTGGAAAGATAGGATCAGATTGTTTAATTTAGTTATGATGAGCCAGAAATTTGACCATTCCTGGTCAAATTTCTGGCTCATCATAATTATACGTCTCCCGACTTAACGTAGAACGTATGGCTATCAAGCTAAGGTAGCTAAGGCTAAGTAGCTAAGGTTCTTAGGTTCAAACTCAGCTTATACTCCGTGCAATTTTAGTGGTTTTAAAGCCGAAGGTATTTTATTGCACAGGTGATTCTGAGCCAAATTACAAAATTTCATTGCAAAACGCGCGAAAAAAAAAATCATATTTCCATACAAATGGTGTCGATTAGCGATAGCCGTTTGTATTGGGAAGTGTTTTTTTTTTCGCTCGTTTTGAAGTAAAATTTTGGAATTTGGCTCAGAATCACGAGTGCAACTAAATACCTTCGGCTTTAAAACCACTAAAATTCCACGCTGTATAGGAAAACATCGTGCGGAAACCTGGGTGTATGTAGCCTAGTTTGGTATATCTCTGGCTGGTGCCTAGTTAGACCTGTGTAGGTGCCACGAAAACCTTCTTTGTGATGTCAAAGAATGTTATTCATCATCCGGAATTCGGAAGGCAAAGTTTTTTGTTCGGAAGTCCGTTATTGGCTTAATCTTATCTAGAGACAATATTGAGAAACTAATTTCAATATTTTTTATTTTGGTTCAGTAGTTTGGATTTTACAACGTTTCAAAGATACGGTTTTATGACGTCACGCGACGGTCTGCATACTGTTGGCGGTCATAGGAACAAAACATTTTAGCGCATAAAAACAAAACTACTGGACCAAAATAAAAAAAATAATGAAATTAGTTTCTCAATATTGTCTAAAGATAAGATTAAGCCAATAACGGACTTTCGAACAAAAAACTTTGCCTTCCGAATTGTCTAGCCCCGGTAGTATGACACTTTTATTGAGACCAAAAGTGCCACGAACGAAGCTCTTTTAGCTACCTAAGATAAAACAGGAATTAGGTATTGCCTTTTTTCGCCCTCTTATCTATATATATATAAAAATGAATCGCCGTGCATTAGTCTCGCTAAAACTAAGAAACGGCTTGACCGATTTGCATATTTACTGTTTTGTTTAGTTCACCATAGTTCAGGGTAGGTTTAAAAGCAAAGAAATATGGGAAAAGTTAAAGGATTAGCTGAAAAACGGAAGAAATAAAAATTGGTCATTTTGTATTGGAATCGCCATTTTTGACGCGGAGAGTCAAACTATTTCAGTTGATACGAAGTTCACCGGGTCGGCTATCTTTGATAAAAGTCAGATTATCCATCATCCAGGATTGTCCAGCCCTCCGCGACATAATGGGTTCTTTTTATTAGCTAATAAGCTATAGCAGTAATGATTGCGTTTTGCTGCGCTCTTGTCCTAGATAAAAGTCATCATGATGCGGAGCCAAGAGATCTAACTGATAGTTAGGTATGAGTTCTGTTCTACCAAAGTCCACTCACAGAAGTCGACCGGATTATGGAACGGTGGGCACTTGAGGCTCAGTATGTCGAGGAAGGGCACCAGCATGGGCACAGAGCCCATGTAGGCGCACCTTCCGGAGACCACCCCGTAGAGCCGGTCCATCATCTGAAGCAGCACCGCCGACGGCTGGTGCAGGGTGATCACCACCGTGCGACCCTGACGCGCGAGGAGTTGCAGCAGGTAGATGATCTGCTTCGATATCGAGCTGTCCAGACCACTGCGGATGAGAAAAATTTAATATTTTTCCAAAGCAAAACCTGATCGCAATATTCCCAACAATAGAATACCTCAGAACGTTGTTTTGGGCGCTCCGACCGGCCAATCAGTGATCTTCTTTCATAATAGCTAACGATTCGCAATCTTACTAAGACGACCAGCGTTTTCGCAACAACGCTATCTTTTTTCAGTAAGATAGAGAAATGTCATCAGCATTTTCTAATTATCCGTGTTTTTGCAAAATCCCTCGTTTTTTTGCTAAAATTCGTTTTATCAAATCATCCTGCGACATATGTATACGTATACAGAATTGAGGTTCTTCACGACCTATTACCTAATTAACAAAATTAAATTATATTGGACTTGGACAATTTGGACAATGACCTGATATAATTTTGTGGACATACAAACAACAAATACACTAATGGTTTTAGTAATTGTTATACATTGATAGGTCACACTTAAGTAACCAAAACGTGTGTATCAATGATTCACACAGCGAGCAGTATAAAATGCTGCATTTAATTAGACTTTGCCCTCACGGGTTCACTGATATGTTTTTAACCTTTGTTATTTCGTACGCAACAATCTAGACATTTTATTACTCCTTAAAAAGGAGATTACCTATTATGCCACTCACACAGAATTACAGATTTAACTAAGCGTGGGCAAGACTTCCCTACAGTAAAGTGATTTAAATTGAAGTTGGCAGAAAAACAATTTTCGACATTTTAGCTAAGTCGATAAGTATCATATTCATTCGGCTTGCTATTGAGTATCTAAATTGTTTCAGGTGCAAAAAGGAGTGCGTTTCTTTTTATAATCGTTATAATCTTTCCGGGAAAAAAAAATTTTGATGGACGGTGAAAACCGCATCAAGATCCGTTGCGTAATTTACACGGAAAAGCGGAAACCGACTTTGTTTTGTATCAAGTACTACCTACTTACCTACCTCATCCCGATATACAGGGTGGCCCAAACAAAGACATCAAGCGAGAAAATCTAGATAGATGACACTAAGGGCTACCCGAATCACCCCCATGTATGTTCAGCCATTTTTTGTCGTTTAGAAGTTATGAGGCTTTTAAGGTTTTTTTTGAAAAAAATTACCTAGCATTGGATTTTATTTAGTAACTTTTTTTTCTTTGACTTATCAGAGATATAATTTATTCATTAGGGTCTCAGATAATTTATCTATCTCCAAAAAAATTATGATTAGCTATGGACTTCTAAAACTTACCGCAATTTTGATCCAAAGTCCAAAATTGTTGTTTTCGAGAAAACATCACTGAAATAGTTAGTATGGGGAAAAAATTAAGTAGAGGTCTTAAGAACTTTTTATAACAACATTATAACAATAAATTTTAATAAAAAAAATTAAAATAAAATTTTAAAATTAAATGAGTTTTTTTTATTATTTTTTTGTGAATTTTTAAAGCAGATTCTACTGAAAGATGATTTTAAGTCGATCTTCAATGTATTTGGTCCGAATCAACCAAAATAAATGAAAATCGATTGAAATCAAATTTCTTCCAACTCCAGTTTATCGACTTTGATAGCAAATTTACTTGAATAAAAGTCCCATAAAGTGACAAGATTTTGTACTATTCTAAAGAATGAGGCTTTGGGAAAGTTTTTGAAATCAATAAAAAGTCCTTCAGACCTCTAATTATTTTTTTCCACATACTCACTAGTTCAGTGATGTTTTCTCGAAAACAACATTTTTGGACTTAGGATCAAAATTGCCGTAAGTTTTAGAAGTCCATAGCTGATCATTATTTTTTTTGGTGATAGATAAGTTATCTGAGACCCTAAAGAATAAATAATATCTGTGACAAGTCACAAGAAAAAAAAGTTACAAAATAAAATCCAATGCTAGGTAATTTTTTTCAAAAAAACCTTTAAAGCCTCATAACTTCAAAACGACAAAAAATGGCTGGACATACATGGGGGTGATTCGGGTAGCCCTCGGTGTCAGCTATCTAGATTTTGTCGCTTGAAGTCTATGTTTGGGCCACCCTGTATACAAATACATTTATCTTTTGTCTAAAGGCGCGTTTACACGGTCTTATTCCAGTATGACGAAGAGCGTCTAATATCGTAATGTTGCGCTGTAATGAAAAAGACCAATGAGAAGTATTTAGCTTACTTTGACGGTGCTCTTGATCATAGTGTAAAAACCGTGAAAAAATGTGTTTACATATTTGATAAGTACAAAATCTCTGTGATGATAGTACAAATTTACAGTTGACACTAAAACTAAATTGCGGTAAGAAGTGGGTGTAGGCAGACAAGTGAATGTGCAATAACCTTGTAGGTTCGTCTAGGAACATGACGGGCGGATCGCTGACCAGCTCCAGACCGATGGCCAGCCGTTTCTTCTGACCCCCCGACAGGTGCAAAGCCTTCGTGTTGCGGGAACTCAAAAGGCCGAGCGCCGTAATAATCTCTTGGACCTGGAATTAAAAAAAAATCAAATGTTAGGTGTTTGTAAGGCAGTTTACGGGGCCGCCGAAGACCTGGCCGCTTAAAAACATCATAGCTCCAAAATCTAGCGGAATTCTTCAGAAGCAAAAAGATAATTTGGGTGCTATTACACTGTAAAAAAAGTAAGGAAAAAAAGTTAGGACAGCCGCGCACAGGCGAAAAATCAAGAAAAGTCGGACAAAACCTAAATATTCATGATTATCAAAGGAATTGTGTAAATAAAGATTGGCTAAGTAATGAAAACAACATATTAATTATTTTATGACATTTTTATTATAGTCACATTGTAATTTAAAACATTTTGGCACATAGGTATACCGACTTTTCACTAACAAATTTTCTCAGTCCTGTTATACAAGGTGTTACAAAAGATCCTAACTCTTTTTTACAGGGTAATAGCACCCGGTGATAGGGATTACAACCTAAATATTAGTTTTGCTTAATGACGTTCCGTTGATTTTTAAATCGAACGCTGTGGCGGGAGAAAAATATTTTTTAAATATTGTTTTCTTTGACTTTCACTATGTTTTAACAACTCAAAGCTATGCTAATGCACCTACACTCACAAACGTGTTTTTAAATTTGAGCTAATATAAAAAACAAAAAAGTTATTTTGTGATTAACCGACCACGTTGGTGTATACGAGTCATCAATTAAAAAGAAAATTTTGTTACACGGTCGCGTACGGTCGCATAAAATAATGGTTGCATGTAAAAAAGGAACCTCTGCAGTTTTTAAAATGGCTAACATCTAAGCCGGATCTATCAGGAAGTTATACTTTACATCTATGTGAAGTTAAAAATTATGCGAAAAATAAAAGGTCTTAGAAATATTGTTTTTATTAAAAAACAGTCAAGCATTGCTATCAAAAATAATTATTAAAAACTAGTTCACCACCTCCTGGAAGTGAATGCATCACTAAAACCAAAACTTTCTCAAAGAAAATTATCAATAAGTGACGCTCTGGAAGCCGTACGCATCTGCCGTTGAGTTGAACAACTCGAACTTTGGAATAAGACTGAGACGCGTAGATCACTCATCAATCGCCCTACCCGTGTCTCTAGTGTGCAATGTTTATCGGGTTAACCGATAAGACTGGTTTTTGCCTGCTGGGAGTAGTTTGAAGATTTTAGGTTTTGTCCGACTTTTCTTGATTTTTCGCCTGTGTGAGCCGGCCTCACCCAAAGATACCCCTTTTTGTTCGATAGGCGCCCTTATGCCGCGCGCGTTAAGAGCTGCCGTGGGGTATCTGTGACTGTGGTCCACCGTACCTATAATGATGAAAGATTTACGGAAAATTGCGAGTCCGTCTAGGTAGGTACACACGACAGCACGTGAGACTGTACACTTTTGTTGTAAACTCGCCCGTGACGTAACCGAGTAGAGTGCTAGCATGTAAGGGTCGACGTGCTGTCGTGTGTACCTATCCTATACCGGGCAAAACATAAGAAGTACAGTTAATACTTGAATACCTAAAATCTGAAGGGCAATTAATGGATTGCGGACTTATTAGCTTAATATAGCATTTTTTTAGACCCACTTGGTCTGACACTGAGCTGTGATCAGGTTTCACCTCAGTTAAATGGTTTCCCGAGGTTACGTCACCCGAATGAAAAATATTCAAAGATTAGCAATTCATTAATTCATACACAAATACTTACTAGTTTATCTCAATCGCTTGCTTAGTAACGATTCTCGCTCGTCGCGTGGTCGAGGCCTCACCATTTAGGGTTTGTTCCAAAACTTGCGATAACGTACGAATTTCACTCGAGAGCGTTCCCCTCAAGTCGGTAATGCAGTTGTGTTTCGATAGGTCACAGGTTCACAGTTGTTAGGACAAAGCCGTTTTTCTCATACAACGCTGAACCTATCGAGACCACCTCGGGTCACAACTTGCGTTTTTTTTAAAGGTTTTTATTATTTCATATTAATTTACAAAATTTTTACATTATAGATAAAGATAAAGATATATATTGGTACCCGACTCCCGAGTAGGGAGTAAAACACAATTTTTAAGGTGAGAGTTTTTCTTTGAATCTATTGCAGCACTCAGGATTCTACTTTAGAAATCCTCGCCACGCTCGGGATTCAAAATAATCGAGCTTAAAATATACATAGTGTTGCTCCTGAGGTGAACACTCTTTAGGTACTTTTTATCACCCTCTATAGTGAGTGGAACTTAGGACATATTAGTGTCCTATACAATTTCTCACCACTTGAGGAAGAAACACAAATATTTTTGTCCCACGAGATTAAAAAGCAATTTTTGTTAGTCCCTGTTTGCGGGAACAAATTAGGTCTTTTCGAAAAGATGTGATTTAAAAAAAAATAGGTCCATGGCTGATGTGATTTTTTTCACGCTGCTCGGGCCTCGTCAGAATTCACCCGAGAGCTGTCACCCGAAGAAAGATCATTCGCATCGGAAGCGTTCCACACAACAAAAGTATACACTCTGACGCATGACGTGCTGTCGTGTACCTACGAGTGAATTACCTATCTCACGTTTCGGAACGGACCCTTAGTTACCATACACCACCATATCAGTTTGAGGACCTACGATATGAAAATTTCATAATTATCTTAATCCTAACAATAATCTACGTACGCACGCAGGAAACTAATTCAGTTTTATCGTGAAAATGACCAGACTGGATTTAATTAATCATGTAACATTTTAAAATGGTAAGTTATCTATCTGTTAGCAGAAGTTGTAGGTACTTATCAATCTTTGAAAATTAGTGGAATTAGAAATAAAATTTATCTTTATCTTTATCTTCTTTATCTTTCTCCACCCTTTCATTATGTTTGGCTCTCGGCTGGAAAATAGGCGTTTTTTCTGCCCAATGCTCATTTGGTGGTAGGTATATTTTCATGTAGTTATAGGCATCTAAGTCCCAACGATTTTTAAATAATCTGGAAATAATGTTGATCATGGCATTGAGCCTGTCCTACACGTTTACAACTCGCTTATCGTTCAAATCTCCGATTGACCCGGGTATTAAGGAGACTTACAAACACCTGGGTGTAGGTAATCAGCTGACTTTGTAAACGGTTATTATTTTATTGATTTACTGATATGATAAGCTATCTTGTCACTGTAATGCACCACATGTCTTCTGTTATGAATGCCACCTAGATATACTCGTACAAAGCCATTTATACTATGAGGTATCAAAACTCACCACCTCGATAGTTCATGTTAGTGTATTCATTCTAGATTTCAATGTATGGGCAAAACGGCAAAATTTATAATTAAAATTTATTGCTGCTATGTTGTACCTATATACGAGTACATTAAAATACACAACTCTCCCACCCCCCCCGCAAGCCGCTTAACCCCTTCCCCCCTTGAAAAGTGTCCCGTTTTACAGATTTTCTCAATTTTCAGAAAAACTATACAAGCTAGGACAAAATGGTCAAAGACTGAATTATTTGTCAATAAATTACCAACAAATAAGTACTAACATTCATTTTGATACGATTTATAGTTTCCAAGATATGGTGCATCAAAGATTACAAAAATGTGTGCTAAGCAGAAACAAAACATTTAATACACAAGAAACAATAAAAAATAATATTTTTTATTTTCTTGCGTGGTGTTATTGTAATAAGCAACTCATTACGAGTCTATAAGCCAAATTTCAGCGTCCTAGTTTAATTAATTAATAAGTTATCGTCCTGAGAATAAGTATATCCGGAAGTTACCTGCAATTATGGAGCAAATTGAGGATTTTGCCGTTATAAAGTTCCTTATCAATGAGGAATAAGCTCCAAAAATCTAAATTTAAAAGGTGGAGACCATGTATGGGGATCATTGCCCTTCCAAAACATTGATTTATTAGTGGCATGGACTTTTAAAATAAGGGAGAGAGTCAATTGAAGATGTCCCCCGCCCGAGACACCTTTTTGACCCCACCACATCGAATTCATCGAAAAAATCGATAAAGTTGTATTAGAAGACGCCCGGTTGAAAAAAAAACCTCTATCTGCATTAATTGGAGTATCAGATACTATAATTTTGAGGATACTTAATGAACATCTTGGTATAAAAAAAGTCACTGTAACATGGGCGCCGAGAATGCCCATGCCCCACTTCAACACTTTTTGGAGGTCTGTGGAGGAGAACCAAAAGGCGTTTTGGCACGAATGGTGACTGAAAGTGAAAATTTGGTTCATCATTATGAATCCGAGTCCAAACAAGAGTCGATACGTTGGCATAAAAAGGGTACAACCCCCCCTTACAAGTTTAAGGTGTCAAAATCTACTGGCAAGATGATGGCGACGATTTTTTGGGTCACTGAAGAAATTTTTGTTAATAGACTACAAATAAAAGATGTCAATATACTTAACCGGAGAATATTACATTTCAGTATTGGAAAAAATAAAGGAAGCTATCAAAGAAACTAGAAGAGAAAAATGGTCTCGGGGTGTTGTCTTTTTGCAAGACAATTAGACCGTTTATAAGTGTCACACTGCGATGGCTGCCTTACACAGATGTGGGTTTGAGACACTAGTTTATTCTCTCTACAGCCTAGACCTGACCCCCAGCAATTGTTATTTGTTTCTGAAAGTTAAAAAAATACCTTCGAGGAAGAAAATTTTCCGACGATAGAAAAAAGAAGTCCAAGAAGCCATTTTGACCCATTTTCAGGGCACGGAAGTTTTTTTTTTTTTTCAGCTTGTAGAAAAGCTAATTCTAAGATTCAAAAAGTGTATTGATCTTCGGAAGGACTATGTTGAAAAGGAAATTTTTTTTTATCCCTCTCACAACCCTTTTATTCCGCGAACTTTTGGACCTCTCGTATATTCTCGCCTTGTATGGGGCTAAGCAAACTGAAAAAAGTATAAACGAGTTACGAATTTACGATACGTCACCTTCAACAAATACGTTGGCCACAACACAAAGTCACCAGCTCCAAAGTTGATACTGAAAATAGTATCATGCAGCTCCAAAAAAGCCTGCGGAAAAAGATGTCGATGTGTCAATGCTGCATTGCGTTGTTCCACCATGTGCAACCATTGCCAGGGCTTTAGTTGCTTCAACAAATCTTCAAAAGATAATGATGACTATACTGATTATTTTAGATATTAGTCAGTCAGTGGTCGTCTGCTACTGCTGCTTGGCCGCGCAGTAGTAGGTGCGGGTTTTGAGTTGGCACTCTTGTCCCGTGCGTCTTCTCCGGAGGCATCAGCCCCCGGGTTTCGGGTGTGCAGTCGTTGCGATGGTGGTCAGTGGGGCTCCGAGCTGCTGGAGTCTTACAGCTCGAGGAGCTCCCGCGGGTAAGGATGTCCTCTTACTGGCCGGTCGTAGTTGGGGGCAATGTGGTGGAGGTGCTGGTGCGGCCCGTTGTCCGCGCAGTGGAACATACGGCGCGACAGACGGACCACAAACTCCTTAGATATTATTTTAGATATTAAGAACTACATAAACGCATTTCTTGTAATAATAATAAATATTTATTGTTTCTTATGTATTAAATGTTTTATTTCTGCTAAGCGCACATTTTTGTAATCTTTGATGCACCATAGCTTGGAAACTATAAATCGTATCAAAATGAATGTCAGTACTTATTTGTTGGTAATTTATTGATAAATAATTCAGTCATTGACCATTTTGTCCTAGCTTGTATAGTTTTCCTGAAAATTGAGAAAATCTATAAAACGGGACACTTTTCAAGGGGGGGAGGGGGTAAGCAGCTCGCGGAGGGGGTGGGAGAGTTGTGTATTTTAATGTACTCGTATATAGGTATAACATAGCAGCAATAAATTTAAATTATAAATTTTGCCGCTAAAAAATCTAGAATGAATATACTATGTACCGACCACACCACATCAAAGAGACATCGGGAGATTGCAAAATCAAAGAGTGACTGTTCACATCAGCTATGCTAGAGTACCATTCTGATCAACTTGGACTGAGCTCATTGCCAATAATATGCATATTATGTGCGTTTAAAATTTTTACTAGCGCTTCGAATTTACTCTAGACCAAGGCAACCCTAGATATAACTAACATAAGCTGTAGATAATGCAGTAATACTGGATAGCTGATAGTGAGTGACTCAAGTCTTTGTTAGAGCACTCGAGACCTCACACTCCGGAAAAACTCTATAATAATATCAAGTTGGATAAAATACCTTGCAAGACAAAGAATAAGGAAGAAATTATAAAATAAAATAAGACAACGGTCATATTATTAGGACGTTACAAATTCACGAGGTCGGTGCGATAGAAATAAGGAAAGCCGTCGTGTTGAGCCCAGACTCCATATAGCAGACAATGGACCAATGGAATCGATTTTTAGAGAATCCTTCAAGTTTTGCACGAAATGCACTGTTGTCCTTACCGATTTTTTTACCAACTTAGGGGACACCGTTGCAGTGTATCTATTTCCTCCCTTCAAAATGGGATTTCTTAACCTTTTTGCTGGGATGGTATGAGGCAGATCCAGGAGGATAGAGAGGAATGAAAAGAAGAGCTCTTCTTTCATACGCCATTCCTCTGGGCTTTGCCCAGCAGTAAAATGCCCTAAATCTTGACTAACTACTAAGTAATACAAACCTTCTGGAGGTTCGCAACGACCTCGAAGATCGATCCAGACATGGAAGAGATTCGCTCTCCCGGAGACGAAACAGAAGGGAACAACATTGCCAAAGTTGATCTCCTTAGCCATGGACAGAAAAATAGAAGTCGCTTTCGGGCGGTGACTCCACGGAAATGGGATCGAAGAGACAGAGCTGATATTAGAGCATCCTTCAAGTTTGGTACGCTCTCTACTTTTGGGGTAACCGCGATGGCCTTCAAAATTGTTTAACAAATAAGTGTTTCTTACCCTCCGATGCTTCAGCTCCCGACTGACATGGCTCCCAAGCTTGAGGTCTGCGGCCACCTTGAGTGACTCCTCCACCGTGAGCATATCCTGGAGCTGGTCGATCTGCATGATGTAGCAGGATCTTCTCCGGAACCACTTGTCATCGCGCAGCCGTCCGTTCACGTAGAGGCGACCGCTTGCTGGCTTTCTGGGGAATGATGGATTTTATGGTTATGCTCGTTAGGAAATGGCGAGCCCCTGTACTCTTAGATCAAAATAAGCACCGTAATTAGTTTATTGTCAAAAAAAGATGATTCATTTCAATAAAAGCTATTTTCCAGTAAATAAACCAGTTTGGCGATGGTGACGAGCGATGGTGGTCTAGTGGGTAGAACAGCGGACTCTGAACCAAGAGGTCCCCGGTTCGATTGCGGGCATGTATCTATGACTTTGTTTAATTTCAAAAGTTACGTACTTTTGTGAATTTGTAGTAGCAACACCACTCGCTGACGGTGAAGGAAAACATCGTGAGGAAACCTGAGCGTATGAGGCATTATACCCTCACCGCGAAAATCGCCAACCCGCATTGAGCACGCGTGGTGATTAAGCTCTAACTCTCTCTCTGAGAGAAGGCCTTTGCCCAGCTAGTGGGACATGTACAATTCGGAAGGCAAAGTTTTTTGTTCGAAAGTCCGTTATTGGCTTAATCTTATCTTTAAACAATATTGAGAAACTAATTTCAATATTTTTTATTTTGGTCCAGTAGTTTTGTTTTTATGCGCTAAAATGTTTTGTTCCTATGACCGCATTGACCGCCAACAGTATGTAGACCGCCGCGTGACGTCATAAAACAATCATCTTTGAAACGTTGTAAAATCCAAACTACTGAACCAAAATAAAAAATATTGAAATTAGTTTCTCAATATTGTCTAAAGATAAGATTAAGCCAATAACGGACTTTCGAACAAAAAACTTTGCCTTCCGAATTGTACAGGCTACATCTTAAACCAGTTTGGACTGTTCACCATTATGCAGTTCTGCATATTTTCTATATTGTCTTCTTTTAAACCCAACTGCGCCAGCAATGCATGTACATAATGAGATGATTTAATTTTATACAGTGTCAAGTGACCACACTAGAGGAATGAACTGACTACTCGGACACTCCAGTGCCTGGGACTGCGATAGCAAAAAGTACATTTATAGGAAAAAACCTGAAGTCAGAAGTAGGTAAATTCTTGCAGTGGTCGGATTGAGCGATGACTGGTTGATGACAGTTGGTTGGCGTGCGTAGTGCAAAGGGGGCTAGCCACCTAGTTGACTGTATAAATAACGTTGTTAATGAGACCAGCATCTAAAGAACATTTCATAGACAGTGTAACATACACAATTCATGAGGAGCTATTGCCCTGGTGTTGATCGTACGTGTTAAGCGTCGGTACCTACCATTTAAGGCAACATTAATGAGGAAACGTAAAAATGATGATAATTAATCGCCTTCTTCCTCGTGCTCCAGATACTCGAGTCAGCAAATAAAGGTACTGTGTACAGACAAGAATTAGATAAATTGTTGCCTTGCGAAAGTGCGAATTTGAGATGAAACATCGCATAAAACCGCTTATAATTGTGCAGGTACATTAAAATTTTAAGAAAGCCTTTTGTGCAATAAAGAAGAGTTCTTTATTATTTGAAGTCGCGTGTGAAGTGGTGTAGTGGTGTTAAAGGAAGCCCATGCATGGCCCATGGATTGAGGTAAAATCCTTAGTGAAGCTGCTGCCACAAATAAATAAAACAACGATGAGCGCAAGTTACATTCGCTTGCAAAGATTTTACACTAAAATCCATACATGGGTAGGGTAAAGGAACCAGTAGTCGGCCACTTAGTGAAATTTGCAACTTCAAAGTCCATTATTTCTGTTGTTGGAGGTTCTAGAAGGACGTAACCAGTATTAATTGAAGTTCCGGTTACTTAGGTTTCAATAAATAAAACGATTATTCTTCCAATTCATACTGCGATGGAGAAAATTAGCATTAAACAAAAAAATACCCATTTCTCTAGTACTCGGCCGCCTATCACCTAAAGTCGGCCATGAGGTAGCCAGTGGTCGGCCGCACCATATAAGGTATGAAAAAGCAATTGCTTGTGGCCGACTTCTGGGTTGACAAAATTTCTTCGAGACTAAGTCCAAAAGTCGGCCACCTAATAGGCTTTTTTTTTGGTGGCCGAGTATTGGGTTGTTGCCAAAATAATATTCTCAATGCTTTGTGAACTCTATACAGAAGAAAAAGATACGTGCAACCTGTCAATTTTGGCTGCTTACGTGAAATTTACAGAAATTCCATGAGTCGGCCGGGGGGCCGAGTACTGGCATTTGTATGAAATTACTGATCCCAATAGTCGGCCCCCTGTTTTTTTAAATTGATATCACAAATAAGGGTTTATTTAAGTTATCAAGAGGTCAACAATTAATTAAAGAATGAGAATAAAATAAAACATGGCATACCACAGTACAAAACACAGCGAAAATCTGTAAGATTTGAGACTCCCTTCAACTAGCAAAAAAAGATGGCGGACCGTGATTCTGAGTCGCAAGTTATTAAAACGTGTTTTTTTAATAAACACAAATAAGTAAAAATATAACAAAATATTACAGGTATCGTTAATTAATCAATGAACCATTCAAAAATACAGAAAAAGTTATATGTTAAAAACTAAACTAGTTATTGAACTTTAAACCCGCAATGGCCGACTACTGGGGGGTGGCTGACTTTAGGCGCCTCTACCCTATAAATAATAAGAGCAAGTACCTTAATTATGTCAAAAATAACAATATTAATACAGTGAGTGAGGGATGTCTCACTAAGCGAAACACTTGTTGTCTTGTTGTTGATAACGGGTCCATTGTTATCTCTCACTGTTATATTAGGCATAAATTGAGGAACAAATCAATGATGATGTGCCATACAGTACTATCTCAACACAAACTGCATGAACTGCAAAAATAATATAAATAAAAGATCCATTGCCAATTTTTTTTATTAATTTTTATTTAAAATTGCATTTTTAGTAAAATTTTGTGGCCACTTGGCCAGTTTTCGAAACCAATCGACAAAGAAAATATATTAGAAACACATTTTGGAGATAAAATCAACCAAAACACCTTCAAAACATGATTACATTTTTCAGTACTCTTTATTCAAAACTCTCTATTTTAATTTAAAAGTTTTAAAAGGATTATGATATGATAAATTCAGCGATTTTGGCTCGATATTGTATGTATTTATTTACATAGCATAATTTACTGTCCTATTATGGTATGACTTAAAAGGTGCCATAAAGTTGACAAGACACGTGTTGGAGCGAGCGGAGTGAAATACAATCAAATCGACACATTGTTGTGTATGAGTAATAATTGCTGAAATTAAATATTGTCATAACTTTTCTCGAGGTGTAGCACCTTTGTATTATCTGAATTATCTCTCTATTATTATGGCCTAAATTTTGTTGGGAATTTTAAAAGTACTATGGTCATGGTCATCTCTTTCACCCAAACTTATAAATTTGTCTGAAGAGGCTTTTTGTAAAAATAAAACTTTATCTTAACTTTTAAATATATTCTTGCACGGAATTTCGATGTTTCATTGATTAATTTACACATACCATTACCCTCGTTCTGCCTTCTGCCGGGCGAGGAAAATTCCCATTACATTTTGGCGCCCGAACAGGGACCAAAACAAAAATTAGTTCCAACAACCAGATGGCACTAGGGGAAAAAAATAGTGTTACAATATGGAAAAATCAGTTCCAAGATATTGGTTACGCAGCAGTTTATTGTTTATCGGTATCTAAGCTCCCTTCATAAAATAGATAGCATGAAAAAGGGTAGGTACTTTACATTATCGGAATATTGAATAACAGGAATTCATAGTCAGTTCAGTCATAGGCAGCTGGGTACGATCTGTTGATTACGATAAGAATGCACCTTATACGTTTTATGAACACATATTATATGATATAGCCCTCAGCTATCTTATTGTTTTAGTTATATTCAGCTAAAGAAGTCAGTTTAAAATTAAGTACTTAAAGTTCATTGAAGAACTTTTCGTTTTTTCAAAAAAACGTGCTAGGGAAGAAATGAAAATATTGCAAATTACTTAATTTTTTCTCTACAACTTGGGAATGTGAAACGCGATGATCTCAAAGGAAGTTACGAAATGACTATTGCTTTTTCGATATTCCCGATAAATTGTCTCCTACTCACACTTGTGGTATGATAATAAACAGTGGGCTCAGTAAGTGGATGAAGTAATAACTATTCTTGTGCCAGTTGTGTACCAAAACCAGTTTTGCCAATCGGGAATATTAAATAAGTGATCACATGCATAATGAAGACTAAAACGCTCTACGCCTACCAAGATTCACTCGGCACGAACGTCCATAGAAATAAAATATCCTCTAGTGTGTGTGTTTGTCTGAAACGGCTGGATGGATTTGGCAAGACTTTGGAATGGAGATATCTTAGACATCAGAATAACACATCGGCTATAAATTGCTAGCTATCTCCCGCAAATTCGTCTGCGCTGATATCGATAGCGGGAAAAATAATCTGAGTCTACGTTGACGAATTCGTGGGCAAAAGCTAGAAGGAAATAATATACTCAAAAATCGCGTAGGTATAAGATTTTAATGGAGGTATGATGTCCTCCTCATCGTATGACCGATGACGGCGACCTCTGGATTTGTAGGACGACTTCTACGGCGATGTGCGCGAATGTGGCTCGAGAAGCCCAACTTATTTGCGAAAGTCCGGTTACAACGATCGCAGTGGAGTTCACCGCGAGCCTTGTACGTGTATGTGTAAGTGGGCTTCGGGCGAGTCTTGCGCAGTTGTCGGTCGGAATCGAGGGTGTACAGTAGAGCGCCACGCCAGCGCGATTTTAATGGAGGTAAGTACCTAGTAAAGTCTCTTTAGAGTCTACTCACGTGTAACCGGCCAGGATGTCCATGAGAGTGCTCTTGCCAGCGCCCGACTGGCCCATGATCACGGTCAGCTCGCCGGCATTGAACGTGCCGTGTACCCCGTTGAGAATCGCCTTTCGGCCTGCGGAATAAGGTCGAGAATTACACCGGGGAATTAGTCTAACCTAGGTGGGTTTTGATAAGTATCGCATCGTTTTCTAGGCCTTAGGTCCTAAAAATAATTACGCCTAGGGATTCTCATTTGACGGTTCATAAACATAATTATTCTCTTTGGCAAAAAAACGCATCCAAAAGAAGTGATTTTTTTTTCATCAAGGGATTTTCTGACAGCTCATAAGTTGTAAACAGTTCCAAATTTGTAACTAGATGTCGCTGATGAGACATGTTCTTTTTTATGCCAGTTCGCGCTCGTTGGACTTCGTATATACGTCCAAACACATTTAGGTATTAGTTGTGGAGCAAAATGAAGTGTTTCCGGATTTACCATTCACTCATACAAGAACATTAACAAAGTCGTGCACTTTTTCATGTACTGTGAAATGGAATGACGGCTACGACGATGAAAGATGAAGTCACAGAGCAATGAAGTGAAGAAGTATTTTCGCTGTAGTAAGCACTAATTTATTTTGTGATAGAAAACTTGTCGTATCTACGCCATCTGTCACAGCTTTTAGAACTATTTTTTTATGTTTTTTAGCTGTCAGAAAATCCCCGTCACATTTAAAGAAGGTTATAAATAGAAAGCGACGCATTGCTAGCTGTACCTATGGTAATTGGTGACAGCTGACAGCTAAGCCATAAGCTGGCTAAGCCGATTAATGTTTAAGCTTCAGAACGATTGTTAGTTGTATGCTCCATTTACATAGCTATCCACTCTCCCCATGATCGCTCTGTAACTTGGTTGGCTGTAACGCTGGCTTGCTATGACCGGTAAGTACGAGTATGTAGTATGTCGATCAAAGAATGGTAGAGCACACTGTATCCAGTATACTTAGCTTAACGTAATACAATTTAGCTAGACAGTTTATACTGGGTGTTAAAAGACCATAAAAAAAGCGGGAAACCACGTATGGTGCTCATGACAACAAAATAATTTGCCCATGAACTAAGCCTGGGAAAACAACGATTTCTGAGATATGAGGTACAAAATCTGACGTATAATTTAAAAAATATATATTTCTGCGAGAAAACTACGTTAAAATTGCATGTACTCCTAACATTGGCTCATTGAGCTTATAAGTTTATACTAACGCTTGCGCAATAAGACTTCTCTGCGTTACAAGTCTATTGCGTGATAAAATATTTTACAAAACGATAACCTAAATAACCAAAATCATTTACGCGTAATAATTTATGGAAAACGTACTTTATTCTGTGTCTAGTATGCGTGCCTTTCGGATCTTTTTCGGGACATCTTTTAACACCATGTATGACAGAAAACCCACTATTTCTAAAAGACATGCTTGATTGGTCTAGCCATGATTAGTCGATGAAGAAGAAGACAAAATATATGGAACTGATATTGGCTTTTCGAGCAGAGCTCTAGACATTTTCCGTCTTATAACTACGTATATTTGACATACTTAAAACAATGTACTTAGCGTACAATTTAATTACCAGTTAGTCAGACCTCCGATAACAGCTATAAAGCACATAAATAAGACGGTTTGTGTTTAGTTAACGGTTTCACGCTTACTTTTATGTTACTAACTAACTTTTTTATACCTACGCAATTATATTGGCCTCTTGATTCATGACAAGGGCCTCAATTAAGTACACACGACAGCACGTCAGACAACACACTTTTGTTGTAAGTGTATGACTAGATGGAATAAGGGGTAAAGTCGCCCCTAACGTAACCGAGTAGAGTGCTAGCGTGTAAGCGTCGACGTGCTGTCGTGTGTACCTAGCTTACTTAGATGGTAGTGACAACAACGTGTTTACACGAGTTCAGAAGTCTTACTTTCCTGCTCTAGTTGCAGTGGACGCAACGTACTAAACCCGGCATTATACATATTTTAAAGTAAGTATAAGAACAGTTATGCAATAGGTCAAAACCCTCGCCAGAGGAAGGCAACCGGTTGCCTCGGGAAGTAAACACACATTCACGACGACACGTCGCATGTGCCCAATATTGTGGTTTATTTATAAAACATGTCCACTGTAATATATGTCTCTTCAACCATTTAGGGCAAGTGTGGCGCCAATGAGCCGTTTTCAACTGACAGTTGAAAGCTGATTTTAAAATGCTCGCTAGATGGCACAGAAAATACGGTTACATAACGGCAGTCAAATAACGCTTTTTCCCACAGATTCACAGATTAGAACGTACTAATACTAAAGGCTATACCCTGCAGTGGGCAAATGTGGGCTGAAAATGATGATGATGATGAATACTAAAGATACACAAACACCACAGATAAGAATCGGGCTTGCCATGTTCAATCGGTAAAAATGCCGTGTCATATATTTGCAATTTTTATTCTTAAAAGCAAAAACATAAATGGTTTTGGATAAATATGGAATAGGTAGGTAGGATACTGACATCAACTACGTGATGCGATAAAATTTGCAAGCAATGAATTGTGTTTCTGGTTATGGTTATTACAGTTTACGGTAATTTGTCGTACCGTTGGCAACACTGATGAAATTTCAACTGGCTGCCGTTATAGTGCCGTATTATAAGCGCCATCAGTGGAGAAAAAAGAACTACGTTTTTTTTCTGAAAACGGCTAATTGGAGGTTGTATCTAGACCTACAGATTATACAGATTATTTCTTGAGCGTGTGTTCCCAGATCCCTAAAAAATTACGCATCACAGACCTTATAATAAAATTATAGTCTGTATGTCGCATCTCTTGCTACAAGTGCTGAGTCGGAGCTATTGAGGCTAGCATTCAGCCGTTTTCGGTCTACAGGCTGTCTGTCTGGCCTAGCCCTGTAAGGAAAATCTGGTTGTATGGATTGCAATCGTATCGTACAGTCTAGCTTTTGCCGACGACTTCACCACAAAAACTCCACTCACCAGAGTTTCAACGCAATCAGTTGAATGGTAGAGCAACGTAAAGAGGACGGACACAATTAAAATAAATTATTAGTAAACTAGTTGTGCCCGCGACTTCGTATGCGTTTTTACACATTTGACATTTAATTTAAATTCGACTGTGGAGGAAAACTCAAAAGGAAGGTTTTTTTTAACCCCCGACCAACAAAGAGGGGTGTCATAAGTTTGATAGCTTTGTGTGTGTGTCTGTTTATGTGTTTATGAGGGTGTGCCTGTCTGTGTGTCTGTCTGTCTGTGTGTGTGTGCCCTAATCTAAACAATACATTTATGATAAAATATGTTTTGTTTAGATTAGGTATCGCCCGTGTAACATACCAGGAAGCTTAGCATAAGAATTGCCTGGGAAGTATGGGGGTTTATTATGTATCTCCCTCGACGCAGAGTGGGATAGATAAAGTTATAAGCCCATAGATAAGGTCTTACCCATTCTCATGCTAAGCCAGCAAGCAAAGCATAAGGTTGGGTTAGAGCGTATCTACCGCAAATAACTCTGTCTATCCCGCTCTACGGCAAACAAAATATATTTTTTAATATCAAGTTGGGCTCAGTAGAGTAAATATTTAAAAAAAGGCACAAAAAAAAATTTCAACCTCGCGTGGGTTCAAATCCAGAACATTTCGACCGCGACGCAACAGTACTACATTTCTAACATCGATAAACTTTGTCCAACCTCCACCGAAAACCACTCACAATTCCCTCCAGCAAGCATCATAAGGCTGGGTTAGAGCGTATCTATGGCTCTGTCCATCCCGCTCTACGTCAAACAAAAGAGTGAGATACCTATTGTTTTAAACCCATAGATACGCTCTAATCCAGCCTTATGCTACGCTTGTAGAAGTAACATTTTCCGCCAAAATAAAATAAAAACAAATGCCGATTCATCATTTACAATATGCGCCCCAAATGCCAAAAGTCTTAGCGTGCTATTATACAGAGTGTTAAAAGATCGCCAACAAAGCGGGACACCACGTATACGTAATATACGTATAGTCCTCATCATAACGAACATTTTTGCCCAAGGAACTATGCCTGGGAAATCAACGGTTTCCGAGATAATAAAGTCGGAATTTTTTTTTTTTTTTTTCAGAAATGTGTTCAGTATCATGTTCTTAACATACCTTCTCGAGAAGCCATATCAAAATTATGGATATTTCTTACAAAAAATCAAGTTAAAATTGCAACCCGCAATGTAGGTTTTCGAGAGAATGTCGTTCAAAGTCGGACTTTTTTTTTTTTTTTTGTAGAAATATGTTCAGTATCACGTTCTTAACATACCTTCTCAAGAAGCCATATCCAAATTATGAATATTTCATACAAAAAACGAACTTAAAATTGCAACCCGCAATGTATTCTAAACATCGGATAGCCTAAGTTACTCCCAGAAACGTGAGTTACGACCATATTAAGTTTGGTTGATAACTATTCAGCGGTGTTCGCGTTTATCGTGTTCATACAGACAGACAGACAGACAGACAGACAGACAGACAGACAGACAGACAGATAGACAGACAGACAGACAGACATGAACCGTTTTTTTTGCATTTTTGGATTCAGTATAGTTTACTTAGTAACCCCTGCTAGTTTTTTTCTAAAAATATTTAATGTACAGAATTGACTTCGCTAGAGTTTTATTATAAGTATAGATTTTGTTCGATTTTCGAACAAAAATTACTAATAATTTATTTTAATAGTAGTTACCTACACCTAAATAGGATATTATAGTTTTCGACCTTCACCGGATCCAATGTAGATAGTACATAATAATATCCACAACATATTTATAGTGTGTGTATAATTAACGATACAATATCTCATTAGTTTTGGGGTTCTATCTTCTAGTTACCAAGTGTCCTCATGAATTCCTAAATTCGACATTTATGGCTCACCATTTTTATCGTGATAATGCGTCCCGACTCCCGATTCCTTGCACACACACAGCTGCGTTTTTATCGTCCGATATTTCTTACGCCAACAAGTCAGCACATATTTGTGTGTTCTTTTGCTATATGGCTTATTTAAGGCTCCCCCACACAGGCGCGTTTTATCGTTCGATGCGTTATTGCGATATCTGTATAGCCATGGAGTTACATGCGAAGACCCGAAAACCACTCCTCCAAAATTGCACTTAAATGGTGTCCAACTGGATCACCGAAGAGAGGACGCCCTAAAACAACCTGGCGTCGATCAGTGCAACAGTATAAGCAAACAGTCTCGGGATGACAGCGAGCGGCCAGTTCGCTGCGGGATGAGCATTATCCGAGCTTGAGATGAAGGCGCAAAATCGCCCAGAATGGAAAACTGTTTTAGGAGCCCTATGTCCCTGATTAGGGATAACAGGAATTGATGATGATGATGATGGAGTTACACACTGACGTTCATAATAAAAAATGTACTGATAACAGATATTGCAATAACGCATGCGGTACCACCGACCGATAAATCGCGCCTTTAAAATTGGAAGAAGGAAGGACGTCGTCGCGTTTCTACGTCCTGCGATACTCCCGGCACTTGGCCGGCGAAAAAACCGGCCAAATGCGAGTGGTTGTACGTAATTTTTACTATAAGCTAAGTATTGCTTCTTGCCAAGTTTCATGATTCTAGATCAACGTGAAGTAGATATCCTTTAAGGTTTTGATTTCCTTGCAAGGGTCTAAATATGGTACATAAACACCCGTATCTTTTGCTTCCGGTAACTTAGAAGCTTGCTTTTTTTAAGGCTTCAACTGCCAGCCCTGAGTATTTTGATATCTATACTTATAATAAAACTCTAGCGAAGTCAATTCTATACATTGAATATTTTTAGAAAAATAACTAGCAGGGGTTACTAAGTAAACTATACTGAATACAAAAATGCAAAAAAATCGGTCTATGTCTGTCTGTCTGTCTGTCTGTGTGTTACCTCATCACGCGAATACCGCTAAATAGTTTTCAGTCAAATTTAGGATACATTGCGTTCTGGGCACAATCTAGGCTATCCGATGTTCAGAATACATTGCGGGTTGCAATTTTAACTTCGTTTTTTGTAAGAAATATTCATAATTTTGATATAGCTTCTTGAGAAGATATGTTAATAACGTGATACTGAACAAATTTCTGAAAAAAAAACGAAAAAAAAAGTCTGACTTGGAACCTCATTATCTCGGAAACCGTTGATTTCCTAGGCATAGTTCCTTGGGAAAAAATGTTTGTTACGATGAGGACTATATATATGTGGTCTCCCACTTTGTTGGCGGTCTTTTAACACCGCTCGGTATTCAATACAAGCACTCGCCGCAAACAACAATTTTGCATTCTTGCATAACAAATAACTATTGTTTACCGTTGAGCGGGATAGACAGAGTTATTAGCCGTATGCTTTGCTTGCTGGCTTAGCATGAGAATGAGTAAGACCTTATCTATCCCACTCCACGTCGAGGGAGATATGTATGGGCTTTTACCCACACTTCACTGATGGGCGTGAAATAAGTGGAAAGTCGGTGGATGGATAACCGAAACTATTAGTTTATTTATAAGTATTATTTAACATTAATATTGACCCCGTTGTGGCTTGTATGGTAGCTGATTAAAGACTAAATTGAAACTACGCGTTTCACGTAAATAAGTGCTGCACAACATAAGGTTATGCAGCGTAAGCAATCTGTGCGGGTGTTGGCCCGTACAAGATACATACTTTACTTCCTAAGCAATTCTTATGCTAAGCTTCCTGGTATCTTATCACGGGCGATACCTTAATGTACAATACATATTTATTATTAAATTTATATATGTATTGTTTAGATTAGGGTTTTTATTCTATTTTCTTCTATTGCTTTTGAGCCCTGCTACCGCAAGTTAAGAAATAATAACTATTAAATTAAAATACCCCGACATTTTAGCTTCAAATAAGCATATTTAATAAATAGCGGAACCAATTTTGAAAAAACATAACTAAGAAAATTCGCTAGAAAACATGCTTTAAATTTTTTTAAAAAACCTAAATCTTCCAAATGGTGCCACAGACAGACACACCCTCATAAACACATACGTATACAGACACACTTACAAAGCTGTCAAACTTATAACACCCCTCTTTTTTGGTCGGGCGTTAAAAAAAAACCTTCCTTTTGAGTTTTCCTCCACAGTCGAGTTTAAATTAAATGTCAAATGTGTAAAAACGTAAACGAAGTCGCGGGCACAACTAGTTTATAAATAATTTCAACCTGTTACCTCCACGAGTTCTTGAGAAAAAGGTCTTGACAGACAGACGGACAACAAAGTGATCCTATTAGATAATGGTTCCGTTTTCCCTTTTGAGATCCAGAACCCTAAAAAGCCAGCAAAGTTGCTAGTCCTCAAAACCGGTTCAGGTATTTGCGGGAAAAAAAATTTCATTTTTTTTTTTCTCTTAATAAAAGTAGGGTTTTTAAAAAAGGGGGCAAATCTCTACAAATATGGGAATCACACTAAGGGGACAAAAGCAGAAAGGGGGCAAGACACGAACAGACTTGTGTGGTTTATTTTTACAGAATAAGCACTCAGGAAAACGTTTAAGTTAGTGGCCAACCCCGGTTTAACCTCAGACAATTTAAGTCTGTGGGTATAACTTCTTTAGGTCGCCGAGCTTTTTATCAAAGCCATTGCTTAAGGATAAAAGTCGTGTTGAAATTATTATCAAATCAAGTACCTAAATGTACCTAAACCTTTTTTAATGCCTACACGGATTTTTACTTGGATTACCTTACACACACCAATCCATTTGGTTAACTATGTACTTACTTTGAAACATAATATCTTCACGAAATCGTGTCTTCTGGCCCATCGATCATCATGTTCCTATCAGAATCAGATACAATGTTGCAGAATAAATCGATATAATATGTATAACTCCTAAATAAAAAAAAAATACTCCCGACATTTTAGCTTCAAATTTGCATATCTCATAAAATGCTGAACCGATTTAGATTAAACATATAATTTATGGACACACACTAGAAATCCTGCTTTTAAATAAAAACCGCATCCAAATCGGTTCACCCGTTTCAGAGCTACGGTGCTACAGACAGACAGACATAGCGGTCTCTATAACGTCCTTAGTTCCATCATGGAACTAATCATTCTTTTTGGGTCAGAAATCGCAAACACAATCGTTTGAGTTTGAGTTTGAGATTAAAGTTCTCACAAAAACTGGTAAGTTTCGTTTTTTTTAATAATGTCTGGGAAGAGAAGTCAAGCAATCATCAATACCATACAAGAATTTTCATGATACCTAGAATGTAGGCGTACGTCTAAGACCTACTAAAAAAAGGCATGTAGGTATTTAAATGATATTTTTAATTTAGCAAAAACGGTAAGCAAAAAAATCTAAACGGCTATCTTTTTTTTATTTAGTGATTGATCCTCTTTCTTTGAGACTTAAAATAAATAAAATCGATCTATATTTTAATCTGTTGAGATCTACTCAAAAAATGTTTGAGATGTAGAAATTACGTCTGATAGTTAATTGTTGGGCCCCAAAAATAAGAGAAATGAGCATTAAATATCCAATATTTTGATACTTTTTTATATAATTCGATTATCTAAATTACTTTTTTGTATATTTAAATTTTGATTGATAAATGCTATGGCCTTTCATATTTTAAGCCAATAAATTATGTTTAGGCAGGGTAAAACTGCCTTATATCGCCCCCCTAAGCTGGTTTCCGATCTTTAGATGCACATAGATTTTGGATTTTTTTGTCCCAGATGCATGTTTTATTTTTTACATATAGGTAGGTAAACAATCTGATTAGTTATAAATTTCTCAGTGTGATAATTTATCGCATACAGGGAGTAATAAAATATTTCATCACAAGAGAACCATTTTCTCTAAATTCGGCCACTTCGTTCCTAATTGCGACCAAATTCTTCCCAAATATCGGCCGCCAAATCATAATGCTGCTTTCCTTATGAAACCGTATAAGGATCATAATACGACACGTATTATGATTTTGGTATTATAATCCTAAATAGTCTAACCATACATTTCAACCTTCACAACAAAGTGTAGTTATAACATAGATAGATCGAAGTGTTTTTATTGACAGATCAATGTTAAAAGGCATATTAATTATAAAAACTATCAATTATAAAAGAAAAAAACCAATAATTAAAAAAGAGGATCAAACATAATTTTTCGATACCAAATATTAATTGAGTATGTTTAAATATAATTTTTATGTTACCTTGAATGCAGTTCATTTATAATTAATCCATAGATCAACTAATACAAACGCAATAATTAATATAAAGATTAATCATTAAAACACATATAATTTATTTTTTAAAGTGATCGTTTACAATAGATCAATTAGTTTTTAGAGGATCACTTAAAAATTTCCCTTAAAAAAATCGTAAGATAATATATGTATACAGTTTTACGGATATGGTCAGTTCAGTAGGTAAGTATCACGTGTATTGATTACTTACATTGTTTTAAAATCTAAATACCAGATAGTATGGTGTGTATTTGGTATTTTTAAGAGTCATGATAAATCACGATAATGGTTAGTAGATAATGTACCTAATAAACTCATTTTGCTCAATTATAAACTCGCTACACAATATGTAAAAAAAACTTAGGCCTTTTGCTTCTATGTCAAATGATGGAAGTATACAATCCAGTGTACCTAGGTATGTATCCTTTAAAATTAAACAGCACGAATAAATGCCGTTTTTTAAATGTCAAAAAAATATTGTTCATTGCAATATGGCAATTTTCGAGTAAATAAAGCGGTTTGGACGCATGGAACTGTGCGTTTTTTTACAGAATAGACCCTCAGTATGCTTAGCATGGTCGTTTTGACACTCTCTCGAACTCGAGTGACAGACGTGCCATGTCTCTTGTGCGAGCAAGGCAGGCGGGACTCAAGATGGCAATAGATTACGGTCATGTCGAGCAAAAAGTAGTTATTTCCATTTTAATAAAAATGTTGTATTTTTGTCTCCATCGCCATGTTGGCGTAGAGCCAACTCGAGCCCGACCGACAAGTTGACAGTTTTGCATAGAGAAGGGCCTATCTCGGGCTTACCATGCTGCCCGTACTGGTCCAGTGGCAAGTTGGCAACTCCACTCAGACTAGACGGTTGACGTGACCACTCGGACGCTGTAGTACCTCGGACATCTTTAGACATGGGAAATACTTGCTTTCTTACGTATGTGGTGAGAGAGTTTGCATACAATACAATCATACAACTTTACTATGATTATTACAAAGTAGATTCGTTTCTATCAATTAGGAACTGGTTTGCGGTCATAGCCTTGGCTAAATCTAGAGGAAACAACTAACTCAAGTTGCTCTACCACTGACTCGTGAATTGTGATTAGTAACTTCCGAGTACTCCATCTCTCCTGTGCTCCATCTCATTGTTAGGTATTGTTTGTATCTATCAGCAAAAATGCAACCTAACAAATTTCTTGAAGCTGAAAGATGCATGTGGATCAATGAGTTGAAATAAAGTCATATTTATATTTATTTCTCTCTTGCTGAACTGTTATTCATTTAAGTAAAATGATCGTAAATAAGTGAAGTTTTATTCATTGTTCCGATTTGTGACGCTTATTTTTGTTTTAGTACGGCCACAAACGTCATCGTCGTTAAGATTTAAACAAATTAGATAAAAGTAAATACTGCGACTATTTTCAGTCAGATTGTTTAGCAAAATAATGATAATCTTGTACTGCTTTATAGTTGTTTATAGTTTCTTATTACGTTTTCATGAGTAAGTATATTTTCTTTGTGTTCAGATTCTTAATAAGACCATGAAACAGTAAGATTAGAAGTCACACCAAAGTCTAATAATTTTCTTATCAGATTTTATGTTGATTGACTCTACATTACAATTTTCGTAGATCTTGCATCACAAAGAACTAGGTAGCTGATAAAAAAGTAAGTATGATATTCTTATAATTACATAGAGTCACATTACGATAGATAAACATTTCAATAATGAACTAACTACAATACTACAGTGCAACCAAACAATAGATAGAGAACAGACTTTATTATTCAGCAGCTGACCCAGGCGTGACCAATCAAGTACAAAACTCGTTTAGGCTCCTAATTATGTAACAGACAAAACATAAACAAACCCCGAGTGAAGATTCCATTGCGTACACTGTGGTGGATGTCCTCGAAAGAAATGTTAATGCTCTCTTCGACCACGGACGAGGAAGCTGTCTCCTGTGAATCCGAGGCAGAGTTGTCACACATCATACCGTCGACCCTGTTCGGTTAATTTAAACTAGGATACGAGTGAAATTAACTGATAACATGGCTGGAGATACGGCGGACGCGCTGGTTTTGTAACAAAGAGATTGTACGAGTGCGAGTAAACAAAGAGCGCACGCGCGGCTACGCGGACGCGTCCGAGCGCGGCGGGTAGTTCACTAAAACTAACGACTGCCTGTCAGCCAGTGTGTAGCCACAGCAGAAGCAGCATTTTATCTCTATAGAAACTGCCGAAACGCGCCTTAGGGCTCCCGCACACGTCCGACAATCAGTGAAAATTAACGATAAGTATGGATTGCATAAACGCACACGCACGTCGTTAAAAAAATCGGTCAATAATATGGTAAAAAGGTCGGCCTGATTATCAGACATACAAAAAAGTCGTGCGAGGGACATCTCGCTTATCACGAAATAAAATCCCCATTATCATCCTGAGGAGCGCTACATTCCCTCCACCCACACCCATAATTCGAAATTCGAACGCTCCTAAAACATGTTTTATTTTATATCGAGTGGGCTCGCGGGACGCCGGGTTTGTCAAATGTCAAAGTATGCTTTTTCGCTGGAAAATTGTTGGGAATCACCTGAGCACGGGTGGTTTCACTCTGTGGATTTTTAGGAAATACCTACTTATTGTTTAGAGTTTTGATTATTTAGAGATTATTTATCTAGAAAATTGATTATTTACACTCTAAATAATCAATATTCTAAATAAATAATCAAAATTTTAGACCACACGGCCGATCCATCATGCTGATCTCTTCCTTACACTGTGGTATAGCGCGCCAGTATCAGCAGTCATTGACTAAAGGGCCATTTACACTACGATAAGTACAATCTCGGGTGGACTTGGTTGAATCGTCCAATGTAAACGAAGCTTGACATAATCTCGCGAAGTACGGCGGCGACGGTCGAGGCGAGTTGATAACTGGTCCAATGTAAATACATATGTCTATGGTTGACAGTTATCTATCACGTTGAAGAAATGCAACACGGGGTAACTTCGTCAATGGAAAAAAAACAAAAGTTAGAACAAAAGTTGTTGGTAATCACATTTAGAAGATGACGTGTTTCAGGAATAAAGCTATTTAAAAATTGTAAAATTTTTACATGTACCTATCGAGTTGTAAAAAACCTAGATAGATATACATTGGTAAGCCAGCTAGTAATGTGGATGAAATATTATTGTGTGTTCATGCAGTGTGTAAAATGGGCTTTGGGGCACCCTGTAAGTGTTGCTAGTTGCTACTCTGTACTCTTTGTAAAAGCTCTACATTTGAGTAATAATTATGACGTCTTATGTGTATGTTATGTTGCTGCTGGCTGGTAGTTGCTATTGTTGTTGTCGTTGAATTTTTTGTCTTTGTGAACCAGTTGTGAATGCTCTACATTGAAGTCATTTGATGCCTAAAGTGTATGTTGCTGCTGTTGTTGGTTACTATTGCTGCTGTATTGTTGTTGTCGTTGAATTTGACATCTTTGTAAACTCTCTTCATTGAAGTCATTTGATGCCTAAAGTGTATGTTACTGCTGTTGTTGGTTACTATTGCTGCTGTATTGTTGTTGTCGTTGAATTTGATGTCTTTGTAAACGCTCTACATTGAAGTCGTTTGATGCCTAATGTGTATGTTGTTGCTGTTGTTGGTTACTATTGCTGCTGTATTGTTGTTGTCGTTGAATTGGATGTCTTTGTAAACGCTCTACATTGAAGTCATTTGATGCCTAATGTGTATGTTGTTGCTGTTGTTGTTACTATAGCTGCTGTATTGTTGCCATCATTTATTTTGTTGTCGGTTACTGTGGTTCTCACTGATTTTGTTGTTTTACTTGGGGCATCCTCCTGAAAGTATTTTTGGAAACATACCACATTTGAATAATTTTGATGCGTGTGTTCCTGCTGTGCTTTATTGTTGTCAGTTACTATGGTTACTATTTTTGTGTTGTTGCTCCTGTTGCTGATTTTGTTGTTACCTAGTTACATTTAAAAAAAATATTTTATGAAGTTGAAAAAATTCGCTCGGGATAGCACCAATGTTCCGTAGCACGAATTAGTGCTTTAGAAAAAAAAAAAACAAAAAAGTACCTAGTAATTACTTTTGTTACTGTACCTATTGGTGCAATTGTTGGTTAGTATTGTAAATTATTGTAGATTCTTACAGTTGCTGTTATTTTGCTGCTGACGTTTTGTTGTTGGTTACTGTTTGGGTGGCCATTTGGGCGCAATTGTTCAATATAATTTGGCTGATGTTGCTGATTTTGTTGAACGAGCGAGCGAAGTTCTCCGAGTCTACTGGAACAATCCGGCGTTTGTATGTATGTATGCATGAATGTTCGTTCGACGATAACTTGAGTAAATGTAGTCGGATCGTCATGAAATTTGGTAGGCGGGTAAATGAGGCAAAGAGAATTTTTAAGTTCGAACATGAGCCAAACCGGTCGAGGGGTTACTGAGATAGAGGGTCGCGAGTTCAAAGTTCAGGGCAAACCACTAGTTATTTCCTAGTGACTATTTTTGCTGTTGACCTGTTTTTAGTTACTCTTGTTTTGTTTGTTAGCTACTGTTGCTGTTTACGTTTTTTTTTACTGTTGCTGCGTTTATGCTGCTGTTGTTGATGTGTTTTTTGTTTAGTATCAGATACGTAAGTGTGTAAAACGCCTGTGTTTTTGTTGTACAGCTTATTTGATACCGTGTCCTATTAAACCGTTGCTTAATTGCGAACTGATTGTGAATGTGTCCTTGGCGCGCATCGTGTAAGAACCCGAATATAACGAAGGTGCCCTCCTGTCAAAAATAAAATCATGTCGTTGCTCGATTTGGGTGCAAATCTTCTGTTTTCATAATTATTATAATTATATGATTACTATACAGGGTGTCAAAAGACCGCCGACAGACCCGAAAGGCACGCATACTAGACTCAATGGAAGTGTAAATTTAATGCAGAGGAATCATAGAATAGAATAGAATAGAATAGAATAGAAAACTTTTCATAAAATTGGGGGCTTTTTGGAAGAAATTAACACATTTCTGGAAAAATAAACGTAAAGTCTGACTTTGGACCTCATTATTTCGGAATCTGTTGATTTCCCAGACATAGTTCCTTGGGCAAAAATGTTCGTTATGATGAGGACAAAACGTGGTTTCCCGCTTTGTTGGCGGTCTTTTGTCACCCTGTATTTTTTGCAATTTTCCCTGATATACCTACATGTAAGCATTTTATGTTTTTATTGAACAAAACAGCCGTACCTTTGAATAAACGAAGAATTTAGAATTTTTATTTATTTCTTTGAATAGATGAAGAATATGCAAATTCAAAGATAAATTAATTTTAAAGCTTTGTCAATATGATCGCAATACCGTCACGGGTAACCCCCCTGATAGAAGGTACTTACCTACATAGACATAATATTTTAGCGTGATTTCAAAAATTGATAAAAAACATGAATGATGCAAAAAAAAGTAAGAATATTTCGACTCATACAGGTGAACCACCGTGCGTGTGGCCAGTCACAAGCCTTGCAGACAAAGTTATCTTCTCCACATGTGATAAGGTAATGTAAAGCTAATTACGTTGCATTAATTACTACGTAAACCACATACCTACTTATGGTCTCTTATCCGTACCGTAGGTACAGTCGGCCACAGTCTCAGATACCCCTTTTTGTTCGGTTGGCGCCCTTATGCCGCGCGCGATAAGAGCTGCCATGGGGTATCTGAGATTGTGGCCGACCGTACCTTCGTTCCAAGTGACATAGTGGTAGAACAATGGACTCGGAAGCGAGAGACCCAGGTTCGATTCTCGGTGCGGGCATGTATGTACTTACCTATGACTTCAATTTATTTATAAGTTACGTATCGCATTGAGCACGCGGGGTGATTAACTCTCTCTCTCTGAGGGAAGGCCTTTGCCCAGCTACTGGGACGTCGTCGTTCCGTATCCGCATCGCGATCCAAATAACACTACAGGGTGCAATCGAATTCGATAGCAAAAAAATGGAGCGAAAAAAATCCATCAGTACTGCACCAAAAGTATGGAAAGGCAGATTTTTTTTTTTTAAATTTTTGGCCACTTAGTACAAGTTGTTTGCAGTGATCGGTAGACAGTATAGTCTCCATAAAGTTCCGCTATCGAATTCGATTGCATCCTGTAGTTTGGACGCTTTTCTGAACGGCGACGGGCGGCTGTAATAAAGTAACAATGGATCGGAGGAACGGATCGGAGGTACCTACGGATACGGAGGGGATGAACGGTACGGATAAAATAACATAATTTGACCCATCTTTATCTGTTACTTACATTCTGTTACATTACAAAATTGCAAAAGACTGTATCGGTAGAGTGGCCTCCTTGTTTCAAGTTAACAGTCAAGAAAGGCCGTGCCTACGACGTGAGCCGCGGAGCCGCCACATCGTGGTTTATAGCTCGATAGCCATCTATGTCTCTCTCGCTCTATGTAAACTAAAAATGTGGGAGAGATATAACCGGATCAATAAGGAAAACCTTTAGGATGAACTTCAAAACTAGCGTTGTCTCGCTTTGATTGTATATGATTAGAGCGAGAGGGCACGTGTTTTGCAGTTCATCCTAAATGTTTTCTTTATTGACACCGGGTTATCATACAACGTGTTACAAAACATCCTAACTCTTTTTACAGGGTGTAACCTAGTGGTCAACAGGATGTCAAATCTGTAAAAAAAGGCTGAAAATATTTTTTTTATTATATAACCTCAAAATTGAAAAAAAATCATAACTTTTTGTTTTTGGTATTAGCCCAAATTTAAAAATATTTTTGTTTGTGTAGGTGCATTTACGTAGCCTTGAGTTGTTAAAACATTGTGAAAGTCAATGAAAACAATACTTAAAAAATACTTTTCTCCCGCCACAGCGTTCACATTTTATTAATTTAAAAATCAACGGAACGTCATAAAGCAATAAAAAAAATTAGGTTGTGATCCCTATCACCGGGTGCAATTACCCTGTAAAAAGAGTTAGGTACTTTTGTAACACCTTGTATAACTCGTGCTGAAAAAAACATTTAGGATTAATTTCTAAACTAACGTTGTCTCGCTCTATTCCTACAGAATCACTTAATACGTTAGTTTCGAAGTTAATCCAAAATGTTTTATCTATTGAGGCGAGTAATTTCTATGCGCTCATTCTACCCTAGCAGATCCAATACAAGGCAATGTCGAACTAAGTGAATAATATCCTTCTAAAATTGCGCATCCGACATATATCCTAGAATTGGTATCGTTCCAAGAAATTAAACTTTTGTTCCATGCAATTTTATAGGAATAAAATAAACCTGCCGCCTGCGACACCGCGTTTCCCATAGAATCTTGACCTGCCCCTCTACCCTTGACGCATTTTTCCAATACCGCCGCAATATGGCGCACTTTACAAAATTTTATATTTTACAAATTAAGACGCATTTTGTGTTTTTACTTAGTAAAATAGCCTTAGCTTTGAATAAACATTACAAAGTATTTAAAATCAAAGTATTACTATGCGAATTCAAAGAGCAATTAATTTTTAACCTTTCAATTTGATCGCAATAGCGTCCAGGGTAACCCCCCCCGACCTGCGTCAAGGGTAACCCCCCCACCCTGTGTGACTTGAACTTGAATCATAGAGGATACCTCCAGGTATCAATAAAAAAGAACGAAAGTGAGACAAGGACATTTTTATTTAATTTAATAATAGGTACACAAATAAAATACAAAATCAATAAAAGTAATTCGGCAATAATTAGGTAGCCTTAACTAACAATAGGCAGGTTGGTACAATTAAACACTATATCACAACAATCGTACTGATCGCACGTTACAGCTAAGTACAAGACATTTTAGAACCTTAAAAAGGTAGGTACGGAATTTTGATTTCATATTATGTCCAATTAGTCATTTACTCGCCAAACTACCACTAAGTAAGTATGCCTTCTTTATCCAAAATAATCCAGGATGCTATTACGAAAGCCGAAGGTTTCAAGTCATCCTTCTCTATCATAAATGCTTTTCTCCTACTTATTCTCCAATACTTTTCTCCCGCCACAGCGTTCTCATTTTATTAATTTAGAAATCAACGGAACGTCTTAGAGCAAAAAATAAATTCAGTTTGTGATCCCTATCACCGGGTGCTATTACCGTGTAAAAAGAGTTAGAATGTTTGTAATACGTTGTATTCTTCATGTGCTATTTAACTCTGTCAAACCACTTGTATTTCTTGTAGGTAAACTGGAATCTTCGCATTTCGTAATCGCAGCTCGGCAGTAAAAATCACTGAGAGTGAAGTCAAAACATATCAGGAAAAAAATCTGCTAACACTTATTCAAGTACTTTTTTCTATTATTATTAATCAAAGAAAATCAGCTGTATGTATAGTCAATATGAACGTACTAAAATAAATTAATAACTAAATGTTTAAGATCTTTCACGCCCTGATGACCCTCTAAGCAGAGGTAAAGATCTATAGAAAAAAATATGAGAAATAATACTTAATAAAATAATTCTAGGCCCAAAAAAAATTACAGTGACACTGGCAAAGATACTAACATATAAAACACAAAACAAAAGAGAGCTCACATGTGCTTCAATCAGAACAATGGAGATTTTCCCAAGTGTCAATAATTAATATAGTTACAATCGCTGAAAACTCAGTCCCTCATTCTCACAATCTGTGGTTTCCATGTAAACCACTGATTTTGACAGCGATTTAAAGGATATTGACAGTCTTTGTATGGGAGTTGGACCAAGTGCTACCCAGAATATACACATAGTGGATTATGTTCCTTATACTATCATTAGTCTGTAAAACTAAGCGCTTCAACATCTATTCGAGAGATCATGAGAAAAAAAATAAAAAAGACGCGCTTGGCGAGAGAAAGACAGATATATGCTTATCGGAATGAATAGAAGCGAGACAGAACAACTCTTGCCACGTGATAAGCCGAGGATAACAAAATAACTGGTTTTCAAGCCACCCGCGAAAGCATGATGGAAGCACAAAATCTGATAAGCACGGCGTTACATACATATTTTTGTGCGTAAATATATTTAAAAAAAATCGTTTTCTAATGCCTTAACACTATCGATTCGTCCGAAATAAAAACTTTTGAATTGAATTGAATTGAATTAATCACATGGGAAATATTCAATGCAAAATATTTAATTAACCGGTAACCCTCGGAGCGATTAAAAAAAAATTTTTTTTTTACTAGTTACGTAAGCAACTACTTGGAAGTACGCAGGGCAGCACTTGGTCCAAACCCTGTCAATGTCCTTTGAAACTTGGAAAAATCCCCATTAAAAACTAAACTTCTAAACTAACATCCGGATGTTGAATCATAGTGCTAAACGTGAGCAAAACGACGTTTTCCTTATCACGTCAGTTCCCTAATTTCGAGGAGGTAGTTTTTCTAAATTTAAAATTGTACTAAGTCAAAGAAACGCTAGACGACTCACACAATGAAATTGGCAAACGTGTGAACTGCCTAGCAGCATTAAGGGTAGACGATAGCAACGTGGCGGGAAATGTAAAATTTCACAGTTTTTTACATTTTGTAGCTAAACTGATCTATTTTTGTTCAGCTATTTTTCGTTCGCGGAAATAACAAAGTTTTCTTTTCATTATTGTTAACAATAGAACAACGATAATTCAGCCGATTATGTGTTCTGGTCTACGACAAGTTTTTTGGCAGTGCCACTGCTTCGTAGACCATTGCAGAACACATAATCGGCTGAATTATTTTTGTTCTGTTGTTTACAATAATGAAAAGAATACTTTGTTATTTCCGCGAACGAAAAATCGCTGAACAAAAATAGCTCAGTGTAGCTACAAAATGTAAAAAACTGTGAAAATTTTGAATTTACCGCCACGTTGCTATCATCCCACCTAAACGATTAGTTATTATAATTTGTTGAGTTGTTTGCTCATCTCTTGTTGAGGCGGTACCATAGGGCTGCACACGTCAGAAGATGCATGAGGACTGTGGTCGAGATCACCAGCGCCATGTTGCCACCAACGTCGATGTACTCCATGTCCATTTCTGTCAGGAACTTGCTCGGCATTTTGTAGTGGCAATATTCTGCAAAGACAGAACAGAGATTTTAAGAATGTGGATACTTTGTTTCGTTACGTAATTCTAGTTCAGTCAAATAGCTAAGAATTCTACAGCGGGTCACGGAAAAATCCTGTCACAGCTCATAATAGCACTAGATATGAGTCTTTAAAACATTAAGTATTTGTTAAAAGATCTTTTGAAAATTCAACGATTTGTATAAGTTGATCAAGTTGATAGACGATAGCTTCAGAACAAGATTTACAATTTTGGCAGTATATTTACAGTAGAGACAACTAGCTTAGGTTCTACACAACCAGCTCCGAGTCTGTTCTACCAGTATTATTTCGTACTCTACTCCAACTCTACTCTACCAATACTGTCTACATTGGTATAGTCACTGTAAGTGATTCAACAGAGTAAGAGAGAGAGAACAATATCAGGCTCTGTCAAGCTTAATCTATTCCTTTATAAAATATTGAATAGCAAACTCACCTTTACTGCAATGGATCTTGGTCCGATTAAAGCCGTAGACCGAATGCACGGCAATGTGGAACCCGGCCCTGAAGTAGGAGATGTGGTGGAGCCACTTGAAGGGCTTCGGCGTGTCGGACAGGGCCAGGCAGAAGCCGAACACCGAGAACAGGCAAGCTAGCACGGGTCCCAAGAACACAGCGATCTGGAAGTAAAAAAGATAAGTTTTGAAGTTAGATTTTTTTGTGTTCGTGGCGGCGATATCATATCTGATTTAAAATATCTGATGAATGAGACATGATAATTTTGAGAACCTTATATAATTGTTAGGTATCTATCGACGAAGCAAGGTGCTTTATTGGCAAACATCATTAGGAAACTTGTCTACGTTATCAAAGTGATCAATAAAACTGTCAAAATATCGGATGGTCATGAAAATCCTGTCATTGCAAGAGAAGACAAGACAAGAATAATAATTGTCTTTTGACGAAAGGCTCGACGCGAAAGGCTTTTGTATTTCGCGTTTAGTCGTATTTTTGTCGACGTGTACTATGTCGACGGTAGCCTAAGAAGGTGACATTTCACTCTCGAAGAAGGCTTCCTCGAGAGTGTGAGAGCCTGGAATGAGCACGCTAATACTAAAAGGCCAATAAAAACGAGACCAACCTTAGTAGGCATAGTAGACCCAATGAAGTACCCCCAAGCTTGCGCGCAGAGAGAGGTGGCGACAATGGTGGCAAGGAACAGAGTCGCTCTCGTAGGCTCCAGGGGGTTATCGGTTAGCCAATACGATAGCACGACGTAGGAGACGCACGATATCATCTGTGGAATGAACGATACCAATTAGATTTAAAAAAACATCCTGACCCAATTTGGGATTCCTAATATGATAAGGAAACTAGGCAAGGTGAGCTGTCTATTAGAATCAGGCTCACGACCTCAGTGTAACGCGGTCAGAAGCGTGAATCAATGCAGCGACTTTGCAGATTTGGTTAATTTATCAGCTGTTTGTCGATGGGTCATTGACGAATCCTCCAGTTTAATATCTTCTCTTTTACTTTGGCAAGTGGATCTTGAAATCCGATAAGTAATTGAGTTGACTCGTTGAATTATTGGATGGCGGATAGTATCTCAACTCAACCTTAGTTACATTCTGATGTTAGATCCGTTACCCGTGGAATAAACGGAATGAATATCCCCAAGTATTAAAATATTATGTACTAGTTGTGCCCGCGACTTCGTATGCGTTTTTACACATTTGACATTTAATTTCAATTCGACTGTGGAGGAAAACTCAAAAGGAAGGTTTTTTTTAACCCCCGACCAAAAAAGAGGGGTGTCTTAAGTTTGATAGCTTTGTGTGTGTGTCTGTTTATGTGTTTATGAGGGTGTGCCTGTCTGTGTGTGTATCTGTGTGTGCCCTAATCTGAACAATACATTTATAATAAAATATGTATTGTTTAGATTAGGTATCGCCCGTGTAAGGTACCAAGAAGCTTAGCATAAGAATTGCTTAGGAAATAAAGGGGTTTATTGTATCGCCCTCGACGTAGAGTGGGATAGATAAAGTTATGAGCCCATAGATAAGGTCTTACCCATTCTCATGCTAAGCCAGCAAGCAAAGCATAAGGTTGGGTTAGAGCGTATCTACGGCAAATAACTCTGTCTATCCCGCTTTACGGCAAAGAAAATATATTTTTTTTATATCAAGTTGTGCTCAGTAGAGTAAATATTTTAAAAAGGCACAAAAAAAATTCAACCTCGCGTGGGTTCAAACCCAGAACCTTTCGACCGCGACGCAACAGTACTTCATTTCTAACATCGATATACTTTGTCCGACCTCCACCGAAAACCTCCAGCAAGGATTATAAGGGTGGGTTAGAGCGTATGTATGGCTCTGTCCATCCCGCTCTACGTCAAACAAAAGAGTGAGATACCTATTGTTTTAAACCCATAGATACGATCTAACCCGGCCTTATGCTACGCTTGTAGAACTAACATTTTCCGCCAAAATAAAATAAAAACAAATGCCGACTTTTCATTTTCAATATGGCGCCCCAAATGCCAAAAGTCGTAGCGTGATATTATACAGAGTGTTAAAAGACCGCCAACAAAGTGGGAGACCACGTATAGTCCTCATCATAACCAACATTTTTGCCATTTTTTTTTTTTTTTTTTTTCAGAAATATGTTCAGTATCACGTTCTTAACATACCTTCTCAAGAAGCCATATCAAAATAATGGATATTTCTTACAAAAAATCAAGTTAAAATTGCAACCCGCAATATAGGTTTCCGAGAGAATGAGGTTTAAAGTCGGACTTAAAAATTTTTTTTTGCAGAAATATGTTAAGTATCACGTTCTTAGCATATCTTCTTAAGAAGCCATATCCAAATTATGAATATTTCTTACAAAAAACGAAGTTAAAATTGTAACCCGCAATGTATTCTAAACATTGGATAGCCTAAGTTACCCCCAGAAACGTGAGTTACGACCATGTTAAGTTTGGTTGAAAACTATTCAGCGGTGTTCGCGTTTATCGTGTTCATACAGACAGACAGACAGACAGACAGACAGACAGACAGACAGACAGACAGACAGACAGACAGACAGACAGACATAGACCGTTTTTTTTCCATTTTTGGATTCAGTATAGTTTACTTAGTAACCCCTGCTAGTTTTTTTCTAAAAATATTCAATGTACAGAATTGACTTCGCTAGAGTTTTATTATAAGTATAGAAGATAGATATGGCATGGCAAAAAACGACGAATTATTATTTTATTTAAAAGTGAATTTATTTATGGTTCTGTTATACAGTTCAGAGTACAGTACGACCTTAATCTATTATTACCTGGAATGGTAGTTCCACTGCCAATATGGATACAATATAAGGCCCAAGGTTGTACCATCTGTTGAAATGTTCTGCTTTCAGTATATCCATTTCAAGTGGAACTGAAACAAGGAAAAATATCTCTCGAAAACGTGCATGGTGGTAATTTTTCTTTTCGGTTTAATGCAGGCATACTTGGCTCTCGCCAAAAACAGGTCTGTCTCTTTCCGCCATTGTTAGCACATCGTTTTCGTGACCTTGAGACTACTTGAGAGTCATAGGTATAAGGGGATTTCACTGAAAGTAACTCTTGATCGAAGAGGACACGAAATAATAGCTACTCACAAGACAAAGTGACAGACATCTTCCCAGTGTAGACAACGAGTAGCATCGACCCGTAGAGATACACGTAGTTGCCGAGGACGCTGCTGGCCTCGCTCCCGACGCCCAGGTAGAGATACCCGAACACCAGGGCGATGATCACGTGGGCAGCCACACGGTACATGAAGAGGGACTGGAAGAGGGAAACATATGCCTTGACTTATATCCGTCCAATCAATGAAATTCTGATACATAACTATGCATGTCATTGCATCGAATGTTGAAAGTCTTCGGCGAAGAATCGAAAGTTCAAATTCTTCGGCGAACTCATAAAAAGTTCAATATTTATCATCAGTTTACATGTCATCCCTAATCAGGGGCATTAGGGCTCTTAAAATAGTTTTCCACAAACGAAATTCTTCGGTGAAGAATCGAACGTTGAAATTCTTAGGCGAACTCATAAAAAGGTCATCATCATCAGATCCTGTCATCCTTAATCGGGGAGATACCTAGGGCTCTTAAAATAGTTTTTCATTTTGTCCAATTTTGCGCTTTCAGCACAAGCTCGGATATATCTACTCATCCCGAGACTGTTTGCGTCCTGCTGTACTGTTCAACGCCAGATAGTTTGAAAAACGCCTTATATAGGTAGGTGCTAAAAAACTAGGCTCCTTTCTAGACGGTCAGACCAAAACGATAGAAAAATCTGGTTATGTAGTTGTCCTAGTGGTTTATGTAAGCGTAACCAAGCTTCTCGAAAGTGAAATTGACACAGAATGTGCCAATGTGTCACCTATCAAGCAAAAGGGCTAGTCTGGATCAAACCGGTCGCTCTAATGCATCTCCAGAAAATTCTATCGTGTAACTCCACTGTCTAGTCTACGAGTAGAAAACACCAATAAGCGACTGTAGGTCTCTTGCCAAGAATCGGGCTTCGCACGAAAGCTGGCACCAGCTGAGGAAAATAAGCGGAGCACGCGTTTGTCTGTGATTTTATTGTGTTGTAATTTTAATAGGTAACTTAGGAAGAGGGTGTAATTTTTAGAATAACGCCTAGGTAGCTATATAAGTTAAAAAGTTCTTACTTTTGCTGTTATTAACGAACTATCGAGAGGCTAATTTTTTGCCTCCCCTGATGCACAAAAATAGGTGCAAAGCGAACTTTTGTGCAAAAAACCTATAGCTATAGCAACATATCTTTAAACAGGTTCGTTTCAAAAGACTTTCATCTAACTCATGGGTTGCTTAATAGATGCCTGGCCGTGCTGTTAAGTAATAAATGTTATTAACCTTTAGTAGACGGCACTTATGTAATTAACACTCCTTACAACTACAGACACCGTGAAGGAAAACGCCATCAGAAATCTTAAACATTCATTCATTCTTCTGAGTCATTAATGACGTTTTGTTCAGGTATTTACAGACACGTGGTTGGTAGAAGAAGAAAGTCATGGCTCAGAAACAACAGGGAATGGACGCAGGTAGCCAGCGTTGAAGATCTATTTTGCTTGGCAAGGAACAGAGAGGATGGTCGGGAGCTGATGGCCAACGTCCCACTAGCCTGCTCCAAGGATTTCGCAGACAATAATAAAAACCTTGTTTGGTCATACCACACCAAGAAGAAGAAGAATAAGAGGGTAGGTATCAAAAACTTCTCAAACAGAACTCAATGAATATTCATGGCTCTCTGCTATCTATAAGTGATGGACACGAATTAATTCACGGTCCTCAAAGCTAAGGAAATGACTGGATGGCTGGATCTAGAACGTTTAGATTCCGAACCACTTTTGTTTATACCACCAACACTCTAAACGTTAAACTCATGCTTATTTCAGACACTGAAAATATAGGATATCCGAGATGATATTAGCTACTCACATAATTTCTAGTTGTGATCAAATAGTTCCTGTAGAGCAGGATCCATGTTTGCATGAAGAGGCCGGACTGTCGGTACATGTTCTTCTTGTACAACTGCTGGTGTTTCGACGCGTTTATCAGTGGCATTGACTTGAGCTCGTAGGCCATATCTGAAAGAGGAACGTTGACGTGATCAGTCATATTCATAGGAGAGTAAGCTGGGATGGAGCAAATTTAGTCACTCTAACGTTTCTGGCATCTTTCTCTTGACCTCTTTCAAGTAGGTCTTTAGTGGAATACATCATGAAACCTACCTTGAGACTTCAGGGTAGGGAACGAGGTGTTGTGATGAGTCTGCCACTCGTCGATCCCCGTGGTGGGCTCAGGCTTAAATCGTCGCATCACGCTGGCTGCCTTCACCAGGTCCACATCGTACTCTCCTGACGCCACCTCCATTACTGCGGGCAAAGTTGCGCGGGTGAGAATTTGCTTGCTACATTGCTGTAGGCAAAGATGGGTCAGTAGGGTGAAGATGCATGTTATATATGGAGGCTTGGGTATTCAGGGCGTTGCATTAAGAATTAGGCAATATAAGGTTGACGCCCCTAGGTAAGCTTCACAAATTTAGAGACCCCACGACTGACACGACCTCCCGTTGATCAGGGTTCAATATGTTTTTATTGGCGACGACGTCCTTGACGCACATTCAGCCCCGGATCTACGATTTTTTCGAACCGGGGCAGAGACTTGATAGTAGCGCCCCCTCTCACCAGCGTTTGAGATCAATTACTAAAAAAAAAAAATTCGTGAATGGTTGTCATTTTTCGTGATTTTATTTTCTCGATACTCAAAGTTTTACGGTTGTGATCGGGCCACATTGATACACACAGACATCTGGACGGCCACAATTTTTTATGATTTTGGCGCCCACTGAAACTGCTGCCCGGGGCGGATGCCCCGGTTTGCCCACCCTAGATCCGGAGCTTTACGTATCCTGCTGCTGGCCTAGCAAAGGCCAAGTCGAGCTTTGATTTGAAGGCTTGATACATCATTGTCTAAATAATTACCCGTATTATAATGATAGTTTGATGATGTGATTGTGACAGCTGACAATGAAATACTTGGGTAAGTAGGTAGCACAATGACAACGTGGCAATGAAATATTTAATTATTTAGGTACGAGGAGGGAAACAGATTGCCAATTCAATGGAAAATAATCTATTTCCGACTGCGGATGTAAACGATGCAGAGCTGAGGGGTGGGGCAGATGTCACTTGTCAATCTTGTCAATCTACTAAGCTGAATCTACATCATAATTAAATGTTTCAGTACCTTCGCTAGTTTACGTTTCCAGTCTATCCGAACGTTGTCTAGAAGAGTTCGCTATTAGCAATAAGATCGCTGTCTATACTCTTACGTTAAGAAAATTCTTGTTTAATTTATACTTAAATCAATACTGAATTAATTTATAGTGTACCCTGTACCGTGACGGCTGAGCAATCGAGGGGCTAATGTGCTCTTGTGGTTTTCGCATAACTGCGTTGTTTAGGATTTAGCCATAGTTTAGTGGAGATTTTTTTACTCTCCCCAACATGAGATTGAGTGAGATTTGCCTCCCCCCCTCCCCCCTAAACGCCTTGCGTAATTAATGGACGCCCCCCTAGCAGCCCAAAGTGGACCTTAGCCTCCAACCAAAAGACGCCAGCTTTCCCTGTCCTGCGCTAACTCCCTCCATTCCTCCGGAGCTCGCGCAGATCCCACTCTTCTGCGACATCCCAGCGATATTTGGGACGTCCGACCTTCCGACGCTCTTCGGGACGTCCCTCATATGCTCTCTTCGCAGCACCATCTCCTCCCATTCTTTCGATGTGGCGTAGCCAGCGGACTGACATAAATGTCTTTGATCTATTCTGTATCCCTTTCATAATTCTAAACAATAGTTCAGCCGATAAGCTGATTTACTAAAAAAATATTATGCAAACAAAAACGTATAGAGACATCTGAGATATGCGTGACACGTCTAAAGAACGTAGAGTCTGCAACGTAAGTCACACGGTCGTAAAAAATAAGATTAATTAGATGTAAGTAGCAAAGCCATTGATCTGTGGGTTAGCTAAAACCTGTTTCTTGTTAATTATGCAATGCGCTGTTACAGCACTCACATGGGTGAGGCTGTTTGTGGCACATTGTATAGAGCAGCAGAATAAGTCTGCCGTTTCCTTGCAATAACCCACGCCTGCTCTACCCGTGCCCGCTCGATCGGAAAACGCGGGTGTATAACCTGTATAACCCTCTAGAACCGTTTAGATAAATAGTTATTTAGCTGTATTCCGAGACATACCGATATTATAGGCGCATAAGAGTAACGCATGTTTCGATCGTTTATACAACGTGTTACAAAACATCCTAACTCTTTTTACAGGGTGTAACCTACTGGTCAACAGGATGTCAATTCTGTAAAAAAAAAGTTAAAAAAAAACAAATTTTATTTTATAACCTCAAAATTGAAAAATTTTCATAACTTTTTTGTTTTTGGTAGTAGCTCAAATTTAAAAATATGTTTGTGGATGTAGGTGCATTTGCATAGCTTTGTGTTATTAAAACATTGTGAAAGTCAATGAAAACAATATTTAAAAAATACTTTTCTCCCGCCACAGCGTTCACATTTTATTAATTTAAAAATCAAGGGAACGTCATAGAGCGAAAAAAATATTTAGGTTGTGATCCCTATCACCGGGTGCTATTACCCTGTTAAAAGAGTTAGGTACTTTTGTAACACGTTGTAGATAAACTACTGACTCTACTGTGCTGTGCCATGATGTGGCGCTAGGAAAGTCGGCCCTGGGTTTCTTGACCTACCTCTCGTTCCACACCTCAAAAGACAATCATAACCTTAGGTTCGTCCATTTGTATCTACCTTTACTCTACGATTAATCACAATTTTTACTTACCGTTGCCTGTAAATGGGAGGCCTGGAGACCTGAAATACAGATCTCTGATCTAGTTTAGGCTCCAGTCTAAATCAATATCAGTAAATAACTGTAATTTGTGGATTGAGAAATAAATTTATCTTTATCTTTATCTTTTAAATTACCCCTTAAAAATTGTAAAAAGTTATAAATTAAAAACGAGTGTTAAATCCGTTAAAAGTGTGTTTAATTAAGATTTTATAAGTATACAATAAAAAAAAAACAGTATTATGCTTCTGCTTTCTCTGCTTGTACAGCAGCGGCAGCGTACAGTAAAGTACAGTAAAGTAAATACATTATTAGCGCGAGGGCGAATCTACGAGTAGTATTGTTATGTTGAAACTAAAGACTTTTTAAATCTATTGAAGTTGATTAAAATATTGTCAAATGACGTCCAGTGGCGTATCGTCCAGTGGCACTTGGATCTGAATTTTAGATGTATCAAGTGACCACCACACAAGCAAGCATACCTGAGTTTTAGTTGTAGTCCACAGAGAAGGCAAGGTCTTATATAAAAGTTTTATCTATGACAAGGTCGATTTGTACCGGAGCCAACAGCGAATTTCCTTCACTGCGAATTATTATTGCTACTACATTAGTCATTTGATAATAATATAGAAAAGAGTCATGTATTCATGCTGACAGTGGGGTTTGAACCAGCGCCCTATCTCACTTGAGATAATTAGCCGTCCAATCTCAAACACTGCTGTAGTACCTAAGGAAAGTTTCAAAACTACCTCCATCGCCTAAAAGGCTTTAGCCAAATTAATGAAATAAATACGATGTTCATTTATTTTCAAACTGCCAACGAACTACCGAACGTAATTGAAGCTTTAGGTATCCTTATCCTCACAATTTATATTTTTATTACCTATCTACCTAGACTCATAATAGGTAGACATAGTTTTAAAATCCAGTCGTTTCGTGAGAAGACCAAAAATGTCAGGTCGTGGTGAATCAGTATCGCTCATACATGGGCAAAGATAGATCTGTGTCTGTTTCGCCATGCGGAATTGCATATTGTTGACCTTGGGAGGATGCTTTAAATTAGTAGGTACGAGTTGAGAAGTATTTTAGAGAAACACCGAGTTCGAGCTTCCCTTCTATGGTTAAACACTTCGTTATTTATTGTTGTCGATATTCGATTTCTTTAGCAAACGAACGTACACGGTCAATGTAATCAATTAAACCAGTGGACCGTGTGGCTTGTGGAACAACACATTGTAAGTATTCTCATGCCTAGAAACTTCCTTCGAGGTTGAGAAAATTCTGCAATAAACGTGAAAGTTACTGTACTTTTTTGGGGTATGCCTCGTGTACATTGTTGTTTGAGATCTTTTAGGCCCGGTTTCTGAATTGAGAATTTTGTAGGAGAACCACTTGCTGATTGTTAAGAAAAATATCGTAAGGAAACCAGCAGTTCGTAAAGTATTCGTTTAAGAAATTTCAAAACGGGGTCACAAAAAATCTTTATGTCACATGGATATTGAGAAATCTCGTAGACATACCTCTGTTACGATCATTCGAAGGCAGTTAAAGGGACTCAGTATCGATATAACTAGACTAGGAAAGAAAGTAGGAACCTGCTAGCGTAGTTATCGTAGAAAGTGGCCCTAACAGCTAAGTGCTAAGTACTATTTCCCGCTAATTCGCTACGCCCGCTCACGCGAACCTCAGCCTAACCACTTTTACCGATCTATTACGTAACTCGTCTCTATTTTGTTTGCTCGCCTCGGCCCGGTTTCGTTTGTTTTGCTATTGGCATGTGTGTAATCACCTGTGCAGTGTTTCAATGAGCTTCGATTCTTTTCTCATAAGCTTGTAAACAGTGCGCTACTTTACACACTACTTTACAATGTCTGTTTTTGTGAATGAAAAGGAATATACTGTTTTTTTTAAGTGTGATCAACAGGAACCTGTTCTGAAAAACTAAAGAATAATTTCTTAGTTTCTAAAAAGCTGAAAATGGCAGTCTTAATTTTTTTGGAAATGCGCGAAATAGTATTGTATTCGCCTTCTCTCTAAGTGGCTTTGTAGAGACAACTTGCATCAAAAGTATCAGAAGTGAAAAAACGCTTCAAAATTCTAGTAGAATCTACATTTCCCGCTCGAAGAGGCCTATGCTCAATACTTGAATAGATGGATAACATAAAAAAAATATATAATTTAAGGAGAAAAATAGAGATATATATGCTGACAATTTCAACTCCATTGATTTTGCTATAGTTATTTACGTTTCTCTAACACACTTTTTCTATTATAGAAATCTTCACACCACATAATATAGCTTGCGAGAGGATGAGCAATTGTGTACACAGTCTGAACCGGGCTGATTCACGCCCTTATCTAAATTCCAGCAAATTAAAATATTATTTTAATAGGAAAGTATAAAGCCACTATAACGTGGACTCAGACCACACTCTTATCGTTGTCACCACATACACTAGTAGCATATTTGCATATCCTCCTGAACGCTTCAATAGGTTTTGCAAAAGCAAATTGAATTCGATACATAATAATTACCTATTGTAGAGCAAAGCGAGCGCATCGCAAATGAGATCGATTGTCGATACGGAAACTTGAAAGTTATTGCCGGTCTTTTGTGTCGTTTGCAATCAAACACGAAACTGTAGTCTCAGACTACAAACGGTGTATGACTGAAAAGACCCTGTCTTACTTGAGTGGGTAGTAAATATTGAAATCTCAACAAAACCACAGCTGGCTGTTTCATATTCTTGGTGCAGTAAGCAGTAGGTATCATAATAATTTATGTTTTAATGATTTCAGACAGCACTTTTTTGTAACGCACTACATAATAGTACAATGAACAAAGGACCTTATACGAACTTACATAGCCGTTGCTTTCTAATGGTTTGTAGCACAGAATCCTTATCGAGCCCGATGACTACATCAGCAGCCATGTGCGCTTTATCGTTCTCATTGGTAGCGGTCACATTGGCCACATTCCATCCATAACATTAATTTTCCGTGTATTTTTCTTTGTACTGAATGTGCATCACTACTATAACAGCCCTTACAAAGTAAATATTAAAAAGCTTTGAAGGCGGATTATCTTGGGCTTCAGACACTTTCTTATCTGGAATGCAGCAGAAAATGAAACCTAGATTCAAAAGTTCTTCTTCTACAGTTACTGCCTGCTAATCAGCTTCTCCATTTCTTGCCAACCAAAAAGTTATTTTGACGGATGGATACTTAGGTACTTCTAGACGATTGTAGCCATCAAAAGACGCTGGCTGTATTCGTCTATTCTCTGGTGTATCTTAACCACGAGTCTTTCTTCTGCCGACACGCCTCTTCCTAACAGTTACTTAAATAAATTAGTCTGATTGTGGTCTGATAGTATGTGCCAGAATAGTCCACTTCTCTCTCCGGATTGTGGAACCTCGGAACGCCAGGTGCTAGACAGTAGACAAACTGCCGGTTTCTGAATCTAGAAATTCGCTAAACAAATGGGTAAGTATCGTCCTGTCTCTGCAGATTACTCACAAAACAGCGTGACAGAACGATACTAAAGTATTTGCTTAGCAAAAATCTCAACTCAGAAACCGGGCCTAAGCTAGACTGTGTCCATCTTCTTTAGACCAAGGCTAAAGACTAGGTGCAACGTTCAATAATCCTGCAGATAGCCAACATTCACCAGTTACAGTTACTTACAGAAATCAGCCGGATTGTGGTACGGCGGACATCTCAAGTTAGCGCTGCTGAGGGCTGGCAGCAGCTGGTCCCTCGGGCCCTGGTAGAGAGTCCTGCCAGCTGCGAGGCAGTAGACCGAGTCGATCTTCTCGAAGAGCAGTGCTGAAGGCTGGTGGATGGTCGCCACGATCGTGCGACCTCCCCTCGCCAGCCCGTTGAGCAGAGCGATGAGGGATGCGGACGATGAGGAGTCTAGGCCGCTACAAAGAAGAAAATAAGGTTTATGTAATCAGTTGGTTTCCAAAATTTGTTTGGCCTGCCATGTCAGCCACATCAGGCACCGCAGCCGTGGCCGGCCAATATCTGCCGAAAAAGGAAGATCAAAAAACCTGGTCTGAAAAGTCTTTGCCCAGAAATATCCTACACATTACGGAGACATCCTACAGTCTACGTAAAACAGAGGTTGCCAAAATATCGATGATTATAGTAATGTAGACGGAAAGTCAAACAAGACCTGTTCATCCTTAAAATAGACTCATGGATAATTAATCGTAGTCGGAGGCCATCGGTTTATCAAATGCGAATGTGGTGTCCTCCGACTACGATTAATTATCCATGAGTCTATTTTAAGGATGAACAGGTCTTGTTTTGAGCCTTTTAGTAGTCGGGTTTTAGTTTTTAACTACTATTTTTTTTTTAGCTTTTTAGTAAGTCATTTTGGACGATCACCCAGAATAGAACCAAGAAGGGCAAAAAAAAAAACACATTTTGGATTTTTTGTTCTATTTGTTATGTTGACGCTACATGTGTTATACATTTTTGAAAAGGTCTTTTAAAGCCCTTTCATTTGATACCCATGACGATGGTATCCGATAATTTTTATTTTTGTGTCCACCACTTTAGGGCGCAGCACAGCCGCCATCTTGGTTTTTTTCAAAATTAAACTATCCTATGTTACCTGGGTGATTAAGACGAATCCAACGACACCTCATTTGTTGAAATCGGCCGAGTAGTTTAGGCTCTGCGAGGGAACAGATGAACACACAAACATACATACCCACATACATACATACATACATACATACATACATACATACATACGCTGCTAAAATCATAACCCTCCTTTTTGCTTCGCGTAGTCGGGTAAATACGTAGACTCGCTGAACGTGGACTCTACTGTGGCGTATGTTACAAAAAGACCCTGCATAACTTTCAGAGGTCATTCTACTCATTAATAAAATGGTGCACTACAATACAATATATTACGGTGCAACAGTTACCTGTTAATATTGTAATACGGTAAAGTTGTTGGTTGAAATCAGCGACCCTTTTTAAAGCCTGACACGGCCTTTTTGTAAAACCCTGAATATGGATGATAGTTATTTCTGTTGAGACCTGGGATGCAGATGCAAAGTTACAAAATATAACACAGATGGAGTAGGTACAGAGAACGATAATATAGAGTGACTCAATTCCACTTTCTCTTGCGTAGGCTCTTTAAAATTCATGAGTGCGCGACAAACAGACAAACAAAGGAAAATTATACTGTACTGGTTGAATTCAATGAATATGAAAATCGTACGACATTTTACTGCCGGGCCTTGATTACGTATTTTCTGGTGATTGCGCTGCCTCTGCGACACCACTTGCTATTTACCTTCATAGACTGAAGAAATTTTCTTGACATAGACAATAAGCTCCCAGAGCGGAGCAATGGCAAACAGATCGGTTCTAATTGGGAGTGCTAGTTGGTCAGCAAGAAGTGCTTTCTGCTTACTAATTATTGCAAGAATGTAATCAAGATGCGGGTTATATTTTCTAATCGACTTAATACTTGGAATTGAGGTGTAATCCATAGAGACACCGAGCGTGCAGTGTGCAACTGTGCGTTGGAACTTGGAATGGAAGTGATGTTTTTTTCTTTTTTTATGATATTGCCAAAGAGCATATAATACAAATATTGCTAAGCGCATACCTACTTCTAGTGGCATACTGAGGTACACACATCATGGTAGCTCTTATTAAATGTTTTTTGCATACCTACATGCTAGGTATTTACTTACGTTAGTAGATCATGTTTACAAATTGTTATAAAAACGAAGCACTTGTTTTTTAACGGCGGCGATGGTACACTTGCTTGCTTTTCGCGGAAACAAGCAGTGTTTTTTATAAATTTTTATTTTGAAAAAACATACCTACTTCAAAAATATTTTTTTGGCAAAAAATATATTATGAATTAGTCCAGTAGATTTGGACAAAAAAAAACTAATATTGACTCTACAGCTGCCAGCTAGGTAGGTACTTGTCGCCATTTGGGAATCCCGGAAAAACTCTTTTACTTTTTATTTAGTCAATGTTGAGATGGGTCTTGATTGTTTTCCAGTTCGCTGGTCTTGATTAACAAAGCAGAGATATCCTCAAGTCCACTATTAATTCAAAATTCAAAATTCAAAATTCAAAAAATTTATTGCTAAATTAGGTTACATTTTGTGTCCTGGCTCCCAAACTAGGATATCCTGTGCTATGGGTAGCCAGGCTTCTTCCAGTGTGTCTTATTAAATGTAAGGTAGCAAACTTAAAATAAAGAAAAACTAAATAATTTAATAAATATCAACAACAGGTAGGCGATTTGCGGGTGTTTCTGAATTAGTTTCTTATCGAGTGAGCGAGTAGGTAGGTTTCTGGACGCCCGCTCCACAACCAAAGCGGTATGGGCACGCAGGCCACCAGAAGGTCCCGCTCACTCGGGCTCGCTAAAATCATCAACAACAACCGTGAAATGAAGAGTGATAGGTGTGTGTGTGCGCGGAAGAGAATTTATAGTAAACGTACGATTTTGAGGTAAAACAGTGTAGTTTTTTTCAATTTTTATTTTATTTGTCTTTTTTGTTATAGTTTGTGTTTGTAGTAAGTAAACGGTGGTAAACATTAATTTGTTGTTGTAGGTACCTACTAATTGGGAGGATTTACGATGAGTTCCGTCTCGTCGTAATTTTTTGATAGAAGCCAAGCGGATAATATTTTTTTACATTTGGGTGAGGTGTAGTTAGAAATATGTAAATTTTTATTGATAGTTCGGTATAAGATAGGGGTTTTGAAAAAGTTAAAACGCGACGCAAAAGTGGTATCAATTTTCGGTATTGGCCAATGTAGGAATCTGCTTGATCTTGTGGAATTTATACAGGTTTGGAGTGAAGTTTTATGAAACTTCAAGATAGCTGTTCGAATGAAGAGCTGTCGGACTGTAAGTACCTTAGCTTCCTTGTAAAGTTCTTCCGTTGGGAACTGGTAGGGTTTAGAAAAGAGCACCTTAAGGGCAGCGCGTTGGGCCCGTTCTAGTTTTAAAAGATAAGTTTTCGCAGCGCCACCCCACGCCGATATGCAATAGTTGAGGATGGACTGACAAAGGGCGTAGTACACGGATTTCATGAGTGCAGGTTGTGCTACAGCTCGCAGACGCCTGAATATAAACAGTAATTTCCTTACCCTCGAAATTACTGCATCAATGTGTTTTTACCAGTTCAGATTGTCATCTACTTCTACTCCTAAGTAGCGGATACTTCGTGTGCGTGATATACTTTTGCAATGGCATAGTTGATTAAACAGGTAGGTTTTGCATGTGTGTATTTTTAGTGAGAAGTCATCAGCAGGGTTAGTTTGTTCGCGAATGTGGAAGGTCAGGAACTTGGTTTTGAGCGTGTTTAGGGTGAGAAGATTCCGTTGTAGCCATCCTGCTACGCAGGCTAGACCTCTTTCAGCCGCTGCTCTAGCGTCTATCCAAGATTTGCCTCGAAACAGGAGAGCGGTATCATCCGCAAATGCTAGGATTTGGGCCGACACTTCCTCTAGGTCACACAATTCGTTGATGTATGCCAGAAAGAGCGTCGGCCCCAGTACACTGCCCTGGGGGACACCAAAGGAAGTAGTTTCGGTATCACTTTGTGTGTTATTTAGCTTTATGCTTTGTCGTCTCCCTGTCAGATAGCTTGTAAACCATTCCAGCGGTAGTCCAGATATACCTATTGCCTCCAGTTTTTTTAGCAGGATAGGAATGGAGACTGTATCAAACGCTTTTTTGAGATCTAAAAACACACCGATGCATTTCTCGCCTTTGTCCAGCGCTTGAGCAACTGAGTCAGTGAGAAGAGTCACAGCGTCGTCCGTAGATCTTTTTGAACGGAAGCCAAATTGGTTGTTGGACAAGAGATTATTAGATTCTAAGAATTTGGTAAGCCTGAGGTTTACTACTTTTTCTAATAGTTTTCCAGTTACAGGTAAGAGGGATATCGGGCGGTAATTGGATGGGTCCTTTGAGTCTCCTGCTTTGAAGATGGGGCATACTTGTGACAATTTTAGACAGTCTGGGACAATACCACTGGATATACTGAGGTTTATTATGTAACTGAGTGGTTCTGCTATTAGATACTTGAGTTCTTTAAATACTCTGGGGGGTATTCCGTCCCATCCAGGACTTCCGTCTGTTTTAAGGCTCATTATTATCTTGGAAATTTCAAAGGGGTCTGTTGGTGTCAAATATAAAGAGAAGGAGCAGTCTCTTGGGCATGTTTTGACTAGTGTCAGAAGTTGTTCCTCCGTTTGGTTTGAAGAGGCTAAGATGTCGTTTGCCAATTCTTTCCCAATAGAGGTGAAATACTTGTTTACTACATTCAGCGATTTAAGTGGATTATCTTCAATGTGTAGGAGGTCAAGACAATTTGACTTTTTGTTCCCTATGTTACATATTTCTTTCAGGGTCTTCCAGGTTTTTTTGGGATTATCTAAGTTGCTTTGTAACTGCTGCTGGTCGTATTGGTTTTTAAGCGATTGCGTTAAAAGGTGACAGGTATTTCTATAATTGTGGTAGGTAATCTTTAGGTTCTCGTCTTTTGGGTATTTATGAGTTTTATTGTGAAGGTAATCACGTCTTTTTATGCTTTTCAGCAGACTAGGCGTTATCCATGGCTTCATGTTATATAGTTTGTGTGGGATTTTCGTGGTTTTTTTAGCTTCGCTGGTTAGTTGGCCTAGTATTGTCGTGAATTCTTTACTGGCAGTATTTGGGTCAGTAATCTCGTAGAGGTGGGTCCAGTCAACGGAATAGGCTAAATTGTGTAGTAGCTCAAAATTTATTTTGGTAATTGTACGAGGTAGGGCTGTTTGGAATTTATTTGTCTGCATGTCTAATGAAATTAGCCCAGTTGAATGATCAGTAATGCTTGACTTGTATACAACTGCTATGGATGGCTTTTTGGTTTTTAGTAGTATATGATCGAGGCAACTGGTCAGCCGAGTAGGTAAAATGTGGGTTGGAAAGAATTCTTGATCTGAAGTCACCTCGAGGTATTCTTCACTGTGGCTATCCTTGTTGTCCTGACTAATGTCAATGTTCATATCGCCTATGAGTACACTATTTTTGGATGTTATTTTCTGCAATGTTTCTTCAAGGGATCGGTTAAAGTTCTCAAAATTTTCATTTAGGTCGAAACTGGGTGATCGGTATATCGCAATGACAGTTAGTAACTTGCCTACAGTTAAGGTGAGGCAACTGCCGTCTCGAAATGGAGGTTCTTCTACTGCAGATTGGAGATTATCTGCACAATATATGACCAACCCATCGTTTTGGTTGTTATATCTCGTTGAAAAATACATGTTATATCCCTGGATAGGGAAAGGAAGTCGGTTCTCGCTAAGCCAGCATTCCGTAAGTACTATAATGTCTACTTTGAATTTGAGACTAGCAAGAAGAACAGTAAAGTTAGTAAAATTTTTGTGTATGCTTCGAATGTTTTGATTGAGTACAGTGAGATATTTGCCTTTCATTGTTTTGAGGCCCAGTCTGTCTATACATTCTTCAGGTTTAAGTACTAGGAAACTCTCAGCGATGTTTGTGTTATCTATGTCACTTAATAGTAATGTGTCATTTATATTAGCCATTTATGATTTTCGGTTCAGTAAACTTCCACAAACAGTGGAAGTTTTTGTATGGTTTAGTATTTTGTATTTTAGTTGTGTGAGTGAGTATGAGTTTACCTGTGTTAGTGTTTTTGTTGTTTTTGGCATTAGTGTGTGTTTTTTTTGTTTTTTGTGATGTTGTTATGTTCTGGTATATAATTTGTTGTGAGTGTGTTTGTTGTTGTTGATCATTTACCTGTAAGAAGAGCAGCTTTATCGTTATTTTCGTGATTGGAATTAAAGTACCCGGCGCTAGTCATTCGATCAAGGCAGCAAGTATTTCAAATTGTTTTTCGTTCTTCAGCTCGACGCTAGTCGAATCATCAGTCTTCTTCACATAGACTTTTCCCGAAACGGTCCAGCAATACTTATAGTTGTGGTTTCTCTTGAGAGTTCTTCCGAGGTAAAACATTTTTGATCCTTTCTTCGTTAGGTAGTCAGATATGTATATAGGTTGATTGGTTCCAGAGAATCCAAGTGTCGCTGAGGTTAGAGGTTCGTGTTTGTGGTTGATGTTGAAGGTTTTTATCGCTCCCAACAGCCTTGATTTGGCATTTGTGTTGTCCAATTCAACTATTAGTGGCTTGTTTGAGAAGTCTTTGCTGGGCAAGCGGTATAGGTCTTTGACATCATCTTCAAATTCCAAGGACAGGGCGTTGTACAGGTTCTTTAGTGCAGTCATGGGATTTTCGCCTCTGGGAGATGGAAGGTTTCTTATTTCCACACTCTTCTCGCGAAGTTTTCTTTGGAGCTCTTCGATATTGTCTTCCAACTCGTTGATGTATGTGGTGGTTTCATCTTTGTGGGTGTTTAATTTAGTGTCTAGTTTCTTCTCAAGAGACTTTACTTGCAAGTCCATCTCATCATATTTTGCAGATATGAAGTTTACAGAAGCCTCGAGCTGTGTTTGTTTGGCTTGAATGGTCTCGTTCTGAAGTTTAATTTCATTAATTAAATATTGAAGGTCTTCTTCTTCTTCTTATAATGCATCTCTATCATTGGAGGTTGGCAGTCAGCTCCAGCTCCTTGCATCGTTCTCTATTCATAGCGGTTTTGATAACTGTCCAGTCTTTGATGTTGCACAGCCATAACATTTTCCTTTTTCCTGGCCTTCTCTTTTCTTCTATCTTGCCCATCATTATGGTGTGTAGCAGCTGAATAAAAACGTATGAATAATAACATTGTACTATAGAGTTGTTCACTTACGTAGTAGGTTCATCCAGGAACATGAGAGAGGGATCCGAAAGCAGCTCCAGGGCTACGGCCAGCCGCCGCTTCTGACCCCCAGAGAGGTCTCGGCAGAGGGTCTGAGCTGCCCCGCTGAGGCTCAGCAGCGATAACACTTCGTGGACCTGCGAAAAAGGGTTCATCTGTCAGTTATCTTCACCATCATGGCATACAGGACCGTGGAAGTGGAGCAGGAAGAATTTTTGGATGAACCCACGTTGTTAATCGGGAGAAAAACAGTACATGTTCGACGTTACTGACAACTGTAATTCGAAGAAGGTTTCTAGGATATAAAAGATTAATATTTTTTGCGCGTTTGGGAATAAAATGTTGTAATTTTGCTCAGAATCACCAGTGCAACAAAATACCTTCGGCTTTAAAACCACTAAAATAGCACGGTGTATAGCATCCGCATTATTTCCGCATCCGCATTAATCCGCATCAACTACAATTCGATAGTGATCTTACTTGTATAGGGTGGTCAGGAAGCAAAGATAAAGTTCAAACATTTAAGTTATAAGTTTAACGTAAGGATCAGGTTCTCGATCGGTATCTGAACTATTTAATAATCTTTCTAGTCGTTCACTTACGTAGTAGGTTCATCGGTCGTTATCAAAGCGACCACTTAAAATTCATAGATGAGATGGAAGATTCTTCTCTACACCACTCTTTTCGCTTCTTCTGCCCACGATGTAGGTATTTACCCCTCCGGACTGACCCATTACAATGAAAGGATAGCGGATCGCGACGACTCGCCTTACATGTGTCACTGCTCCAACCAGCATGTAAAGCTGAATTGTATTTAATGAATATGTTATCTCAATTTTATCGAATTTAATTTAATTTTAACTACTAACTCATAGCGTAAGACTACTAACAAAATGTATGAATTCTTATAATTTGAAATAAATGTATTAATTAAACGAGCGAGCGAAGCGAGCGAAGTTCTCCGAGTCTACTTGAACTATCCGGCGTTTGTATGTTTGTATGTATGTATGTATGTATGTATGTTTTTATGTATGTATGAATGTTCGTTCGACGATAACTTGAGTAAATTTAGTCGGATCGTTATGAAATTTGGTAGGTGGGTAAATGAAATTAAAAGAATTTTTAAGTTCGAACATGAGCCAAATCGGTTGAGGGGTTGCCGAGATATGGGGTTGTTAAGTTTATATGGGGTTGTTAAGTTTATATGGGGTCGCGAGTTCACAGTTCGGGGCGAACCACTAGTAATAATAATTACATATAATTTGACTTGCGTGTTTCTTAGACAACATTCTGTTCCATTTCCAAAATGAGGCACTTAGCGCCTATTAGAACCTATAAACGCAGTGTTACTTCGAAAAAAGAAACGTACGAGTACATTGTCCAAAATGACTCGGTAAAAAGACCTAGGCTACCAATTTGCATGTACCTAATTAACAGACATTTTCACGCTTCGGAGACTTTGCCGCTTCTCCTGCCTTAATTACGCGCGCATTCGTGGCATTAGCTCGCGTAAATTTTATGCGTCCGCGCGTCCGCTGAATGACCTGCTATCATGCAGGCCGTAAATGTTACCTACACTTCAAGAGATGTCAGGGACAGCTACACTTCCTACTAGACTAAGAGCGAGTGACCAATCAGCCTTACATTAATTATAACCTGGGGCCTGAGTGTAACGCAATGGTGCCAAAATGGACTCCCAGTTGACGGCTTCAATTACGATTTATTAATGCTGTCGGTCCTTTAAATATGTTTGTAGTACAGCAAAGAATATTCTGGTTCTAATTATAGAGGATTAGTTCGCTGGTGGAAGGAGAAAACAGAGGAAACCCCGGTTTTGTCCTTCTACTGGGACGCCATTGTAAGCCATTGAGTTACAGACTTAAGCTCCTGGATGTCTTCATAATTTATATCCTACTAACTGTATAAGCCCATTGCGATTGCATTCGGACTCTATACTTACGGTTACGGGTTTCACTGGTGTGCCCTCAGATAGTTGAAGTATAGCCGATCTTGGCTTGAAAAGTGCGTGCACATTGGGCTCACTTCAAGTGTTCACGCACAGAATCTTCAACTCAGTAGCTGAGATAATAATAATTATAAGTGCTTGACCAGGGAACTTTTTTTCGAGTATCTACAGGGTGTTAAAAGACCGCCAACACAGCGGGAAACCACGTATTGTCCTCATCATAATGAACATTTTTGCCCAAGGAACTATGCCTGGGAAATCAACGGTTTCCGAGATAATAAGGTTCAAAGTCGGACTTTTCAACTTTTTTTTTGCAGAAATGTATTCAGTATCTAGTTCTTAACATTCCTTCCCAAGAAGCCATATCAAAATTATGAATGTTTCTTACAAAAACGACGTTAACATTGCAACCCGCAATGTATTCTAAACATCGGCACTTCAAGCTTAAGTAACATAAAATTATACCTACGCTTGCGCAATATGACTTCTGTGCGTTACACGTCCATTGCGTGATAAAATATTTTTCAAAATTATAACCTATAAACCCAAAATCATTTCCCAGCAATAATTTATCGAAAAAGTACTTTGTTTTGGTGTCTATTATGCGTAGCTTTCGGGTCTGTTGGCGGTCTTTTAACACCCTGTATTTGCACGATATTTCTCATTATGTGCGAGTAGCGCCTCTATCTAAAATCTAGACTAGACGCTCTAAAAATCATCGGCCATGACGCAGAGACTTAAGCAATAATATTTTTTTCATTGATAAACTTCAGATTTTTTATACGGTAGGCACAAATTAAATTTATTTTAGCTGATTTGTTACAGGCTCTTGGACTATAATAATAATATTTTTTGCTCGACCCTAATATTCAAATGTTACTAGAAACTATACATAAAAACAGTCGACTCTACTTAGTTTTTTTAGGTCTTTTTCGAGACAAAAACTCGAGAATTCGGAACATTGATCGATAGAAACGTAGAACACTAAAAAGTTCAGCGCTTCTTTGTGAAAAATTTATGTTGTTGTTGTACACACGACAGCACGAGAGACTGTACACTTTTGTTGTAAAGTCGCCGGTAACGTAAACGAGCAGAGTGCTAGCATGTAAGCCTCGACGTGCTGTCGTGTGTACCTACATAGCACTTCAAGCTCGCTTGCCAATGACATTCGACTGTCATTACTTCATTATCAGTTTATCACTCTGACCTAGATAGGTAAATAGAGTTTGCAATGTGCTTGCAATGAAAACATTTTTTTTCTTACGACGATGTTGATTCTAGAAAAAAAAGGGGTCGTTTGTGTTTTATTTTATAATCATATTTATTTTTATCGTGGCCGATAGAGAAGAACAACAAGATAACGACAGCTGTGTTCAGGTATATTGTTGACCCCCGACCAAAAATAGCGGTCAAACTTATAAGTGCATACGTATTAGTACATTACTGCCGCGATCTGTAATGAGTGCGTTTCTGGCGCGCTTTTGATGGCCGACAGAGCGCAGCGTAGCGCAGCTCAAGGCCCTCACAGTGCGGTCAGCATTGCAGCCCTTGATGGACAAGCTGAAATGAAGGTCGAGCGCGGCCAGCAAGGGCTGCAATGATGACCAAACTTGAGGGCCGAGAGCGTAGCTAAGCTAAGCTCGAGGCAATCATAGCGTGGCCAGAAGCGCGCTCATTGCAGACCAAGGCTTGTATAGTGCTTTACTCAAACAATGCGAGTAATTAAAATATTAATTAGAATAGTAATTAACATAGTAATTTAATTAGCTTACCATTTGTCGTAGATTAAGTACTTTTTGTCGATTTTCCATTCCGCAAACTTTTTGTTGGTAAGCTTGCTTGTATTTTTCTTTTGACTTCGGTGGCAATAAATTTCCAATTACTAATTTCGCTTGATTTTGAATGTCCGGCGGTGTTAAACACATTAAATCCGAGGATTCGTCGCTTTGAGAGTTCACTTTTTCAACAAAAACACAGAAAAAAATCACTTCGAACAACGCGCGAAAAGTCGAAAACAATATGGCCGCGCTTTTTTTTTCTGTGCAATGTGTCGACTGCCAGTACCCATACAGCCTAATTCTAAATAAATACTTTTTGCACCTGATGTTTGAGTTCTATTTATGAAACAAAACTCGACATTAATGTTTTTCTGGCCGCAAAACACAAGACATTAATGAAATTCCATAGGTACAACTTTTCTGGCGCCTAATCCAAGTAGCCCGCAAGTCCGACTTTGCTCAAAGAAGGTTGTCGAATTAATGTCCACATTACGAGCTTTTTTGAGTAAAATAAATTTAAAGATTTATTAGTTGTACTCTACATAGAGCGGTGGTCTCTGCTGGAAGGAGCTAGAGGCTGCCACGCAAGACCGCGAAGAATATCATCAACATCATCAGATTAGTATAAACATAGGAGTCTTCTTCGTCTTTTTGGTGCCACGGGCGGCTATCATTACGGCCACTTTGGCCCGTGATGTTGCGGCTCGGAAGAGTTGTGTGTGGCTTGTGTTGAACCTTCTGCGAGATTTAGGAACCATGATGACCCGTATTTTCCCTTGCAGAATCAGTTGCAGAAGGTTATACGTGTCGTTGCCAAAATATTGCCAAAGGGCCCATGGGATAGATAGCTCATATCTATAGGTTTATAACTATTTCTATCCCACCTGCTTACGTTCGCTGTATCCCACTCTAATCTTTATACCTACATAGTTATAAACTTAAATATGTATACAACGTGTTACAAAAGTACCTAACTCTTTTTACAGGGTGTAACCTACTGGTCAACAGGATGTCAAAACTGTAAAAAAAAGTTGAAAAAAACAATTTTTATTTTATAACCTCAAAATTGGAAAATTTTCACAACTTTTTTGTTTTTGTTATTAGCTCAAATTTAAAAATATGTTTGTGCGTGTAGGTTCATTTACATAGCTTTGACTTGTTAAAACATTGTGAAAGTCAATGAAAACAATATTTAAAAAATACTTTTCTCCCGCCTCAGCGTTCACATTTCATTAATTAAAAAATCAACGGATCGTCATAGAGCAAAAAAAATATTTAGGTTGTGATCCCTATCACCGGGTGCTATTACCCTGTAAAAAGAGTTAGGTACTTTTCTAACACCTTGTAGATATGGCCTACTCCATTCTTGTGCTAGGCCTGCAGGCAACCATTTTCCTCCACTTCGTTCCACTTTCTCACTAAAGAGTCAAACGCACGTCCAGCTGTACACAAGTTACCTAGAACTTACTTTTCAGGTTCAAGATCGTATCTGGCTTGACCGTTATGTATCTAACCGTGTGCATGCATTCAGCACGGTAAAGCGTCTGTGGCATACTTTCTACATGCAATTAATGCATCATATGTCGGAGAATGGTTCTTATAACGACTATAAGAAAGTAAATTGTGCACTGGCACAGGCTGCGTGGATCTTTTGAACCGTCTCAGTTCAGTTCCGATCGTCATTTTCATCATCTGAGGCTCACTGCCGCGTAAAGGCTTCTTAGTTCGTTCATGCTCAATCCAATGTAGGTAATCCAAATTACTTATTGATTTCCAGCTATTAGAGCTATGTATCACTGGTAGAGATTCGAAAATCTGTAACAAAATCCTAAATATTCTAAATCCACAATCCACCAATTATACTTACTCTTCGATCCATTCAGTCGTTCCCTCAGTGCTGAGGATCGTGACCATCATTGAAGGTGGCGGAGAGTAGAGTTCTCCTTAACTTTCATGATGGCTTTCTTGGGAGGTTAGTGCAGTGGTTTCCCGTTGCATTCTGCACCAGATCTTTTAGGGGTTATTTGGGTCCCTAGGCCTCTGTAGCCTCTTCCGTCCAGTTGCCCAGACAGGGGAAAAGTTATACCGCCACTGACTCGTTCGCCAGAGCCTCGTCCGTTATCTAGCAGGGAGCACCACGTGCAGGTGAGGTTTACACTAGGGCTGGATCTGATGTTAACTCCATTCTCTCCATAATTACTCTTAATATCTTCTAAATTCGTGAATGGTCTTCGGAGGTCGATTTTAAGTACCTAACTATAACGCTGCCTTTGCTGTCCCAACTGAATTTTCTCAAGCAAGAGTAAGATTCTGAGAAATATTTCCCACCTTCACCTTCTGCTCGTGCGCATAGACCTTGCTCAAGAAGATGTCGCCGCCATTTGTGGCTTATTTGAGTGCTCCAAGCTTGTTGGTCGTTAGTGACTTTTGATGTTTTAAGGATAGTGAAACGGATGGCATGAAAGAAAATGGCAGAAAATGTTATGTCACATGAACATTTTACAAAATTTTACTTCAAATAAAGCGAGAAAAAAAAACACTTCCCAATACAAACGGCTATCGCCAATCGACACCATTTGTATGGAGAAGTGAATTTTATTTTCGCGCATTCTGGAATGAAATTTTGTAATTTGCCTCAGAATCACCAGTGCATCAAAATACCTTCGGCTTTAAAACCACTAAAATTCCACGGAGTATAGTAAGATGGCGTCCCAAAAGAGGCCTGCGGCGCCAGACACTTGCATAAATAGCAAGGTGGCCAAAACTCCACTGAAGCAACCCACCTTCACCTTCTGCTCGTGCGCATAGACCCTGCTCAAGAAGATGTCGCCGCCATTTGTGGCTTATTTGAGTGCTCCAGGCTTGTTGGTCGTTAGTGACTTTTGATGTTTGAAGGATAGTGAAACGGATGGCATGAAAGAAAATGGCAGAAAATGTTATCTCGCATGAACATTTTCTGTCCCAATGGAGTCACAAAGCAGCGGCGTCAGATACGTCTTGCGTAGATAGATAGCAAGATGGCCAGAATTTCGTGCGTAGTAACATATGTATAGTAAGATGGCGTCCCAAAAGAGGCCTGCGGCGCCAGACACTTGCATATTTATTCGTAGTCTTGCGTAGATAGATAGCAAGATGGCCAGAATTTCGTGCGTAGTAACATATGTATAGTAAGATGGCGTCCCAAAAGAGACCTGCGGCGCCAGACACTTGCATATTTATTCGTAGTCTTGCGTAGATAGATTGCAAGATGGCCAGAATTTCGTGCGTAGTAACATATGTATAGTAAGATGGCGTCCCAAAAGAGGCCTGCGGCGCCAGACACTTGCATATTTATTCGTAGTCTTGCGTAGATAGATAGCAAGATGGCCAGAATTTCGTGCGTAGTAACATATGTATAGTAAGATGGCGTCCCAAAAGAGGCCTGCGGCGCCAGACACTTGCATATTTATTCGTAGTCTTGCGTAGATAGATAGCAAGATGGCCAGAATTTCGTGCGTAGTAACATATGTATAGTAAGATGGCGTCCCAAAAGAGGCCTGCGGCGCCAGACACTTGCATATTTATTCGTAGTCTTGCGTAGATAGATAGCAAGATGGCCAGAATTTCGTGCGTAGTAACATATGTATAGTAAGATGGCGTCCCAAAAGAGGCCTGCGGCGCCAGACACTTGCATAAAATTAAATAGCAAGGTGGCCAAAACTCCACTGAAGCAACCCACCTTGTCCTTCTGCTCGTGCGCAGAGAAGTCGGCCAGCTTGAGCGCGCTGGCGAGCGCCATGGCCTCCCGCACGGTGAGGTACGCGCGCAACTCGTCGTGCTGCCGGATGTAGCGCGCGCCGCCGCGCCCGCTCGACTGCGACGCGCACGCGCATACACCGTTCACGGAGATGTCGCCGCTCGCGCCGCGGGTTCTGTGGGTAGAGTTGGGGCTTTAGATACAACATAGAACTCTGAAATGTGTCTGGAAAAATAGATGCCCAAATTGCCTTTGGGAGCTTATTTGCTCGTAGTCCATGCAATTAAAGTAAAACTGTACACTAATGCAATAAGGTTGACATTCGAATATTAGACGTATGGTCGAAATGATGTTTCGTATTGTTCTATTGCTGATATCTTTGGTTTCTGTGGGGACAAGTTTTTATTGTGATTTTATACGTAATGCGGATTCTATGGGATTTAGTTCGGTGAGTCGGGGTTTGAGAGGCAGGATGAAGTGAACTGAAGGAAAATGCAGTAAAATGAAGGAAAGTAAAGTAAAAGAGAATACGCTCTTCTCAAAAGCTCTTGAAGGGTACCTACATACGAGTAGCTTCTATTTTGCAATTCGGTACGCAAAGTTTTTTGTTCGAAAGTCCGTTATTGGCTTAATCTTATCTTTAGACCATATTGATAAACTAATTTCAATATTTTTTATTTTGGTTCAGTAGTTTGGATTTTACAACGTTTCAAAGATACGGTTTTATCACGTCACGCGACGGTCTGCATACTGTTGGCGGTCATAGGAACAAAACCTTTTAGCGCATAAAAACAAAACTACTGGACCAAAATAAAAACTATTTAAATTAGTTTCTCAATATTGTCTAAAGATAAGTTTAAGCCAATTAAATAACGGACTTTAGATCAAAAAACTTTGCGTACCGAATTACCTATAACTACGTGAGGCTCAGTCCTTATTTGGTCAAATGTCGTACTTTGAGATTCCGTCGCGCGATGGAAATTATCGAGATTCAATACACAAGGGCCCGGTTTCTGAATTGAGAATTTTACTAAGTAAATACTTAACTATCGTTATGTCACGTTCTTTTGTAAGAAATCCGCAGAGGCAGAACGATATTTAAGTGCTTGCTTAGCGAATTTCTCAAATCAGAAACCGGCAGTAAGGCTCGGTTTCTGAATTGAGAATTTTGCTAAGCAAATACTTAACTATCGTTCTGTCACGCTCTTTTGTGAGAAATCTGCAGGGACAGGACGATACTTACCCATTTGCTTAGCGAATTTCTCAACTCAGAAACCGGTAGTAATTCACTTTAGTGTCCTACCTAATTGATGCTCGCAAGTCTCCATCATCACAATAACAAAGATTATATAATAGCTGGCCTAGTGGGTAGACCAATGGACTTGGAATCGAGAGACCCAGGTTCGATTCCCGGTGCGGGCATGTACCTATGACTTTAATTTATTTCAAAGTTTTATATTCGAATTTGTAGTAGCAATACCACTCGCTGACGGTGAAGGAAAACGTCGTGAGGAAACCTGAACGTATGAGGCATTATATCCTCAACGCAAAAATCGCCAATCCGCATTGAGAACGCGTGGTGATTAAGCTGGAACTCTCTCTCTGAGACCTTTGCCCAGCTAGTGGGACATGTACAATTGTACATGTACCTACAGGCTACATCTTACTTTTTAGATAATACCTGTTATCTCTCGCTACGAAATCGCATCGCATGATCGTACGACCATGGCGTGTTTCAAAAACGTCTTATCAGTTTAAAAATTAGAACCAAAGGTAGAGGTTTATAGAGCCTACATTTAAATCTTAATAAATAAAGTAATTTGTTCCTTACAAAATTCGATTTGGCACTCATAATAAAATTGTATGGGGCAGCTGAAAATGGTTTCAAGATTTCGCTTTGACCCCGTAGTTAAAGTTGCTTGAATTTATAATGGGTTCAATGGCCCCTCAACATCGCTTTTAATCGTTGCCCCTCAATTATTGATCCTGTATGAGTGGAGTGAGTGACGCTTGAAGGAGTTTATTCGTCCAAGGAGTTACGTCATTCCTTTCTCCCCGTCCAACATGCATACAATGTGAGAAAGTACTGACAACAGTGACAACACCCGCGCGCGCGGGCGCATCTAAAGACACGCAATCTTTAGGAAGTGAATGTCAGCGGAAGTCAAAGGGCTAGACATGTGTAGGTAATGCTTGTAATATTACAAAAGACATATTACACAACGGTGTCATGAAATATTACACATTATACGAGAGAATAAAGCATGGCACATAGCATTTCATTACACTAGATGACATGAAACATGACACATGACATTTCAGCACACTGTACGTACTGAAATGAAAGTGTGCTGAAATACCATGATGTCATGTTTCATGTCTGCAATGAAGAAATACCATGATGTCATGTTTCATGTCTGCAATGAAGAAATACCATGATGTCATGTTTCATGTCTGCAATGAAGAAATACCATGATGTCATGTGTCATGTTTGGTGCCATGATATAAGGTAATATCACGCGGTATGATATGTCATGCATGAAATATATCATGACTTCGAAGTGCACTGTTTCGCGCAAGTCTACAAAGGGCCTTGGGCGTTCTCATTACATTATAGCGTTCGAGTGGTGCTCAAAATAGGGAAAGTGCAAATCATGGTTCGTTGACTCCGGCGAAGGATGGACCAATTATAAGTTGCTAGCACGTTGCACAGAAACAAAAGTAGCTCTCGGCTGGAAATCGCGCTACAACCCGGAAGCCAGACCCATAGGCGGAAGAGAGACGAAAGATAACGGAACAACTCGACTAGCAGAGGAGTAATGGGATCGAATAAAGAGGAGAGTCAGAATTGTTGCGCGTATAGGGTTCCGTAGTCAACAAACGACCATAATAGTTTCGTCATGTTACGGCACTTCGGCAGACAGACACCGTCCGCACGTTGAAAGATGGCGTCATAAACTCATAACTAACTTAGTAACCATGATACAGAATTTCCGCAGCAACAAAGGGCCCGTTTTTATAAAATGAAAATGGACTAGAAAATCAACAAACCAATACTAACTTTATTCATCATATTTGCTTGTTGAGGTTTGAGGTTTGTGAGTAGTAACGCCTACGGAACCCTATACTAAGCATGGTCCGACATGCCCATAGCCAGTTTATTGGGATAAAGTGGTATTTTTCTAACTGTATACAGGGCGTCCCACGGCTATGCCACATGGAGGGAAAGTACCTTAAATATTGTAGTTGGAACATTTTACTGAAAGAAAAAACCTAAAAACTCTGACACCAGGGGTGGCCACTACCTCATACGATTACCTACCTACCTACTGAAAGAAGACATTATTTGAATTTAAAAAACAATTTAAACTGAAATGATGATTGATGATGATAAATGATGATGATTTAAACTGCATTCATAGATATTTAAATAATTACATGGTTGAACCGGGAATCGAACCTGTTACATGAGAAAAATATTTACCCTGTAGCTTTATCATACCGATCGAAAGGCTTCATGATAAGGATGATTTTTTGATACATAACATAGTGTCAGAAATAAAAGGAAGACCATAAATAGTAATTGGTAATTATTTTTCTCATGTAACAGGTTCGATTCCCGGTTCAACCATGTAATTATTTAGAAATTTATGAATGCAGTTTAAATTTAAACATTATAATAAGTTGAAAAAATTCACTCGGGACAGGGACTTGAACCCGCAACCTTCCGCATACCGTGCAGGCGCTCTACCAATTGAGCTACCGAGTCAAGTAACTGTCGATGCGAATTTCTTCAACTAGTCTCCGTCAACTGGACGGGGGGCGCCATCTGGTGTGATTAGTTTGAACTAATCTACACCACCCAATGCGTTCATCTTTGCAGATGAAATGCTCATTGGAATTTTTGATATTGCCACTACATTTAACCACTTTTTTTGTTTTTTCTAAAGCACTAACCCCCCGTCCAGTTGACGGAGACTAGTTGAAGAAATTCGCATCGACAGTTACTTGACTCGGTAGCTCAATTGGTAGAGCGCCTGCACGGTATGCGGAAGGTTGCGGGTTCAAGTCCCTGTCCCGAGTGAATTTTTTCAACTTATTATAAATGTTTAAATTATTCCCTAGCACGGGTTAGTGCTTTAGAAAAAACAAAAAAAGCAGTTTAAATTGTTTTTTAAATTCAAATAATGTCTTCTTTCAGTAAAATGTTCCATCTACAATATTCAAGGTACTTTCCCTCCATGTGGCATAGCCGTGGGACGCCCTGTATAATTAAAGATTAAAGACTTCGTTTAGGTAATAGGGCTTGCCTAGAATGCGGATGCTTCAACGCCGTGAAAGATGCTGCATTGTCTACCTCTAGAATGCAGTTAACAACTTTGTATTTAGCCACTAATAACAAAGTGGTACTTAACAAAATATATAAAGGCTAGGAACTAAGAATTTTATGTCTTTTCTTTACAAGAAACGTATAAGAATGTCACAAGGGTTACCGGATGTGTTGGTAGGGAGAAAGTAGGTACGGTATAAAATAAAATAAAGTATATGTGCGGACGGAACAATGCAACTGCGGGCGACGTAAAATGTAAATACTGGCATTTTTTTAAGGAACTAGCATAGAATAATTTCAGTCCAATATGTAGCAGAACTTTTTTTTTAGTTACGTACGAAGGTAATGTAGTACGTACTCGCAGCTATACCACCATCGGGAGAGAGAATGGATATACGAGAACGAGATTATTTGTACACACGACAGCGCGTAGACGCTTACACACGTGCACTCTATTCACTTACGTTACGGGCGACTCTGCTACGAAAGTGTAAGCGTCTACGTGCTGTCGAGTGTCCGGGGTGACGCGACGTGACGTGGGGTGGACAAGCGGCCATATGACTATACATTGACATGTATGTACGCACAGTCTTAGATAGATATTCCATGGTAGCTCTTACCGCGCGCAGCATAAGGGCGCCAATAGAACAAAAAGGGGTATCCTAGCGTGTGGCTGACACTGCACCTACAGTGCGTTTCACTAAAGAATTCCCTTGGGTTGAACAAAAAAAGTCCCTGTTACATTGTAATAAGAGTTTTGTCAAGGGAACTCTTTCGTGAAACGCTCCATACCGCTGCTTCGGCACCGTAATCATTTTATAGTTGACGTTGACATTTACGGTGCAGTGGACAAAACCCACAATAGTTCGCCGTTGATTACTGTTTACGAGTAAATATTAGTGCTCTCGGTCGTTGATGTATTTTACTCTTGCTGCTGATGTTGATAGGGCTACCTGGGATCGGTTGATCTCTGCGGTCTCCAAAATCCATATTGCAAAACGAATTCTTGATTTTTCTTCAGAATAAGAACATGCATGTTTTAGCTAAATGAACAGAAGTCTTTGAATTTTTTAAATTTTGTATACGGTCCTTAAACTTGCTGGTTCATGGTTATGAACCACATTTATTACGGAGTCAACACAAATTCGCTGAAAAAGCTGCTGTCTCATATGTTTTGATGCTGTTGTCGGTAGGTATTTAAAACTTTAGTATAGAACAGCATTTTTTTGCCATACAAGGTCGTGAGGACCATTACCCTTGGGTAATGCCAAAGCATTTTTCGTGGTAAAGTGTGTTCAGGTAGTTTGGAAACGTCAAACCACAAATTGCTAATGGTTGTACCTAGTTTTTTTTTAAAGCTTTGACTAAACTAAATAAAAACTTGAAACAGCCTTGAAAATAACATCTACAGGTTGATACCTACATCAAAAATTGCTGAGTAGAATTATGGCTCTATAGAGAAAAAATGCGGTGTGATCCGGTTTGTACGGTCGGCCACAGTCATAGATACCCCATGGCAGCTCTTACCGCGCGCGGCATAAGGACGCCAATCGAACAAAAAGGGGTAGGCCGCGTGTGGCCGACTGTACCTACCTAATAATTTATTCCCAATTTTAAGTTCAGTATTCGTAAAATGTTTAGGCACGCAGATATAGTATACACCGTGGAATTTTAGTGGTTTTAAAGCCGAAGGTATTTAGTTGCACTCGTGATTCTGAGCTAAATTCCAAAATTTTACTTCAAAACGAGCGAAAAAAAAACACTTCCCAATACAAACGGTTATCGCCAATCGACACCATTTGTATGGAGAAGTGAATTTTTTTTTTCGCGCGTTTTGGATTGAAATTTTGTATTTTGGCTCAGAATCACCAGTGCAACAAAATACCTTCGGCTTTAAAACCACTAAAATTGCACGGAGTAGTAGTAAATATAACGATTATAATTTGGATGACCAGGATATTATCAAACACTAAACACTGATCAATCAGGAAGCAAACAGTCTTGGGATGAGCATATCCGAGCTTGAGATGAAGGCGCAAAATCGCCCAGAATGGAAAACTGTTTTAAGAGCCCTATATCCCTGATTAGGGATATCAGGAATTGATGATGATGAAACACTGATCAATACAAACAACATCTACTAGGTTACGAAAAAAATGGAGCGAAAAAAAATTCAGCTGTTTCATACATTTGGCGCAGTACAGAGTCGACCTTTTGTATGGAACAGCAGATATTTTTTTCGCTCCATTTTTTTAGCCATCTAGTACAACTTGTTTGTATTGATCAGTAGACGGCCTACTTAAAGTTCCGCTATCGACTTAAAGTGCACCCTGTAGATATTGAAAAATATTTTTAATTAAAATGAATAAGTTATTTTATCTTGATTTCCATAATCCGGAGCTAGTTTACCTAGCAGCAAAAAATTAATTGCTTGGCAATAGTATAAAATTACCAACACACTTCGATTAGTTCGGTGCCTATGCCAATACACAATTTATTTATTTTTTGCTACGATATGTTTACCAGTGGTGGATTTACCAATAGGCTGAGTAGGCTGAAGCCTAGGGCGGCAGATTTTAGGGGCGGCAGATTTAGGGGGCATCTTTTTAGATCTTACATAAAAAGAAAAATATGCATATAAAGTATACCTAAATTGAAATTGCATGATTGTATTTACTTGGATAATATTTTGAAGGGGGGTAAAGTGAGCTTTTTTTGAAGCTCAAAGAGGTGACGCGAGAGTGAAAATGTTAGGAATTCATCGGTCGGTAGGGCGGCCAAATTTGAAAAGTCTACTGGCAGCAAATGTGTAAATCCGCCACTGATGTTTACTGACAAGAGAGTAATAATATCACCTTTCTGTTCGGTTATTCGGTAGCATCCCATAGTAAAGAGATCAACCCATGAATCACTTGGACCGATAAAAAACAACAGGTAGGCAAGGGCATTGTAAAGGTATGTACGAAACGATTAAAAAGCCATTGGTTATTTTTATCTTCTGCACGCACCAACTCAAATGCCCAAGAAAAAAAAACGAGTGCGATCATAAATAAGTTCGTTTGCCCATAACTACAGTATTGGTGTTGAGACAAAAACAAGTTCGAAATCTTCACAGGTTTTCCGCGTTCTTTAAAAAAGTAAATTATGAGGAAAAAAAGTAGCGAACAATTTACAATACAGGTTGTTAAAAGACCGCCGACAGACCCGAAAGGCACGCATATTAGACACCAAAACAAAGTACTTTAACGATAAATTATTGCCGGGAAATGATTTTGGTTTTTTAGGTTATAATTCTGGATAATATTCTATCACGCAATGGAAGTGTAACGCAGAGAAGTCATATTGCACAAGCGTTGACATAAAGTTGTGTTACTTACGCTCGAAGTGCCGATGTTTAGAATACATTGCGGGTTGCAATTTTAACGTCGTTTTATGCAAGAAATATTCATAATTTTGGTATGGTTTCTTGAGAAGAAATGTTAAGTATTAATAGTGAGCAAATTTCTGCAATAAAAAAAGTTTGAAAAGTCCGACTTTGAACCTCATTATCTTGGAAACCGATGATTTCCCAGGTATAGTTCCATGGGAAAAAATGTTCAGTATGATGAGGACAATGCGTGGTTTCCCGCTTTGTTGGCGGTCTTTTAACACCCTGTATATTGTCGTTTTTACTTTCCGTTCATATCCCGAACAAGGCACTGTGTAAAGGCAGCCTTTTGCGATTGAGCCAAAGGTGTCTGTCGTAAACTTCTCAATTGAGCAGACATCAAGCAAATATCTTCACTACTAAACGACGCGTGTTGAGATCTGGGGGCACGGCAGTGCCCCCGCCAGGTCGAGCGCGAAGCAAACACTGCCGTACCATCCTTTACTGGAACCATTTCGCCGCATTTTAAGGCCCCTATTTGAGAACCTCTGGATAAGACCAGAACGCAGAAATTTTCGTCATCTAGTAAGCTATAATCACATACTTAAAATCCAAAATTTCAAGTCTGTAGGTCATTTAGTTCCGAAGTTAAGCGAAAGCAAAGTTTCGCATTTATGACACACACTCACTCACTCACTCACTCATGATCATCATAATAGAACTAGTACTTCCCATAAACTAAGAGAGCTGAAATTTGGTACAGAGTTAGGGTTGAATGGCCACATAAAGGGAAAACTATAAAAACTAGGATAGTCGAAGATCTGGAGTACCTGGTGACCCTGATTAGAAAACACAAGAGCCCTAATAGAACTAGTACTTCCCATAAACTCAGAAAGCTGAAATTTGGTACAGAGTTAGGGTTTAATGGGCACATAAAGGGAAAACTATAAAAACTAGGATAATCGAAGATCTGGAGTACCTGGTGACCCTGATTAGAAAACACAAGAGCCATAATAGAACTAGTACTTCCCATAAACTCAGAGAGCTGAAATTTGGTACAGAGTTAGGGTTTAATGGCCACATAAAGGGAAAACTATAAAAACTAGGATAATCGAAGATCTGGAGTACCTGGTGACCCTGATTAGAAAACACAAGAGCCCTAATAGAACTAGTACTTCCCATAAACTCAGAGAGCTGAAATTTGGTACAGAGTTAGGGTTTAATGGCCACATAAAGCGAAAACTATAAAAACTAGGATAATCGAAGATCTGGAGTACCTGGTGACCCTGATTAGAAAACACAAGAGCCCAACCAAACTATTATAGATCGACATATACCGCCCTTACAAAAAATATTCAACTTGGTGGGCCGCTTCATTTGATGTCAAAAATCTAAGGTCTGAAGTATCTGATGAAGAATTCTCAGCTGGTATCAGCTTTATTAGAGATATTATGGTAATGCCCCTTCTACTATTAATACATAAAAAAATCGACTGTCATTGCAAAAATCCAGCGTAGTGGGACACATCTTCATTTAATCTAGCCTATAGCGTCCCACTAGTGGTTCGCTCTGAACTATGAACTCGCGACCTCAGTTACAGATGTATAACTTTGCTTACGCCATTCGCGCAGGCGCGCGCGCGCTTTGCATTTAAACTATACAACCCTATGTCTCGGCAACCCATCGACCGATTTGGCTCATGTTCGAATTTAAAAATTCTTTTAATTTAGTTATCAAATTTCATAACGATCCGACCAAATTTACTCAAGTTATCGTCGAACAAACATTCATACATACAAACATACATACATACAAACGCCGGATTGTTCCAGCAGACTCGGAGGACTTCGCTCGCTTCGCTCGCTCGTTCAACAAGAAATAGTCGGACGATTAACTTTATTCTACTCGAACATTACACAAATTTAAAAACTGTGTCAAATAAGAAAATCTAATAAAAGTAATCAATATGCCCTCGTTTCTACAAAAAGAAGTGAAATCCCACCAAAAACATTCTGTAAAAACTAGCCAGGTCTCGATGGATCTGCTTGTTTATCTCTAAAAAAGTAATGAGATCTAGACAAAGTCGTGCCAAGTCTAAGGTTCCTTACTGCGATTTCTTTATTATTATAGTTAATGTTGTGAGACTTGGCTGTTGAAGGGTACACAAGGGTACAAAACCAGGTGCTCCATGACACCATTGCACCAATCTGTCGCCAGAACCGCTTGTGTACCCTTCAACGGCCAAGTCTCACAACATTAACTATAATAATAAAGAAATCGCAGTAAGGAACCTTAGACTTGGCACGACTTTGTCTAGATCTCATTACTTTTTTAGAGATAAACAAGCAGATCCATCGAGACCTGGCTAGTTTTTACAGAATGTTTTTGGTGGGATTTAATTTTAGTTTCCCAAAAGAAGGTAACGCAGAGATTCTCTCAGCTTTGTAAAAAAAGGTCTTCACCTTTACCAGACGCTAAAGTATAAAGATGGAGCTCTTCAAAGGGCATCTGAGAGACAAATGTACGCAATTACGTGCCTTGGTAAGTCTTATAGTAATGAAACTACAATTCTACTCGTTTTTAATAACTTTTTAAATTTTTCCAACTTTTCGAGACCTTTGTAACGCTCGTGGTCGCGGGTGACTGAGGTGGCAGATGTCTTGAATGCTTAGATGAAAACAAAAAAGGGAAGATACGGCACATTCTTACTAGCAGCCGTGAAAAAATGGGCTCGAACGCACTCATGCACATAAACTCACACAGCTTTAACTCGGTGAATAAGCGATACGCTAAACCAACAAGCCCGAGCGAGACAAGAACAGTGTCCAACCGGCGGCGACTGAATGAAAGTGAGTCCATGGACTCAGTTTTGCAGGACCACGCGTAATGGGTGAGTGCCGTATCTTCCCTTTTTTGTTTTCATCTCAGCTTGAATGTCATTTATTTGATATCTAAACTACCCTCGGCTGTACCTACACATAAAAACGAGTGTTAACTCCGTTAAAAGTGTAGGTTCCTCGTTTAATCATGTATAGGTATAGTACAGTTTGTGGTACAGTGCTTGTAAACTTACGTGTATCCAGCCAATATGTTCAGGAGGGTAGTCTTGCCGGCGCCCGACGGCCCCATAATAGTGGTCAGCTCTCCCGGCTTGAAGCATCCTTCCACGCCCTTCAGGATCTGTTTGGTGTCTGCCAACAAGGAAGATAGAATTTATTTAATCATCGATCACCTTTGGTGCACAAACACCAAATATATCTACAAGGTGTTACAAAAGTACCTAACTCTTTTTACAGGGTAATAGCACCCGGTGATAGGGATCACAACCTAAATTTTTTTTTTGCTCTATGACGTTCCGTTAATTTTTAAATTAATAAAATGTGAACAATGTGGCGGGAGTAAAGTATTTTTTAAATGTTGTTTTCATTGACTTTCACAATGTTTTAACAACTCAAAGCTATGTAAATGCACCTACACGCACATACATATTTTTAAATTTGAGCTAATAACAAAAACAAAAAAGTTATGAATTTTTTTCAATTTTGAGGTTAAAAAATAAAAATTGTTTTTTTCAACTTTTTTTTACAGATTTGACATCCTGTTGACCAGTAGGTTACACCCTGTAAAAAGAGTTAGGTACTTTTGTAACACCTTGTATATCTACAAGTCCTGACTAAGACTGCTGAAACTATAACTACTACTTAGTAGTTCGCCCCAAAATGTGGGCACGTCTAAAGATAGTCATAACTTTTTCTCAGTATTATTTTTTGCACTTTTTTCTTTTGTAGCATGATCATCTTGAATGTCTCTTTCATACGTAAAAAAAACTACACAACATCCATCCGAGTTACCAAAATAAGAGTCGAAAGTGAAAATTTTAGATTCGAGGTGGACGGAGCAAAAAAACGGATTTTCTGTACTTTCAAAGTTTCAAAAAGTTCTGTCGTTTATCAGCTTGTCAAATAGTAAAAAAAAAAAGCCTTCGGGCGCCAGAGGTCGCCGGTCGACTTCTCAAATGGCCAACCTCTCATCATACCTACTAGTGGTCCTTAATAGGCCATTTTGTCTTGAAATTGGCTTCCAAAGGTAGTCAGGTAGAAAATTCGATAAGAATTTTGGCAAAAAAAAAAACAATTTTTTTAATCATCTTTTTGGCCTAAAATTATAACAAAATCATCAACAAAAAAAACAATAAACTCATTTTTTCATGACGATCCGATCAACGATACTTTAGTTATCGTCGAACGAAGATACATACTTACATAAGTACCTACTACAAACAAAAAGAACTTCGCTCGTTTCGTTCGCTCGTTCAATGAAATAATCTACAAAAGCAATGGCCGACTAGGGAGATCGGTGTGAGAGAGTAGTGGTCTAAACATAAAGTCATGTCCAATTGTCCATCCAAGGATGCACGGAGCCACGACAAAGACTTTTTCGAGCTCAAGAGCGTAACATACCGCAGACAGACACGCTCAAGTGATTCAGAGCTGATCAGGCCTCCATAAAGATAATAATTGGACTTTGCCGGTGGTAATAACTGTGTCCGTGTCCACATGGGCATTCTCGAAACTCTATTTTAAACTCTCTATATAATAGAGACTTATGCCAACCTGGTAAAAAAGTTGAGAGTAATCTATCTGGAGGCTGAGTCTCGCATGCGGTTGACTGTATCTATGCTGAGATGTCATCAAGAATTAATTGAGCCCTTCCATATTACAACTACCTATACCTATATATTTTCGATCGGAGTTCTACTCGAGCGCAATTTGGTATTCAAAAACTGGAATGCCTAGTGCATGTATAATCGAAGCACTGCTTTGTTAACAGACTGAGGAAGTAGGTAAGTTTGCGTATGTAAATGTACGATATCTACCTACATGCAAACGTGGTGCGGTTTTATTAAAAAGATTCCTAGTCAGCACGTTACAGCACTCGAACGATTTTTGTAATATCTATACTTATAATAAAACTCTAGCGAAGTCAATTCTGTACATTGAATATTTTTAGAAAAAAACTAGCAGGGGTTACTAAGTAAACTATACTGAATCCAAAAATGCAAAAAAAACGGTTTATGTCTGTCTGTCTGTCTGTCTGTCTGTCTTTCTGTCTGTCTGTCTGTCTGTCTGTCTGTATGAACACGATAAACGCGAACACCGCTGAATAGTTTTCAACCAAACTTAACATGGTCGTAATTCACGTTTCTGGGAGTAACTTAGGCTATCCGATGTTTAGAATACATTGCGGGTTGCAATTTTAACTTCGTTTTTTGTAAGAAATATTCATAATTTGGATATGGCTTCTTGAGAAGGTATGTTAAGAACGTGATACTGAACATATTTCTGCAAAAAAAAATTAAAAGTCCGACTTTGAACCACATTCTCTCGAAAACCTACATTGCGGGTTGCAATTTTAACTTGATTTTTTGTAAGAAATATCCATAATTTTGATATGGCTTCTTGAGAAGGTATGTTAAGAACGTGATACTGAACACATTTCTGAAAAAAAAAATTGTTGTCCGACTTTATTATCTCGGAAACCGTTGATTTCCCAGGCATAGTCCCTTGGGCAAAAATGTTCGTTATGATGAGGACTATACGTATACGTACGTATACGTGGTCTCCCGCTTTGTTGGCGGTCTTTTAACACTCTGTATAATAGCACGCTACGACTTTTGGCATTTGGGGCGCATATTGTAAATGAAAAATCGGCATTTGTTTTTATTTTATTTTGGCGGAAAATGTTAGTTCTACAAGCGTAGCATAAGGCCGGGTTAGAGCGTATCTATGGGTTTAAAATAATAGGTATCTCATTCTTTTGTTTGACGTAGAGCGGGATGGACAGAGCCATAGATACGCTCTAAACCAGCCTTATGATGCTTGCTGGAGGGAATAGTGAGTGGTTTTCGGTGGAGGTCGGACAAAGTGTATCGATGTTAGAAATGTAGTACTGTTGCTTCGCGGTCGAAATGTTCTGGATTTGAACCCACGCGAGGTTGAAATTTTTTTTGTGCCTTTTTTAAAATATTTACTCTACTGAGCCCAACTTGATATTAAAAAAATATATTTTTCATCTCCCACGCTCGGAAAGTTTGCTGTTACTAGTAACTTACGATCGTGTAAAGGCCGGATTTAAACTATCTGAATTTTTATGCGCTTCGAAATTTGAACGCGACGCCGGGACAGTCTTTCCCGCGCCCTATGGTGTTGAAAAAGAAAAAAACACTGGCCGTTTAAGTAGATGCCAGATCCCGACGGAAAATAAAACCTCATTCATAGTTCGTTTACACGCGTATTTCAGCGAAAGCGATTGGTCGTGCCCATTCTCTATACAAAACTGTGAATGTAAATGGTGCATAAGCATCTTTTAAAAAGGTAAAGTCACGGAATAGAACATTCAGAAACGCGGTTTCTTCTTATAGTCTTTTCAATATTTTGTACACATATTTATTTTATAATACCAGTAAATAAAAAAAATGCTTCGCTTCTGTTTTATCAAATAGATAATTATGTTTTGGTTTGTTAAATACATTTTTTCAAACGATATTACTAATTTCATTTTTTATCTCCTAGAAATTTTTAATTTATATGGTGAAAGTTCAGAATGCACCCGGAAAAAAAACATTCTTTTATTTACATTATTTTTGTGTCTGGATAAATAAACTTCAGGAAATTATTAATAAAACGAATGGTTTTAATACCAACGAAGCTCAAAACTTTAGTGCGGCAGCCGTAACTACAGTAACAAATGCTTTTAAAAGGAACTTATTTGACTCACCTGTTTTGCCTGTAAGTAGTTGTCTATAGAGTTTTTCCCGCTTGGCTAACAAAGTCATTTCCTCGCTTCTGTGAGATGAAAAGTTTTGTGTTTCGCACGAATGCAATATTATTTGCGTCTCGTGCTTCTGAATACCTCGCTACGCTCAGGTTTCTTTTTTTGAACCACTCGCTACGCTCGTGGCTCAATTTTAGAAACCTTCGCTAGCTCGGTTTTCAATACAAGCACTCGCCGCAAACAATAATTTTGCATTCTTGCATAACAAATAACTATTGTTAGCCGTAGAGCGGGATAGACAGAGTTATTTGCGGTAGATACGCTCTAACCCAACCTTATACTTTGCTTGCTGGCTTAGCATGAGAATGGGTAAGACCTTATCTATGGGCTTATAACTTTATCTATCCCACTCTACGTCGAGGGAGATACATAATAAACCCCCATACTTCCCAGGAAATTCTTATGCTAAGCTTCCTGGTATCTTACACGGGCGATACCTAATCTAAACAAAACATATTTTATCATAAATGTATTGTTTAGATTAGGGCACACACACACAGACAGACACACAGGCAGGCACACCCTCATAAACACATAAACAGACACACACACAAAGCTATCAAACTTATGACACCCCTCTTTGTTGGCCGGGGGGTTAAAAAAAACCTTCCTTTTGAGTTTTCCTCCACAGTCGAATTTAAATTAAATGTCACATGTGTAAAAACGCATACGAAGTCGCGGGCACAGCTAGTTTACAATAATTTTAGGTGACAGAAATTAGGCAATATTTATGTAGAACTAGCTTGCGGCCGTGACTTCGTCCGCGCCTACTTAGTTATAAAGTGCTTTATGCAAGGAGGCGCAAAAGTTAATGTCATAATTTGAATTGGCTACCATTTTGTAAGAAATAAAAACCGGCCAAGTGCGAGTGAGACTCGCATACCAAGGGTTCCGTAACAGTCGTACCACCATTCTATGCATTTATTCGGAAGAAAAAAATAAAATACGGCCAAGTGCGTGTCGAACTCAAGCATGACTTCTTATATTTCAACCTCCGGCTCTTCATCTTCTTTGTCATAGTGGGCTTCTTATTTATCCGTCGCGCATTGCATTCTCGATGCAACTCGACAATCATTTTCCGCTTTGTACCTACGCGACTTTTCCACCAACACCTCCTGTAAAACTTTTTCCCGCCAACTTTCGACCCATTTGATTTTGTCCACATACCTATCCTCCATTCGTAAATATCTCATTGAATGATACCTCCTTCGAATCCTCTTTGGACTCGACTCTCTTTTCTCCCATTGTCGATGCCACCATTTGACATCCTGTCAGGTGTCCCTGGACAAACTCAGTTTTGATGGATTAAGTAAAGTCAAAAGCTCAACGCTACGTGATAGATGACAGTTGGCTGTGCAATTCTTAAACCTAGCAAGAGCCATTTGACAAATTTTAAAGTAGAGCCAAAAAACGGTTTGGTTTCTTTGTTTTGATGCCCTGGTAAAACTATGAGACACTGACAGAGCTGAACGAGAGGTAGCACAAAAGAAGTGGCAGAACCTTGGCTTGCCATACAATATGGGTTCATGATGCCTGAAATAAATAATTTATTATTATTATTAATACAATATAATATAATTTTATTTTTGTCATTTCAATTGAGCGTCGTTTTTATAATTATTTCTTCTGATTTTCTGTTGGAACTGTAATGTAATTTTTTTTTTTTTTTAATGTATTGTAATTGATTTATAATATAGGTCCATGATGCCTGAAATAAATAATTTATTAATACGATTTCATTTCTCTATGGCCAACAATGTAGGTGTGATGCACGTATGAAAACACCTACTAGGTTTTCTGGTACCAAAACGGTTGATTTTGACCATTCCAAAACAAAATAGAGCCATCGGCCATTTAAAAACCTAGTAAGGGAATTTCCGAGTCGATGACTAATACTAGGTTTACAAATGTATTTTTTTTTCATCGTGGTGGACTTGTTAGGTTTTTTTAACTTAACTTACCTATAAACCAGCGTGATGATTTTTTTTTATAGGCTCCAAGCGACTGCAGACCTGAGTATTTTGATATAAATTACCACCTGATACGTCCACGCTTTCTTGAGAAAAAGGTCTTGACAGACAGACAGACAGACGGACAGCAAAGTGATCCTATAATGGTTCCATTTTACCTCTAGAGGTCCTGGTTCCGTTTTACCTCTAGAGGTCTGGAACCCTAAAAAAAGGCTGTGTTTTCATGAAAACTTTATTTGAAGATGTAAACTATATCGCTCAAATGACCACCTCCTGAGTTTATGCACAATTGCGCTCGTTTTACGATATTTTGATTTTTTACAATTACTATTTTACATATTTTTCATCTTCAAATATACTTTTCATAAGCAATTTCTTTTTTCTTGGATTTTAATTTTTATGACATTACTTTTGTGCCACCTTGTATTTTCCCCGTTAGGTTAATGTTAGCGCGTCGGAAGTCTCGAGTTTATAATATTTTAGTGGGATTAGTGTAAGTTAAAGATGACGAACAGTTGTTATGGGTTTATTGACACGAAAATTCCAGTTTTTCGTTACCTACTTATAATTTTGCGTTGTCATTACCGATCGACTCGTACCTAGCTAGCTAAAAAGGTAGGTATCACTCTAATCCATGCCATGAATCAGCTTACATCTTGCTACATATCTTGCAAATAACTAGTACAAAGCAATTCTCCAATACTCGTGTCAACCTTATCACAACAGATTACTGACAATTATAAGGGATAGGCTGCCTAGAAAGGTATCTACTAACCAGAGATCAGAAAACGTGAACGTAGGTGAGTGTTATCCACAGATCACTGTTATCTGACGATTTGCAAGCTGCTGGCGTGATTAGCGCAGAACAAGACACGAAGGTAGGTACAGCCAGCCACACGCTAGGATACCCCTTTTTGTTCGATTGGTGCCCTTATGCCGCGAGCGGTAAGAGCTGACTTGGGGTGTCTTTGACTGTGGCCGACCATACCTAATCAAGGTACAGAAATTGATATCACGTAAGACAAGTAAAGATGTTGTAAAAATCAACACGAGTAGATTTCCATTGAATATTTCCGCGATTGTTATGTACTTATGTACGATGCTTTTATCAAAGCCTGCTAGTTTTATCCCATTATCGGCTATCGCCATCTTGCTTTATTTCACCGCGTGAAGCGAGATGCCGCTACCCGATAGCGGGATAAAACTTTTATCTTAAAGTGGTGCTTCCCTACCAGAATTTATAATATGGAAACATTCAACGCGTGTTAGTACAGAGTGATTCTTAATTTAATAGCTTAACGATAAAGAGGCTGTACGCGCAAAACTAAACTTGCAAAAAGATATCGGTCATTCAGGACGCCACTGCCTGCATGACTGCATGGAATGAGAATTACTAACATTGGATACTTAGGTATGTGCTATACTAAACTTAAATCAAAACTACCCTGTATAGTGCGATAAATTACCGAACGTTGCCGTCGATAGAGCTAAGTAGGTGATTGACTACCCGACGTCATCAATGGGAATTGACGTCAAATGGAATGTGTCTTGAATTAATAATCAAGCCTGCGAATTGTAGAAGAGATAATAGGTAGAAAGTTCGTTGTACACACGACAGCACGTCCGACAGTACACTTTTGTTGCAAAGCCACCTGTATCGTAAGTGAATAGAGTGCACGCGTGTAAGGGTCGACGTGCTGTCCTGTGTACACACGACAGCACGTCAGACTGTACACTTTTGTTGTAAAGTCTCCCGTAACGTAACCGAGTAGAGTGCTAGCGTGTAAGGGTCGACGTGCGTACTACACTTTTTCCGGTGTTCGATTTTGAAACCTTGAAACTAAAACGTTTGTCCCTGACATCCAAAAAAAAAAAATGTTTAAAAGAATTAAAATAATACTGTTAAAATAATACTGTAATAATACTTTTACTGTCGTGAAACAAAACTCGCGGAACAAAAATATCTCAATAAAAAACTGAAATATACAAAATAAAAAAAAAAAACTGAAAATTTTGCATTTCCCGCTACGCTACTTTCGTTGATCCTTAAAATTAAATCTAAGTCTACGCGGACGAAGTCGCAGGAAAAAGCCAGTATTAAGCAGTATAGGCAGTTGTATCAAATAGTTATAATATTCATGGTAGTTCTTTGTTTTGTGACGACGAGTGCTGCTATACATCACCGCTGTACCTAACTATGTAATAATGTAATCAATTCTCACGGCAAACGTGATCTAATTACATGATCTCAATTGGGCCTGCAATGCAATGCCTTTGAAGATCTGCACCGTGGGTAAAATAGCAAAATTGCCGATAGTTTTCAACGACACATTAAAAAGCTCCAAACCATGTGTACAATACAATATATCGGTACAGTTCTCAGCGCATAACTTGAGCAAAAGTCTGCATATTGGGGATGAGTTCGCGCATTTCAAACAAAATTTAACCAATCCCGCCCCTTGTCCCCCGCCAAAGAGACCCAAAAATCATCTACTGCGCAGTCAAGGTAATTTTTCAAGTTATACGCCGGAAAATGTACCTACAATTTTCTAAACGTAACGTTATAGATTAACAATAATTTTAGAAAACATATCAATCCTAAACGCTACGTTCACATCTCACACGATCTAGCTGAAAAAGTATGTTGGCAAGAAAAAAATGCGGCAACGTATGTGCTGGAGCTGTGTGGCGGCTTTGCGGCTAAACGTCTGACCCTCAAACGATAGGTCCTAGGTTCAAGCCCCTTTTGTAATTTATTTATAGCCACATACCACTTTATAGCAGTGAAGAAAATTATCGTGAGGAAAACAGAGTTTAGGCTAGATACACTGGTCCTCCATACGCTACAATAATGCGACATTACTCGTATATACGTATAGTCGGAAGACATCGCGTATGTAGCGTATGCCCAGTATGTTTCTGGGCATACAAATTCAAGCGGCCAGATATCAAAATACGTCGCGTATATAGGATTAGTGTGTTTCTAGCGTTTCCCTCAATGTGAACTCTGAGAAAGGGCTAGTGGGACATATTATTATAACGTATCCACTCATAATATCTTTTTCAGTACATTTCAAGATGTAATGGAGGATGTGTTAAAAATGGCCTCCAGTTGTAATAAAAAAATTGTGGTCTGTGGTGACTTTAATATAGACTTGCTCGTAGATTGTACTCTGCTTTCTAAACTATCAATATTCCTTAAGTCATTTAATTTAACTAATGTTTTTTTGGAGCCAAGTAGAATTACAGAAACCACGGCCACTTGCTTAGATATTTTTTTCTGCGATTGTGATTATTTAGACTCATTAACTGTAAATTGTTTGAAATCGGACCATAGTGGTCAAATTGTTTAATTTCCAATAGATTCAAAAAAACCTGAGCAAACCATTATTTGTAGGCCCATAACCATCAAAAAGTTAGATGCTTTTAAACTAGACCTACAATGTAATTTGCCTAGTCCGAATAGTTTACAAATTGCAAATAATCACTACAGAGACTTTTTCAAAGTCGTTTCAGATAGCTTTGACAAAGTGTTTAAGCTGAAAAAATTAGTCACAGGTAATAAATCAGGATTTAGTGAGTGGGCAACAAAGGGCATTCGAAATAGCAGGAATACACTTTATTCACTATATGAGAAGAAAACTTATGCGTACGATCCCCGTTTTCTAGAATATGTTAAAAAATATCAAAAAATATTTAGGGCCGTCTGCCACAAAGCTAAATGCGCACACATAAAGGACACTATAGACAAATCAGCAAATAAATCTAAAACAATTTGGACTATTATAAATAGGGAAACGGGTAAAACTAAAACAGGCGAGCGCGAATTTTCACTAAATATCAACAATGAGGTAATAACATCAAATGAGGATATAGCCACGGCATTCGAAAAGTTTTTTACAAATATTCCATTAGAAACAACAGTTCATTTAGACTCATCGCCGGATCTTGCAGCTGATATATTAAAAGCAAATGTCCTACCTTGTGATCACCAATTCTCATTTTCTCATATAAATGCGCACATAGTAGTAAAAACATTTAAATTGTTGAACTTAAAAAAAACTGAAGACTTATGGGGTTTGTCAGTAAAAATTATCAGCTCAGTAATACATGTGTTAGCACCACACTTAGCTAGTATTTTCAACAAGTGTATAGATGAAGGTCTGTTTCCGGACCTCATGAAATATAGTAGGCTTGTACCATTATTTAAAAATGGCGATAGGCAAGATCCTTCAAATTTTAGACCAGTGTCAGTCCTACCAGTATTAAGTAAAATATTTGAGAAAGTCGTGCTAGCTCAGCTACTTTCATACTTCGATAAACACAAACTACTCCACGACCAACAGTTTGGTTTTACTAAAGGACGCTCTACGACGGATGCGGGAGTGATGTTAGTTAGGCACATTTATAGCGCATGGGGGGATAGGAAAGATGCTATAGGCGTATTTTTTGACCTTTCGAAGGCATTTGACTGTGTAGACCATGAAACACTTCTCATAAAATTAAAATACTACGGGGTAAAGGGGAAAGGCTTAAAACTAATGAGATCATACTTGGAAGGGAGGGTTCAAAAAGCTGACATAAATCGTACGCAGTCTGCGGGTTCCCAGGTGAAGATAGGAGTTCCGCAAGGATCAATCTTAGGACCGTTTCTATTCCTTGTTTACATTAATGATTTGCCACATATCGATGGCTCCTACGTAAACTACCGTATGTTCAAAAAGCTAACTTTCCAGGAGAGCCATTTAAAGATGTTTTCTTTAACCGTTCTTTTGATTTTAAAGCTTTTGGTTTGAAATTTTTACCATAATTAGGTTATTTTGGGCTCGATTTTTATGTGCTAAAGTAAAAGCTGTATTTTGAATACTTTTGGAGATATTGTTGTTACGATTCTTTACGACGGGGTAACGAAGTAAGAAAATATCGTATGTTAATCTTACCATTTTTTACGGCGTGGATGAGGTGACTGAAAATATCGTATGTTTCACATACCATGTTTTACATGGATAAATCGCAGGTAAAATGACATGTATGTGGCACTTACAGTTTTTTACGTTGTAAATCACATGAAAAATAGTATGGTATGTAACATTAATTTAGTAAATACATGGGGAAATATTAAAATTTTAAATGGAACCAGAGGTTTATCTAAGTGATAATTAATATTTACTTCATTCATTACATTTAGTTCATTACATTTATTAAACCTAAATTTTAAATAAACATTTACATGAAATAACTTTTTACACTTCCTTATGTTTCCATTCCACTAATCAATTTGTATATTTCCTATTTTCCCAACTGTCCCCTTCGAAACTGCCACCGGGGTGGGGACTTGGGTAAAATTAGTGGCGTTTACCACCCTGGCAAATAGTAATTTTAATTTCAACAGTTTCCTTGAAGCTCACGACCGAATCAACTATTTATTCTTTCCGACTTCAAGATATTTCATGAAAAAGTACTAGACTTAAATAAAGTAGGAGTGGCCCATTTTAGACTCTCTGCCTCAGTGCTTTTCTCATTACTTGTTTTTTTTAAAGGCTTGCATAAACTCTAAAGAGGCCTACTTTAGGCTAACCAACCCCGATATTATCCGTTAATGAGCTCGAAAAGGACGGTTGGGAAATAAAATTCATATTTGCCACTGAGGTGGTAAACGCAGCAATTTTTTCTCAAACACCATGCCGGTTACAGTTTTGAAGAAAACAGTTAGAAATAAAGACTGTAAATTAGTAAGATATGAACAATCTTAAGAATTCCTGTAAATTTTAACGAATCTGTATTGGGAATTCGTATTTGGAAATTTGAGATGATGTTGTCACATAGTTATTCTTCAGTGCCGGGTTTCGGGATAACTTGTATCAGCCATTTTCCTATTCTTACTCAGGACATGCAAAACAGGAGCATTGCAGGAGCTAAACTTTACCTAAACTTTCAAGCTTAGGAGCCCATGATAGTTATCCCAAGAAGACTGCAGCAGTCACTCAGACTCAGACGTGTATTTTCTCTGGCGTAGATTGACGGATAGAATACTCTTTGGTTGTGGTGGTTGTTGGTTACTTTGTGATCCAAAGATGAGTCAGACATTTCACCTATTAGTATACAGACTTAGTCAAAGAAGCCAAGCCAAACACAGTGTACCTTAGGCAACAATGAAAGTTTTGGAATATACAATACATCACGCAGATCGGAGTTTCAGTTTGGCTTACTATTGTGTTCATACTTAGAAGCGTTCATATATTGTCTATACATATAAAGGCCACTGATCCATTAACATCTTCTCGTTACCATGCACATGAACACCGCGTGTCTAGGAACTAGACCAAATGAAATTAATGGTGACGGCTGAGCTTGTCAAGCATACAGATACAGTTCTCAACAAGTCTTGAGTCCATCCAACTGGCCAAAAGAATTCATTTAGAATAAATACAGATTCATCTATGATTTTAATAATTGAATTTATTAACTTACAGGCTATGAACAGATTTTCAATCTAAAAGTCTGCTGCAAACTACACCAAGATTGGGCCTTTTTTAATCCTTAGGATCTAAGTTTGTGAGTATTTGATGAACCAAATGAGGATCTCTTAATCTTTGTTTTGAAGCTCCTTTGTGGAGTGTTTGTATCTTCTGTAAAAAATATGTTTTATAAATGAATTTCTTGTTACCTTCATGTGTTTGGTGTTCAGCTTCTATTGGTATTGATTTGCCTACGCCAATTCGAGTCTCGGAAATTTAAAACCCGGGTAACTGAAATTTCATCGTCAACCAAAGCGTATCTCAAGCATGCATACAAAAACGGTTGGTCAGTCTATAAGAAACCACATCCGTGTTTCATTTCAAATCCTTGTTAAAAATAACTCTAGTGAAAGTGAAGGTCCCAAACAGTAGTGTGTAATTTACCATCATGAAGTAAGTATATTTGTTTTCCACCATACGATACACAAAGCGGAAACTTTTATGTTATGATTTTGTTTTGATTTTTAGTTTGTTCCATCCGTTTAATAAGTAGTCGATTTCAGTGATGGTTTTGTATTAAAAATATTTTTCTAAGATAAAAAAGATGTTATTATTAATCAAATCTGCTTTAAGTGGTATAAACGATTTGAATTATTTGAATATTTGAATAAAAAATCTATTTTTTTTTTGTTCAACCTCCATGCAAACTATCGTATCTGTAAGATTTTGTCATAAGCTCAGCCTAATATTGCAACGTAAATAAGTCTAAGTGACACATACAATAGTTAACAGGTTCATATAAACCAAGTAAATAATCGTACGTGTTACATACGATACAACATCACTTTTTATCGACGTCGTACAAAATGGTATGTGTAACATACCGTAGCATACCCCCTCAAAAAATCAACGTACGTAATCGTATGTGTTACATACTATAGTTTTGAACAAAATTGATAGAAAACGCAGGAAAACTAACAAAACTGAATACTTAACATGTTTACTAAGAACATGCTTCATCACAAAACACAAGCTCAGATCTATATACTTCCCACGTAGAGAATGGTAAGATATACTTACGATAGGCGTAGCATGCAATGTGTCCCACGTAAACTACCGCAAGAGGTCGATACGATAGTTTACGGCGCGCCCGTGATCAACATACGATAGTTTACGTCTGAAAAAATCTTCATTTTTGAATATTATTAAGTTTTTGTTTTTGGGATACATGCGAAATAATCATCTAATGACAAAAAACGAAAAACATGAAAATCGCCATTTTGTGGGATACGGTAGTTTACGTAGGAGCCATCGATATGGTGAAAAACATGTCTGAGATAGTATTATTTGCTGATGACACGTCACTTATTTTTCAAATAAGGAGACAAGAAGATGACCTAAGTGATGCAAATACTGCTCTCTCACGTGTATTAGATTGGTTCACAGCCAATAATTTACTGTTAAATTCTAAAAAAACAAAATGTATAAAGTTTACCCTACCGAATGTGATACAGGTAGAAAACAATATTATACTAGGAAAAGATAAATTAGAGCTAGTAGAAGAAACTGTATTTCTAGGCATCACTATTGATGCAAAGCTTCAATGGGGCCCGCATATTGTAAAATTATCTCATAGGCTCAGTTCTGCAGCTTATGCTGTAAAAAGAATCAGGGAATTGACTGACATCGCAACTGCTAGGCTTGTCTACTTTAGTTACTTCCATAGTATTATGTCATATGGCTTACTACTATGGGGTCGGGCAGCAGATATTGAGAGCATCTTCATCTTGCAGAAGAGAGCCATCCGATTTATCTATAGACTAGGTAGTAGAGTGTCGTTAAGAGAACTTTTCAAAGAAATTGACATCCTGACAGTTGCAAGTCAATATATCTACGCCAACATTGTTTATGCTAAAAAACATATTGCAGAGTTCGATACATTAGGTAGCCATCATAATATAAATACTAGGAATAAGCACAAGCCTACAATTCCAACTCTTAGGCTTAAGAAGGCTAGGAGCTCATTTCTCGGCAACTGTATACGCTTCTATAATAAGATCCCAACAGATATCCTAAGTTTACCAGAGGCCCGATTAAAAAAATGTGTAAGGCACACGTTGTGCCGAAAGGCCTATTACAGAATAGATGATTATCTAAATGACAAAGAAGTATGGCACTAAACCAGTTCAGCGCACGATCACCACACTTACCAATGTGTTATTTTTTAAGTTCCTACCTGCATTACAAATGTATTATTTTTTAAGCACGAGATCCTTGGAGTTTCTTTACCATGTAGTGGAGTAAATCTGGCATTTGTTTGTATGGAGACCCCAACATTAATTTTCCCGTAAATGAAACTTTGCAGGGTTGTAATACACTTAAATATAAGATGTTCCATCAGAGCGTCCAAAAAAAAAACATTCCGGAATTAGGTATAAAAACCTAAAAGTACAAATAGCTCGATATGTTGGACAGCAAAATTTCTCAGTCCAATTTTTTTTTACCAAATGACTTATCCCCATAATTAGGTCATGCTTGAAAAAAATCCACAACTTTCTTCAAGCAGAACTGTCACTTTTCGAAAAAAAACCTCATTTTATCCGTCATTTCGACGGAAAAATTCCTCAGTCAAGTTTTTATTCTCATTTCGGTTCTAAATGTGACTCGGCGTACTGGATAAGAAAATCCAACCATAACACGGTTTAGTCTTGCGTCAGTTGAAAATCACTAATAACTCAGCGCGGAAAATTCCTCCGTCCGATTTTATTTTTTTGTTATCAATGGTGGTCCCATTTGCACACCAAACCAAAATATCTAAAAACTTCACCATGCCGAACCGTTTATTCTACAGTTTAATCGATCACAGAACCTATTTAATTGACTGAATGTATATCTGACCGATTTAGTGCCGCCCCACCGGAACGCATCGACGAGCGTTTCCGTCCCGCCCCATAGACTTCCTAGTACTTATCGACAATGGGAAGCGAAAACGCGCGTAGATGCGACGCTCTGCCGGCACTGAATTACAACAAGTGATGAGTCAGTTCCTATTTTTAGCTCCGGAGATGTTTCGATAGTTACGTCGCTTGTCCTAGTATGTAAGTAATTGTGTGTCCATGTTTTGTTTTTATTTTTTATCATTGTTTCCGTGACTATTAATAAACGTATTTCTATTTATCTATCTATCTTATTAATCGTAATAATTAAAGCGGACAAAAAAATACAATTCTTGGATAATAAATCGTATTTATTTATCGTTGGGTTGAGTTTAGCGTGCGCGAGCTGTGTGTAGGCACTGTGAATATTGAATATTGTCTTCAGTAAACTCACACGCACCGCATTGTATTCTCGTACATAACCGCTTGTAATAAGAGCTAAAATAAGAGCCGCCACGCAAGTGACGTATTTTTTTAACGAGTGAGCAAAGCGACAGAAGTTTTCCGAGTCTACTTGAACAATCGGGCGTTTGTATGTTTATATGTATGTATGTATTTATGCATGTATCCGATAAAAGTATAAAAACTTAAGTTACCCGTATCTCCTAAACGGCTAATGCTATACCCATGTTCATGATACTCTAAGAAAAGGGCTCGATGAGATCTAGACGATAAATGTATAAAAACTTTAACTGCCCGTATCTCCTAAACGGCTAATTAGTGGAGTAAATCTGGCATTTGTTTGTATGGAGACCCCAACATTAATTTTCCCGTAAATGAAACTTTGCAGGGTTGTAATACACTTAAATACAAGATGTTCCATCAGAGCGTCCAAAAAAAAAACATTCCGGAATTAGGTATATAAACCTAAAAGTACAAATAGCTCTATATGTTGGACAGCAAAATTTCTCAGTCCAATTTTTTTTTACCAAATGACTTATCTCCATAATTAGGTCATGCTTGAAAAAAATCCACAACTTTCTTCAAGCAGAACTGTCACTTTTCGAAAAAAAACCTCATTTTATCCGTCATTTCGATGGAAAAATTCCTCAGTCAAGTTTTTATTCTCATTTCGGTTCTAAATGTGACTCGGCGTACTGGATAAGAAAATCCAACCATAACACGGTTTAGTCTTGCGTCAGTTGAAAATCACTAATAACTCAGCGCGGAAAATTCCTCCGTCCGATTTTATTTTTTTGTTATCAATGGTGGTCCCATTTGCACACCAAACCAAAATATCTAAAAACTTCACCATGCCGAACCGTTTATTCTACAGTTTAATCGATCACAGAACCTATTTAATTGACTGAATGTATATCTGACCGATTTAGTGCCGCCCCACCGGAACGCATCGACGAGCGTTTCCGTCCCGCCCCATAGACTTCCTAGTACTTATCGACAATGGGAAGCGAAAACGCGCGCTGATGCGACGCTCTGCCGGCACTGAATTACAACAAGTGATGAGTCAGTTCCTATTTTTAGCTCCGGAGATGTTTCGATAGTTACGTCGCATGTCCTAGTATGTAAGTAATTGTGTGTCCATGTTTTGTTTTTATTTTTTATCATTGTGTTTCCGTGGCTATTAATAAACGTATTTCTATTTATCTATCTATCTTATTAATCGTAATAATTAAAGCGGACAAAAAAATACAATTCTTGGATAATATCGTAAATCGTATTTATTTATCGTTGGGTTGAGTTTAGCGTGCGCGAGCTGTGTGTAGGCACTGTGAATATTGAATATTGTCTTCAGTAAACTCACACGCACCGCATTGCATTCTCGTACATAACCGCTTGTAATAAGAGCTAAAATAAGAGCCGCCACGCAAGTGACGTATTTTTTTAACGAGTGAGCAAAGCGACAGAAGTTTTCCGAGTCTACTTGAACAATCGGGCGTTTGTATGTTTATACATATGTATGTATGTATTTATGCATGTATCCGATAAAAGTATAAAAACTTAAATGACCTGTATCTCCTAAACGGCTAATGCTATACCCATGTTCATGATACTCTAAGAAAAGGGCTCGATGAGATCTAGACGATAAATGTATAAAAACTTTAACTGCCCGTATCTCCTAAACGGCTAATGCTAGACCCACGTTCATGGTACTCTAAGAAAAGGGCTCGATGAGATCTAGACGATAAATGTATAAAAACTTTAACTGCCCGTATCTCCTAAACGGCTAATGCTAGACCCACGTTCATGGTACTCTAAGAAAAGAACTCGACGAGATCTATCCGATAAAAGTATACAAACTTTAACTGCCCGTATCTCCTAAACGGCTAATGCTAGACCCATGTTCATGGTACTCTAAGCAAAGGTCTTGACGAGATCTACACGATAAAAGTATAAAAACTTTGACTGCACATATCTCCTAAACGGCTAATGCTAGACCCACGTTCATGGTACTCTAAGAAAAGAACTCGACGAGATCTACCCGATAAAAGTATACAAACTTTAACTGCCCGTATCTCCTAAATGGCTAATGCTAGACCCATGTTCATGGTACTCTAAGAAAAGGGCTCGACGAGATCTACACGATAAAGGTTTAAAACTTTAAATGCCCGTATCTCCTAAACGGTTAATGCTAGACCCATGTTCGCGGTACTCTAAGAAAAGATTAGGAGATATGTGCAGTCGAAGTTTTTATACTTTTATCGTGTAGATCTCGTCGAGCCCTTTTCTTAGAGTACCATGAACATGGGTCTAGCATTAGCCGTTTAGGAGATACGGGTAATTAAAGTTTTTATACTTTTATCGTGTAGATCTCCTCGAGCCCTTTTCTTAGAGTACCATGAACATGGGTCTAGCATTAACCGTTTAGGAGATACGGGCAGTTAAAGTTTGTATACTTTTATCGGGTAGATCTTGTTGAGTCCTTTTCTTAGAGTACCATGAACATGGATCCAGCATTAGCCGTTTAGGAGATATGTGCAGTCAAAGTTTTTATACTTTTATCGTGTAGATCTAGTCGAGCCCTTTTCTTAGAGTACCATGAACATGGGTCTAGCATTCATTAGCCGTTTAGGAGATACTGACAGTTAACGTTTTTATACTTTTATCGTGTAGATCTCGTCGAGCCCTTTTCTTAGAGTACCATGAACGTGGGTCTAGCATTAGCCGTTTAGGAGATGTGTGCAGTCAAAGTTTTAATACTTTTATCGTAAAGATCTTCTCGAGCCCTTTTCTTAGAGTACCATGAACGTGGGTCTAGCATTAGCCGTTTAGGAGATGTGTGCAGTCAAAGTTTTTATACTTTTATCGTGTAGATCTCGTCGAGCCCTTTTCTTAGAGTACCATGAACATGGGTCTAGAATTAGCCGTTTAAGAGATACGGGTAATTAAAGTTTTTATACTTTTATCGTGTAGATCTCTTCGAGCCCTTTTCTTAGAGTACCATGAACATGGGTCTAGCATTAGCCGTTTGGGAGATATGTGCAGTCAAAGTTTTTATACTTTTATCGGGTAGATCTAATCGAGCCCTTTTCTTAGAGTACCATGAACATAGGTTTAGCATTAGCCGTTTAGGAGATACGGGCAGTTAAAGTTTTTATACTTTTATCGTGTAGATCTTGTCGAGCCCTTTTCTTAGAGTACCATGAACGTGGGTCTAGCATTAGCCGTTTGGGAGATATGGGCAGTTACTTTTATCGGTTAGTTTGCGATTTAAATTTTCTATATGACCGTCCTATATGGCGCGGACACCTTCTAATACTATGATCAGAGTATCGGATCAGACAAGTCGGACGTTTATTCCCGGCCTAAGAGCTACGAGGCCACAGACAGACACACAGACACACAGTCAGACACACCTTCATACACACAAACACAAGCTCTCTCTCACACAAACACACACACCCACTCACAGACACACAGATGGCTACTAAATATAGGTAAATAAGAAATAAATAAAACGGAGAACAAAAAAAAAGTAAGTAGGTATATTGATTGGTTCCATAGATTTGAACCAAGACCATGAAGTACAGTATCTTGAGCTCTTCCCCATTTCACCATTACGTTCGACGCTTGATAAACGAAAATAGCGATCACCTTGAAGCACAAAAGCAACGAAACATTTTATTTATATCATAATGAAATCTATTTCGCGGGAAGTGTGACTCGGTCTGTGTGCGACGTTGCCGCTCCGTGCGGGCGGTGTAACAAAAATATAAAGTATGATGACAGTCAAGTGGGTGGTCTCTATCGCTACGCGTTGCAAAGCGATAGACGGGTCACCAGTAGAATGGGTACGGCGCCACGATAATATTTATTTGAGAAATATTTTTTTTACCCTGAATTGCGCTGCCCTATTTTGTGGATATTTAGGTTTTGGAAAGGAAATAAAATGATGTAATGAAATCTATAAAGACATAGGATAGAGAATTTTTCCCCTGCGATTTAAAAGACAATTTCTGAAAAAAATATATTTACTTGGGTTATGACTTGGATTTTCATGTTGTAAGTTAAAAACGGCAAAACAATGGCATCTCAAAGAAAAAATATGACTGAGAATTTTTTCCAGTGCAAGTTAATACAAAAAAACACATTTTAATAAAAATATGTTATTTGTGGTAGGGGTAGTTTTTGGATATCTCAATTATTGTTCCCATACAATATTACAATCTTTTTGATGAAGAAACTTTTGACGGAGCATTTTTTCCCAACGAGATACCTATCACCGATTTAAGAGTTTAGGTAAAAAAAAATACTTCGGTTATACTTCTATTTTGGACAATTAGTAAAATACGTCTAATTTAAGGTACTCTAACATACTGCAAAGTTAGGAGAAAGGAGGAATTCATGTTGGGGTCCACCCCTTCGTTTCTTAGAGTATAATGCTAGACCCACGTTCATGGTACTCTAAGAAAAGAACTCGACGAGATCTACCCGATAAAAGTATACAAACTTTAACTGCCCGTATCTCCTAAACGGCTAATGCTAGACCCATGTTCATGGTACTCTAAGCAAAGGTCTTGACGAGATCTACACGATAAAAGTATAAAAACTTTGACTGCACATATCTCCTAAACGGCTAATGCTAGACCCACGTTCATGGTACTCTAAGAAAAGAACTCGACGAGATCTACCCGATAAAAGTATACAAACTTTAACTGCCCGTATCTCCTAAATGGCTAATGCTAGACCCATGTTCATGGTACTCTAAGAAAAAGGCTCGACGAGATCTACACGATAAAGGTTTAAAACTTTAAATGCCCGTATCTCCTAAACGGTTAATGCTAGACCCATGTTCGCGGTACTCTAAGAAAAGATTAGGAGATATGTGCAGTCGAAGTTTTTATACTTTTATCGTGTAGATCTCCTCGAGCCCTTTTCTTAGAGTACCATGAACATGGGTCTAGCATTAACCGTTTAGGAGATACGGGCAGTTAAAGTTTGTATACTTTTATCGGGTAGATCTCGTTGAGTCCTTTTCTTAGAGTACCATGAACATGGATTCAGCATTTGCCGTTTAGGAGATATGTGCAGTCAAAGTTTTTATACTTTTATCGTGTAGATCTCGTCGAGCCCTTTTCTTAGAGTACCATGAACATGGGTCTAGCATTAGCCGTTTAGGAGATACGGGTAATTAAAGTTTTTATACTTTAATCGTGTAGATCTCCTCGAGCCCTTTTCTTAGAGTACCATGAACGTGGGTCTAGCATTAGCCGTTTAGGAGATGTGTGCAGTCAAAGTTTTAATACTTTTATCGTATACAGGGCGTCCCACGGCTATGCCACATGGAGGGAAAGTACCTTAAATATTGTAGATGGAACATTTTACTGAAAGAAGACATTATTTTAATTTAAAAAACAATTTAAACTGCATTCATAGATATCTAAATAATTACATGGTTGAACCGGGAATCGAACCCGTTACATGAGAAAAATAATTATCCTGTAGTTTTATAATACCGATCGAAAGGCTTCATCATAAGGATTATTTTTTTCTAAATAACATAGTGTCAGAAATAAAAGGAAGACCATGAATTTTAACATTTTTAATACCACATTAATCAATTTATCAATGAAAATCACAGAAAAAAAAAATAAAAGTATGAAAATGAAACACATTTTTGAATTATTTCTTTATAATCAGCCAGCCGCATTGCGATGGACAAAATTTTACGCGTCTTTCGGCTCAGGATACGGCCCGATTTGTTGCATACTACCTGGTAAATGTTAAAATTCATGGTCTTCCTTTTATTTCTGACACTATGTTAAGTAGCAAAAAATAATCCTAATGATGAAGCCTTTCGATCGATATGATAAAACTACAGGGTAATTTTTTTTTCTCATGTAATGGGTTCGATTCCCGGTTCAACCATGTAATTATTTAGATATCTATGAATGCAGTTTAAATTGTTTTTAAAATTAAAATAATGTCTTCTTTCAGTAAAATGTTCCATCTACAATATTTAAGGTACTTTCCCTCCATGTGGCATAGCCGTGGGACGCCCTGTAGATCTCCTCGAGCCCTTTTCTTAGAGTGCCATGAACGTGGATTCAGCATTAGCCGTTTAGGAGATGTGTGCAGTCAAAGTTTTTATACTTTTATCGTGTAGATCTCCTCGAGCCCTTTTCTTAGAGTACCATGAACATGGGTCTAGCATTAACCGTTTAGGAGATACGGGCAGTTAAAGTTTGTATACTTTTATCGTGTAGATCTCCTCGAGCTCTTTTCTTAGAGTACCATGAACGTGGGTCTAGCATTAGCCGTTTGGGAGATATGTGCAGTCAAAGTTTTTATACTTTTATCGGGTAGATCTCATCGAGTCCTTTTCTTAGAGTACCATGAACATGGGTCTAGCATTAGCCGTTTAGGAGATATGTGCAGTCAAAGTTTTTATACTTTTATCGTGTAGATCTAATTGAGCCCTTTTCTTAGAGTACCATGAACGTGGGTCTAGCATTAGCCGTTTAGGAGATATGGGCAGTTACTTTTATCGGTTAGTTTGCGATTTAAATTTTCTACATGAGCGTCCTATATGGCGCGGACACCTTCTAATACTATGATCAGAGTATCAGATCAGACAAGTCGGACGTTTATTCCCGGCCTAAGAGCTACGAGGCCACAGATAGACACACAGACACACAGTCAGACACACCCTCATATACACAAACACAAGCTCTCTCTCACACAAACACACACACCCACTCTCAGACACACAGATGGCTACTAAATATAGGTAAATAAGAAATAAATAAAACGGAGAACAAAAAAAAAGTAAGTAGGTATATTGATTGATTCCATAGATTTGAACCAAGACCATGAAGTACAGTATCTTGAGCTCTTCCTCATTTCACCATTACGTTCGACGCTTGATAAACGAAAATAGCGATCACCTTGAAGCACAAAAGCAACGAAACATTTTATTTATATCATAATGAAATCTATTTCGCGGGAAGTGTGACTCGGTCTGTGTGCGACGTTGCCGCTCCGTGCGGGCGGTGTAACAAAAATATAAAGTATGATGACAGTCAAGTGGGTGGTCTCTATCGCTACGCGTTGCAAAGCGATAGACGGGTCACCAGTAGAATGGGTACGGCGCCACGATAATATTTATTTGAGAAATATTTTTTTTACCCTGAATTGCGCTGCCCTATTTTGTGGATATTTAGGTTTTGGAAAGGAAATAAAATGATGTAATGAAATCTATAAAGACATAGGATAGAGAATTTTTCCCCTGCGATTTAAAAGACAATTTCTGAAAAAAATATATTTACTTGGGTTATGACTTGGATTTTCATGTTGTAAGTTAAAAACGGCAAAACAATGGCATCTCAAAGAAAAAATATGACTGAGAATTTTTTCCAGTGCAAGTTAATACAAAAAAACACATTTTAATAAAAATATGTTATTTGTGGTAGGGGTAGTTTTTGGATATCTCAATTATTGTTCCCATACAATATTACAATCTTTTTGATGAAGAAACTTTTGACGGAGCATTTTTTCCCAACGAGATATCACCGATTTAAGAGTTTAGGTAAAAAAAAATACTTCGGTTATACTTCTATTTTGGACAATTAGTAAAATACGTCTAATTTAAGGTACTCTAACATACTGCAAAGTTAGGAGAAAGGAGGAATTCATGTTGGGGTCCACCCCTTCGTTTCTTAGAGTAATGCTTCTTCTCCAAGAACGATCAGAGCTAGTGAAGCTGGAGAAAAAAAAGTAGCTAGATACTTAGTATTAGTAATAAGTAACTGATTTATATTCCTTTTTTTTACTTTAGATAATATTTTGACGTTCAATGTAAATAATTTATTTATGGAATATTGAATAAAACAAATTGATTCTGATTCTGATTCATAACAGTTATATCAGCTTACCGAATCCACACGTGAAACGTGACTACAGCTAATGTTAGTAATTAATTCCATGTTAGTAGTAAAGTGATAGCAGAGTTCCAGCGATAGTATTTAACCAAAACAATAGATGACGTACGGCGTGAAATATAAAATATGATGCCGGGTTTTATGATCTCGTTAACCAAAACCAATTTGGCGCAACAGAAGTTTTCAAGACGATGATTCCATTTATTTTATTTTCCATTCAACTCTAAAACGAATTGAAATATGCATTTCAATTGAATGACGAAATATTAACGCACTTCAATTCCACTCAATTCTGTACAACAGTTTTGTAGAGTCAACAACGAAATAGCAGACATTTTTAAATTATTGTTTTGCGGGTCTGACAGTTATTCGAAAATAAACATACTAACCAATGACTTTATATGGAAAGTCAGTGGTACTAAACGCAGGACATTAAGTGTCGTCATGTACACACGACAGCACGTCAGAGTGTACACTTTTGTTATAAAGTCGTCCGAAACATAACCGAGTAGAGTGCTAGCGTGTAAAGGTCGAAGTGCTGTCGTGTGTACGTTCCATCAGCCTAGTTACGTGTGTGAAATGAACCAAGTACGAACCAATTGTCTCTACAATATCTGACTGACGGTTTCGCTGAAACGATTTGTTGTGTAGGTCGTGGAGCTGCCGTGCCGGTTCTAGAGACATCTAGAGACTTCTGAATTGAGAATTTCACTAAGTTAATACTGAAGTTTAGTATCGTTCGGTCACGCTCTTCTTTATGACATCTGCAGAGACAGAACGATACTTAAGTATTTCTTAATTCAGAAGTCTTCAACCTGCGGTTGATAATTGCACAGGTAAAATAATTATTGATTTTATGAACTTCCACTTTGTTTTTACAATGGTTTGTACCTAGTGACTTATATTTTTGCAATATTTGTTCACTAGTAAGATAGTTTGATAAATACTTTGCATCATTTGGTAATTTATTCAATGCTTTTCAATATGTTATTCTGGTTGGGTTTTCGAGGATCCATCTTTTCAATTGCATTTACGTAGCTGTGTCTCCATTTGGTTAACCATTATCGTAATTTGTGACTCCAAATAAACGTCAAAGGATCGATAAAGACGTCGAAAGACGACGTAAACCACTAAACCCTACCAGACTATTGATGCGATCCATGAACCACGTTCCATTATAATTTATTAGTTACTTGATTAGTGTGTTGCATGCACGTTCTGTTTGACAGACAATTAAATCAAATCCCTGGGTGAGTTGACTACTAAATAACAAAAGTAAAAAAAAAAGAGTTTTAGCTATAGGCTACATGTGATACACGTCCCACTAACTACACCCTAGAGGCCGGATACAGGCATTCTCTCAGAAAGTAATACCACTGGTGGTTGCGGTAATTTTGAAGAAAAAAAACATCGTGTAGAATCAGAGCAGCTACCACGAGTGCTTACTGTCACTGTCACTGAAAGTGATAAGTTGGATAAACAACCTTACTACTATAGTATTAGGATATATGACAGACGTCCGGCAGACGTCTGGCACAGCTTTTTCGCACTCGTGGTAGCTACTCTGACACCGTCAACGCGAAAATTAACAATCCGCAGTGGGCACGGGATTTGTGAAACCCACAAAAAACATACTTAAATGTATATGAGGAGCTAACTTTGGTACAAAGAACTAATGTGACTTCGCCGATAGAAGTATTGAGCGCCAAATGGGCGCCATATTAGATGTTCCTCAAACCATAGCTAGAATGATTTTCAATTGCTTTAAATGAATATTTATTATGTTCATCGTTACTAATAAATATACAAGTAGGTTCTAATGTACAGTAGGTGGATCTCTGCTGCACAAGACAGGTAGACATTTTGAATGGTCATCACGTTTCCTACGACTCTATTAGTTCCAGTTAGTAGAGGTAGGATCCGGATACAAACTTTTCCTCTAATCATTGTTAAGCTCCATTTACACTAGTCATGCACTGTATGTGTAAGGATAATGGCATGAATAAATGGACCGATCGATCGTACAGATCAATGGCCTTTCATAGGTTTAGATGGCTGGCACTGACCTTACTGACCTTACCAAGTTCGTTTCCTAGATATGTAGCGGTCCCTTTCTATATTTTGTGGTACATCTTAGGTAAGGAACGTGATTGGTCACCTTGCTACCTTTTTCGATCCGGTCCATTTCAAGACAAAAGCCATGGTTTCACTGACATTATGTTTGTGGCGTCAACTATGTGTGCTTTATTGTTCGTCTACTTATTTCCATACAATGCGATGGGTTTGGCAACGTGTAAACACTTTTGAAGTGGGGTTTCTACATTGTGATTGAACCTTTATTATCTACGGTGTGTTACCAAAAGGTCCTGTCAAATTGTTGGAGGTCGAATCCATCAATATTCAATACAGCCTTTTTTACCATTTGCCCCCGGAAGTTTTTAGACAATAGAAAATAATAATACAATTTGTTGATATGGACGCAAAGAGGTTGGGCCAAGTTCGAAACTTCGAAATACATAATATCAGATACAGTAAATAACGTTTTTTTCTTGAGATATACTGGCTAGTGATGAGTTCAACGACCCCTTCAAGTATGACTGGATCTTTCTGTAACCCCTGATAACTAATTATTCGAATTGAAACAATGCGACTTTAAAATTATTCAGCTTGTACGGTCAGCCATTACTGAAAGATACCCCATGGCAGCTCTTGCCGCGCGCGACGTAAGATCAGGAATCGAACAAAAAGGGGTATTTTAGTGTGTGCCCGACTGTACGTATGATACCTACCTATATATAAATATGTACAGTATATACATTAATTGCACGTTTCGAAATACGGTACACAATGGACGCGTAAGTAATACAACTCAATCTATCAAAGGTCTCTTAGATTGATCCTCTTACATTGATTTCAAAACTATCTACACAAGGTTAGACTACGGGTATTTGCGCGACTGACCCTACAGTAATATGAGTTAACTTGACACGGTTTCACGATGTCGAAATTGTTTACCTGAGCTGTTGGAAACTTGGAAACACACATTTGTTTACGTATTCAATAAAAATGTATACTTAAGCGTTAGACGTTGATTAAGGTAAGTAAGCAAACGATCGCTAGTGACTAAGTATTTTCTAAAGTTTATATCGATGGGACAAACACTAAAAACCTTGGAAAAATACCGCCCTTCTATTAATACCTATTACACATTTCCTTCGTAGATAATTTAATACATTTGAATTAAAGTAGGAGGGAACTACATTTTAGATATGACAGAAGTGGGTAGTGCCATAGTTGATTGAGGTTAAAATAACATAATAAATACGGTAGGTAGGTAGGTACTTGCGTACTTTATACTTTTCAAGTGACGTCGTCGCCTAGCAAAGATGAGTTTATAGTTATGAAACATTTTTTTTTACCATTTTGAATTCGTCGTGCCGATCTCATACGTATCAACAAAATCTAGATGGGTTAACACCTAGCTTTCACTGTGACAGAAATACGGTAACACAATTATGCATAGTACGAATTATCACTACGTATCAACTAAATCTAGATGGGTTAACACCTAGCTTTCACTGTGACAGAAATACGGTAACACAATTATGCATAGTACGAATATAAAAATTAAAGAACTGACTAGTAAGTACCAAATATACTGCGGACGGACAAATAACGGAGGCACAGTATCGGATAAGGAACCCTAAAAATAAAAGAGAAGTAAACCTACGACTTGCACTTTCCCTTATTTTGGATCGACTTTCTGTCTGTAATGCACTCTGAGAGGGCACGATTTTTACCTGACTGCACAATGTGGCTTTTTATCGCCATAGTGGGTAAAAAGAAACTTCTTGTGCAGTAAAAAAACAAAGATAAGCCGCAAGAATGCCACCGGTATTCCCATTTACTTTGCGGTGAGGATCCATGGTAAAACCTAAGGGAAATCGGTAAGCGACTAGTATTTTATTGGAGTCTTGGAAAACACTACGGTACTATTAATTAACTAGCTTCTGCCTGTGGCTTTGCTCGCTTAGCCTTCAGTACCTACTAAACAAATTATTAGTTTTTTAGATACAGATAATTATGCGCTCTCATTTCCCCTCAATTGACCAACAATATCACAAACAAAGGAAAAGTGTTGAATAGAGGCATTCATTAATTTCCCATACAAAGGTCGGCACCCCTTTTTACCCATTTAGGGGTGAAAAACATGTCTCATTGATTTCGTTGTAATTGAACGAGCGAGCGAAGCGAGCGAAGTTCTCCGAGTCTACTTGAACAATCCGGCGTTTGTATGTATGTATGTATGTATGTATGTATGTATGTATGTATGTATGTATGTATGTATGTATGTATGAATGTTCGTTCGACGATAACTTGAGTAAATTTAATCGGATCGTTATGAAATTTGGTAGGCGGGTAAATTAAATTAAAAGAATTTTTGAGTTCGAACATGAGCCAAATCGGTCGAGGGGTTGCCGAGATATGGGGGTGTTAAGTTTATATGGGGTCGCGAGTTCACAGTTCGGGGCAAACCACTAGTTAAACTAGTTTCAAATCAATCGAACAAAAAAAGTTTCCCTATACAAACTTTGGCTCACCCTTTAACCCCTTTAGGGGTTGAATTAAAAAAAAAAACGGCCTTTGCGCTTGTCTACATCAACCCCTCGGTGCATTTTTTTTATTTCTAGGTCCTTAGGGTTTGAGCTGGGTGTTGATTGACTCCCTCCCTACACAAACTTTGGCCACATAGGGGTAAAATAAAAATAAATTACGTTGCATGTCTTATTGATTATTGAATTTCCCCACTCTTAGGGGTGGAATAAAAAAATATCCTTTCTTAGTGGATTCATAAAAACACACACTCACACACACACATAGAACACTCTTTATAAATAACACACCTTCAAAATTTCATGTCTCTAGGACCAGCAGCGGTTTAGTTTAGACTGTGCGTTGAGTCATTCAGTCAGGAGTTTGAATTTTATACAGGGTGTTAAAAGACCGCCAACAGACCCGAAAGCCACGCATACTAGACACCAAAACCAAGTACTTTTTCGATAAATTATTGCTGGGAAATGATTTTGGTATTTTAGGTTATAATTTTGAAAAATATTTTATCATGCAATGGACGTGTAACGTACAGAAGTCATATTGTGCAAGCGTAGGTATCAGTTTATGTTACTTAAGCTTGAAGTGCCGATGTTTAGAATACATTGCGGGTTGCAATTTTAACGTCGATTTTTGCAAGAAATATTCATAATTTTGATATGGCTTCTTGAGAAGGTATGTTAAGAACTAGATACTGAATGGATTTCTGCAAAAAAAAAGTTTTGTAAAGTCCGACTTTGAACCTCGTTATCTCGGAAACCGTTGATTTCCCAGGCATAGTTCCTTGGGCAAAAATGTTCCTTATGATGAGGACAATACGTGGTTTCCCGCTTTGTTGGCGGTCTTTTAACACCCTGTAGATACCTAGATTTTATAGGTATGTACAGTCGGTCACACGCTACGATACACCTTTTTGTTCGATTGGCGCCCTTATGCCACGCGCGGTAAGAGCTGCCATGGGGTATCTGTGACTGTGGCCGACCGTACCTAAGATAATCAAAGATTTAATAATCCCGCGTAGATATTGCAAATATTGCAATACTGGCAATCAGAGATTAATTCGCAGTAGTACCTATACATAGGTACTGAAATAATTTCACATAACCGACAACTACGTTAATATCGCCAGATAAAAATATTGAAAATGTTAAGAGGGAAATTTTAGCAAAACCCAAATAGTTAAAAAAAAACAAACCGTTGCAGCGTTAAATTTCATAGAAATAATTGGTTAACTTTTAGGGAGCATCGATCTACCTGGGATTCTACCTGGGACGCGATTGTAACGCCATTGTGTTAATTGTATTACAGGCTAAGGTACAGGTACCGCACAGACAGCTCAAATTGCCGCCATTCGTGAATCCTACACCGTTTCTTGCTTCGGCCAACCTGGGTCCCCAGACGGATTCTCAGATCTTAGACCAAAGTTAATTTTAAAGTTCACACGCGTGTTGTGTATATCTACGATACGAGATGTGGATCCTCGCACTTGTTACACTTGACATTACAATGTTAGTTGCTTAGAATGCACTTAGAATTCTTATCGTAAGCAATTACTATGTTGAAACAGGTTTCTTGATAAGGTCTTTGAACTTGAGTGATGACTTGATAATAGGGCGTTGAAAAAAAAACTTGTTCTGTAAGTAAAAAGTCACTATTGACCCAATGTACTATCCGCAGTTTGTTTGTCATTTAACTCCTCTACGAGAATCAGAGATATAAGTCTTCCTTTGGGTAGAAACATTTGCCATCTTTCTTACGCATCAGCCACCTTTCTTTCATCGCCAATGACAAATGACAACCCGTCCGGCTTTGCTATGCATGACATGCAGATAGTAAAGTATTTCCTAGTCAAAGATATTACGGTGTTTCTCGTAGATACGTAGGAAAAAATCACATCTTGATCCAAACACAATTTTTCCATCGCAAGCACCTTATGTACAAAGATATGTATTATTTCGTTTTTTTTTTAAAGAGGACTGTTTTGAAAAGGTCAGCGCGAAAGTCGGCATCGTGCGACTACATCGATACATTTATCAATCATTCGCGATTTGCGAGACAAAACGTCGTTTTTTTTTGTGAGCTCCACATGTTGTTTTCAACTAATTAACCCTTAAGAATACAAAAATATAAGTAGAAAAATCACACAAAAGATAAATACAACGTGTTACAAAACATCCTAACTCTTTTTACAGGGTGTAACCTACTGGTCCACAGGATGATAAAACTGTAAAAAAAAGTTGAAAAAAACAATTTTTATTTTATAACCTCAAAATTGAAAAAAAATCGTAACTTTTTTGTTTTTGATATTAGCTCAAAAATAAAAATATGTTTGTGCGTGTATGTGTATTTACATAGCTTTGAGTTGTTAAAACATGGTGAAGTCAATGAAAACAATATTTAAAAAATACTTTTCTCCCGTCACTGCGTTCACATTTTATTAATTTAAAAATCAATGGAACGTCATAGAGCAAAAAAAAATTTAGGTTGTGATCCCTATCACCGGGTGCTATTACCCTGTAAAAAGAGTTAGGTACTTTTGTAACACCTTGTATACTTTGTATATTGATAAAGTTTTTTATATCATAATTATTATTTTAATTAAAAGTTAGACTTTTGTCGGTGCAGCACTCTCCATGCACTCCGGTCACAGGCCAGTTCCTTCACCTCCTGGTACATCCCGATATCCACCTTCTCTGTCGAAGTAGCTTCTCCGAGGCCTTCCTCTACCTCTCTTTCCTTCTATCTTTCCTTCAAGTATGTTAATTATAAATTTGTCGTGACGTAGCAAGTGGCCCAACATCTTTCCTCTTCTGTCTTCTATCGTCCTAATTATCTTTCAACGTTCCTTAACTCTTTCCAGGACTTGCTCATTTGTCACCCTTTCCGTCCAAGATATCCTCTCCATTCTCCTCCAACACTACACCTCGAATGCTTCTAACCTTTCTCGTTCCCTCTTAAGTACCTACTCCCAAAGGCGGCAAGTTTAAAAAATATATAATAACTAGCTTTTGACCGCGACTTCGTCCGCGCAGACTTAGTTTTTTTCCCGTTATCACAATAAAACATAGCCTATTACACTCAGCCATAACGTAGCTTCCCATTAGTGAAGGATTTTTTATAATCGGATGTGTTGTTTTGGAGAATACCCCCTACATACGTACATACTTACAAACTTTTCCTCTTTATAATATTAGTGTTGATAGCTAGTGCCCACGACTTCATTCACGTGGCTAAAAGAAAAAGGATAAACGTGGTGATTTTGCAAATAAAATTGTACCAAGCATATTTTTTACCACCTAGTAGGTATGATGTACTTAAAACACACCCCCTGCACTATCAAAGCTTTGCCCCGAGATTACGCTCCCGTGGACCACGCGTTGTTATCTGCTTCTTCCAAACTGAATGGGGCAAAGATGCATATACCTACTGTTATAGGCGTCAAACGGATTTAACGCGGGTTACCTACATTTCAAGAAACACTCAAAGATTATCTTTTCTTTTTAGCCCTATCCTATTATTTTGAGTCCGCTAATCTGCTACTCCTTATTGCAAACTTTCAGTCTGGGTTGTCTCTGTTCAGTTGGTCTCGCCCCAAGTCTTCGTGCCTTTGTGGCCTTTGTGGTGTCGTGGTGGAGACTGCCTCTACCGATGTAAGAGAGCCCTAATGCATAGTTTGATACCCAAGTACGTCTCGTTTGCTTGCGCTGTTTGGTGAATGAATATTTATCAGCATTCGCTGCAGTACGTCACAGGTCTCAACATCTCTCTGGCGTTCTATAAAACTGTAAAACATCTCCAACAGAGCTAGTTAGCGTCACCTACTCGTATTATAGACACGAAGTTACTTAACAGATAAAAACTTTAAGAAATTTTATTTTATTTTTTATTTTGCATCATACTATTTCAAAGAGAACGATCATAATAATTGGGTTCTGACACCAGAAAATATGAGATAATATCAGGAGATACTTAACCATATTATTTCTATCACATTGAATAGTGTTTTTTTCTATGAGCTGCTCTTCTGAAACACCCAACGCGTCTTCTTAGCATCTACGATACCATAGTCTGAAACAACCGTTTTGAATCGTCGGTCTTATTCTTCTTTCGTGTTGAAAGCGTCACACACACACGTCGCGCTGGGGTCGCCTCCAGGAAATCCGATAAGCTGCACTGTGGATCATCAGGACAGGTATGACGACGCGAAGTTGTCGTTATGGTTTAAGATTGGCACAAAACACCTCTTCTGGCTCTATTTCTCACATATCTTTCATGCTGGCAACACCACCACGCACGCGGTTCAGGGATTTTCACATGCTCCAATCTTCTCGTCAGTCTGAAGTAGGTATGTGGAAAGCCTATCAGAGTTGTCAACAATGAATAGGCGTCTATGATATTATGTAAAAGTGCACCTGTCCAGTGTCCAGTCCTAGGTACTTACTTAATGGAAATAAAGCGATCATGGTACTAATGTTACACCATCAATGGCTGATGTTATGCGCCTATGGTCGCTCGGGACTCTACACTTGCACAGTACGCACAGCGGATTTTTTGGTCAGAACATCGTATCTTTATTTTTCTTCGAGGTCTGGTGCATCCTATTCTTCCCTGAATAACCAGCAATCAGCAATGCACTCAACGGATGTTTCCGGTCTGGCCAAAAGATCTCAGGATGCAACCGCAACTTTGAAAGATATGTGAGCTTTGATAAAACTGCTGGATGCAGAGTTTTTAAAGTAAGGATTTATTGGCTCTTTCAGATTGTAAGTAGCTATCACTGAACTTATATTTTTTGCCTGTTTTGAGTAGGTAATTAAACTTGTAGATTTCCTTTATTGCTTTGTTGATATACCATTTTTGTGACAGTGACGGATGACAGCGATAATTAAAAACAACTTCTTCACTGTTGTGCACCGTTTGAGTTTTGCGGCACATTGCGGCCTGTTTGGTGCATTAAAATTCACCGTTGTACAGTTTTCGATGGATTTACGAAAGTAAAAAGCTCAACGCTACGTGATGAGATGACAGAGGGTCTTTGGTAAATGGTTGTGTCGTTCACTTTTATACAAATAGCCACTATATGATAATCTTTGTGTGTTTATTTTGCTCCTAAGCACCAAAGCGTGATAATATGTAGCCTATATGTTATTCTGATGTCCCAGCTATCTACATTCCAAATTTCATTCAAATCCGTCCAGCGGATTCAACGTTATAAGGTAACAAACACACTCACTCACTCACAAACTTTCGCATTTATAATACAAGGTGTTACAAAAGTACCTAACTCTTTTTACAGGGTAATAACACCCGGTGATAGGGATCAGAACCTAAATATTTTTTTTGCTCTATGACATTCCGTTGATTTTTAAATTAATAAAATGTGAGCGCTGTGGTGGGAGAAAAGTATTTTTTAAATATTGTTTTCATTGACTTTCACAATGTTTTAACAACTCAAAGCATGTAAATGTAACTACACACACAAACATATTTAAAAATTTGAGCTAATACCAAAAACAAAAAAGTTATGATTTTATTTTTATTTTGAGGTTATAAAATAAAAATTGATTTTTTAAACTTTTTTTTACAGACTTGACATCCTGTTGACCACTAGGTTACACCCTGTAAAAAGAGTTAGGATGTTTTGTAACACGTTGTATAAGTAGGATTTAAAATCACTAGACGATTAATAACTAATTCAAATCAATAACAATAAAAAATCTAAACAAAAGGATAATTCTATGATGTTTGTTACATAAAAGAAGTATTTGAGATAACATTATTATTATCGTCTATTTAGGGCACCGTTACACTGAGCGTATCGTATTCGTGCGTGACGTGTTTTGACATTCACTAGGCAAGATGATGGCCTTGCTTGTGTAACTTCACCACTGCATGCAGTGTTACTTTTAGCCGCTTGAAAAACGTTCCTTCGCTTTTATGGCATTTGACGTTCAGCGCTCGACATCTAAAGGCAGTGCTGAAACCTAACCTCATACAAGTATCTACGCTAGACCAGGAGTCGGCAACCTGTGGCTCGCGAGCCGCATGCTCTTTTGATGAAAGTTGCGGGCTTGCGGCTCTTCAGTTCCATATGCAAAAATATCGAGGGTCTATTATGACCCTCGATATTTTTGCATATGGAACTGAAGAGCGCGCTGAGCGCTGTTGTTGAACGTTGGGGATATTATCCCCAACGTTCAACAACAGCGCTTACGTTTGCCCTATTTAAAACGGAAATATCTATCAAGAAAGTTAAATTCGGTGAATTGACGTATAAAAATGGGCATTTGTATGAAGAATTCTAAATTCTATTATAATGAAAAAAAAATATATTTGGCTCTTTGAAAACTGGGAAATTTTGTAAATTGTGATTTTTGGCTCTTTAGTTTCAAAAGGTTGCCGACCCCTGCGCTAGACAGTTAAACAAGCCAAAGATAATGCTCGAGGGAAAACACTTATGCAACCCAACCAGATAATCCAGATATGTGTGTCTTTACGTCACTTGATGGTACTGTGAGAAATCGTAGAAAACAATTAGGTGCTTACTTATACAGTTTATTGGCAACTTCTCGGCTGTTATGTATGACAGCAGAATAAAATACATGGCACCTAATATAGCACAGAAAAATACATTACACGAGACAAATATACGTTAAAAATAAGCAATTTTGCAAAAGCAAAAGCAAATATTGGGTTTGAAAAATCGGTTGAGTGTTTAGAAGTTCGAGTGAAAAATGTAGATACTTGATAATAGTTGATCAAAATAACTTTAGCCTATCTTAGATATTACATTGCTAACTTTTGGCTGCATTCGTCTACGCTGACATCTACAACGGGGAAAGACAACGTTTTAACTAAGTCTGCGCAGACGAAGTCGTGGGCAGAAGTTAGTAAAAAATAAACAGTACAGCAAAGTATTTTGATAATTCTATGTAGGTATTGTTTTGAGGAGTCAGGGTTTCGACAAACGCTCGGGGGCATATCTGATGCAAAGGATTGCCCTAGCTGTGCAGCGTGGCAACGCCGCCAGTATTATGGGTACCTTTGCGTCGGATGTGTCCCGGGGTGGTCTCTTTAGTTAAGTTTTGAATTTTTATATTTTAGTGTGTGTTTTATTGCTTTTAAGGTTTGACGAAACTGATTGTGAATTTTTTTATTTTGTTTTTTGTGTTGTTTTTGCATTGTGTGTTTGTGTGTGTGAATTTATAGATTTATGTGTATTGTCATTTTTTTTTGTAGCATGAAATAATAAATAAGGTAGTACATGCCTGCGCCGGGTATTGAGCTATAGCGGCGGTTCTTATCCACTTCGATTGTATGTTCCCTTCTATGCCAAAAACAGTTACAATCAAAAGAAAGTAGTAGGAACACTTTCCTCGCACACTGTGCAAACTGGTATGGTGTTGCGCAACCCTGAACCTGCACTTTTCACTGCACTGACCTTCTGACCAACTAATAATGACACGTTTTACAGTGCTCGCACACTGCTAACACAAAAAAAATATATCATATTTGAGCATCGTATTGGTGTGGGAAAACTTAATATAATAAAATATGTCTAAGTTCTACTGGAAAGAACAACGAGGAAGACAACCAAATCAATTTACTATTCGAAGAGGATATAACAATAATAGAGTATTTACCAATTAATATAACAGTGCAAATAATGAAGCATAAAATGGATCATAAATATTGTTTATTAGTTTTGCATAAAGAGGTAATATCTGGCAAGAACAATTAAAGTAGGTAACATGTACAGGTGTGTATTAAAAGATCTCATACTAAAGGAGACAGGGTGACAAATACGTCGAGAACGACACCGTCATATAAAATAAGATAATTATTTTATTATTATTGAGGGCGCTGCTAGTTATAACCATGGAATAAGGTGAAGCATTAAAATGCAAAAAAATATATAATTGTTTTGGGTGCAATTTCAAAACCTTAGTTTTAACTACCTTAGCATTTTAAGAACCTTAGACCAGATGGATGATTCCCTTAAAAATTCCACTCACGCGTCGACAGTCAAAACACTTGAAAATAGCTCTTATTGAAATTAAACCGAAATTTATACAAAAATAAAAAAAAAAAATTTGTAGCATTGAAGGAAATTAACAATCTTTTTTTTACATTAAGAAACGGGATTATTTACGGTGATTAGTTTAGAGACTACAGGGGCTGATCCAATATCCTAGATATGATATTATTTTCATCGACGGCGCCAAGGTAATATTTTTTTCATTTTTAAAATTACAAAAGTTGCCACTTAAATGTATAGAAATTGCGCCGAGGCACAAATTTACAATGCACCCAAAACAAGGTTCCGCAAGATCGGCGAAAAGAAGATTACTTTGACACACTTAAATGGTTTCGTGACGGCGCGGTTAGAAATATCCAAATTTTATATAATATCCGTTGGGCAATTAGATTCTATCATTTCGACGCATTTCTAAAACTGATGTTTCCATATAATCTATCCAATTTAGTCGCAATTTCACTACTTCGAGATGTTTACTGGTCAAACACTTCAAACGTAATCGTTGTTTGATCGTTCTATACACTTATTGTTTCGTGGGTTCCCTTGAATTTCAACTTATTTTTTTCTATTAGTTTACAAAAAAAAACTTAGTGGCTCCTCTGAACGCCCAGCCATCCTGAACGCTGAGGATGGGTCAGCATTTACCGAATACATCCGAATACTGTGACTAAAATGATTTACTACGAAAAAACTATTTAAGAGGGTCGTGAAGTGTACACACACAACATTGAAGACAAATGCTAAGCAAACTATTTAAAAAACACCAACTGTGTCACCAGTCATCAACAGTCATAGAGTAAGTACCTAATGATTACATTATAATTAAAGTCACCCAGCTAGATTCTATTGTATGATTTACCCACATTAATTTAATCAAGTTCAACCGATATCGATAATGGCTATTCAGACACTCCCGGAGTTATTATGGACTTACGTAATATTCCCTAGAAATACCAATAATATTTTATTGTTTAAGCTGGCCTTTGTGATAATAAGTAACCTTGCTTTCTCACGGTAAAGTTATTTTGCAGGGTTCCGTAACATACTTTGCCTCCGCCAGCCGCCGCTACCTGCCCTTCCATCCGTATGTCCTACTCGTACCTTAGGGTCTCTTGCTTTTTACCTGACTGCCCCAGAAGGAGGGTAATGTTTTTTTTTCGAGTGTATATATGTGGATTTCTTTGGCACGCTCTTTAGCCTAAACGGCTTGATGAATTTTAGCTTGCGAGGTGTCGTTTGATTCGTCTTGATTGTGAGAGTGACACTGAGTACATAAAATATTTTAAAAACTAAAAAGTCCGATTTAACCCTATCTAGTGGGGTATCAAAATGAAGGGTTTTATAAATAGCTTACAAAAATATGCAACTTATATGTTTCAATGTAATTTTGAATGAGAAATGGTAAAAAACAATAATAATATAATTTTCAATTATAGTCACCCACCTAACTTTACTTTCGGGGGAATACTTGTGCGGTCGGCCACACGCTAGGATACCCCTTTTTGTTCGATAACCGCTCTTATACAGCGCGCGGTAAGAGCTGCCATGGGGTATCTGTGACTGTGGCCGACCGTACCAAATTTCAACTCAATCGGTTCAGTAGTTTTGAAGCAAATTGGGTGTGACAGACGGACAGACAGACAGACACACGAGTGATCCTATAATGGTTTCGTTTTTTTCCTTTTGAGGTATGGAACCCTAAAAAATATGTTGTTTCTACAGATGAGTTAGAATGTCCCTCTGAAATTCAGACCTTGTAATAATTATGAGTATGAATAGTAAAGGGCTACTACAGGGTGCACTCTAAGTCGATAGCGGAACTTTAAGTAGGTTGTCTACTGATCACTACAAACAACTTGTACAAGGTGGCGACAAAAATGGAGCGAAAACATTTTTTTTTTTTTCATTTTTTTCGCCACTTAGTACAAGTTGTGTGTATTGATCAGTAGACAGGCTACTTAAAGTTTCGCTATCGACTTAGAGTGCACCATGTAGATAGCTCTAAATAACAGGCATTTGTTGCAGCTAGAAAGATTAGGTTTTATAATAATTATTATCTTGAATACGCATGTGGTCAGTTGATCTGGATGGTAAACAGAAATACCTAGTACATTACTGAAACGTCATTTGATAAAATATATTGACATCCGGTTGTGTTTACTGTATGTAGAGTTAGCTCATCGTGTGCAGATTTTATGTTGTCAGTTGTATGTATTATTATCGGTGTACATTTGCGGAACTACCTGACCTAGGAAGTGAACATACCACGATCCATCTTTACTCAATAGGAATAAACTTATGTCCATCCGGGATCAATAAATGTGGATTCAATAAGTTCATCACGTTCATACCGCTCGGTTGGCGTAAATTTTTCTCCAATACCCTCAAGGCGTTTATGAGCCGGAATCGAAACAATCAGTTATAATGCGCGCGGGATGAGAATGGGATGGAACGTTGTCAAAGTCACGTTGACGTTGTCAATATGGGAAAAGTTAAAGGATTAGCTGAAAAACGGAAGAAATAAAAAATGGTCATTTTGTATTGGAATCGCCATTTTTGTCATAGAGTGAAACTATTTCAGATGATACGAAGTTCACCGGGTCAGCTAGTTTATAATAAAGTTATTATACCTACCAGCGAACGGAAAAAAAACAAATAGGTAGGTACCAACCAACCCCAAGCTCCTTGTTCCGTTTGGTAGCTAATTTAAAGGGTAGGTAGGTAGGTAGTCAAACTGATTGCCAATCTCTGATAGGAAACGGCACCATAAAAAAAAATATTTACCTATCATGGATGATATTACAATAAATATTGATCGTGCTAAATTATGCAAGTTAAATAAAATTATTTATTAAAGTGAAATTTTGAATACTTACGTTTGACTTCGTTAAGGGCAAGTGATATTTTCAGGGTATTTTCCACCATAACTCAATGCAAACGCTGTTAACTAACTGCCGGTTTCTGATTTGAGAAATTTGTTTCTGCCTCTGCGGATTTCTCACAAAAGAACGTGACAGAACGTTAGTTAAGTATTTGCTTAGCAAAATTCTCATTTCAGAAACCGGGCCTAAGTAATACATTTTACTGTAGTAACCTTTCAAATTAAGTAAGTACCTAATTAATTTAAGATGAAATACGGCGCACAACTAGGTAGCGCCGCCAATGAAAAAAAAAAACATATATATATTTTTTGATGCGTTTGTAGCAAAAAAAGCTCCTGCGATTTCTCAACGCGAGGCTTAACTATTTTAAGACTTAAGGTTTGAATTCCAGATCCTAGAACTTCAGAATGCAATCGATTCTCGCCAAAAGTGGCCACTTATGGCGAGAATCGGTTGCATTCTGAAGTAGGTTTCGTAAGTACGCATTCGTAGGTTTGAGGTTCGCTTTTTCAATTTGAGCTAATACCAAAAACAAAAAAGTTATGATTTTTTTAAATATTGAGGTTATAAAATAAAAATTGTTTTTCAGGATTGACAACCTGTTGACCGGTTACACAAAATTAAATGTTTTGTAACACTAAAGAGACCATGCAAAGTTATCTTGTCGACGGAATCCCTAAAATTTAGGGCGCCTAGTGAAGCCTTTCCCTACGTTAGTAAATTAAAATCACTCACCAATCTTCAGCTGAGTCACGGAAAAGCTGGTGACTGTGCAGTTGATGTTCCGGAACTCGAGTTGCACGGTCTGCCGTGACAGAAGCGGCACCACATTGTTATTGCCCAGCCCCACTGTACGACTGTCCTCCATCTTCACTCAAACCCGACTCAATCGTGCCCAGCCGACGAACGAAGAAACACTTTCACCAAAGCCCCTTTGCACATTCACACCGATGGTGCATGCAGCACTAAGTACTTTTGTTTACCGAAACGCGAGAATCCTCCGGCGTAAGCCCTCCTATCAGTTGAAGTTCAAGTTGGTAATCAACCAGACGATCCACATCTGTAAACAAATAGGGAGATTATGATACATTATGGGCTTGTAAACACCCGCGTTGTGTGTGGTGATGTGATTCATCAAGGAGGGCGGAATCTGCCGCTCATTCCAGTCGTATTCAAGGTTTCAGCAAGAATATATTTTTTAATGAAAATCTCGCGTTTAAAAAAAAAAACATCAAAATCATTGTCATTTGGGTATTTTTATAGGCGAAGTGTAGTTAACGAAGTGTTGCCAACAATTCTAAATAATAATTGAGTGGAACTCTATAAATCCTACACTAATTTATGGGCTCCATAATATTATAGGGGGTCAAATTTACTAACAACTTCAATAAATGTGACCCTGAAATAACCTGCGAATTCCAATCACTGGTCATCATAAATTACCATCATCAATCGTTGCTAAAAAAAAGCTAATGCAGATCAAAGTCAAAGTCAAACCTTTAGTTAGACCAAAAGGTTTTTGGGGGACCACACAGGTGCGTTTTATCGGTCGGTAAGATCGGATGCATTCTTGCGATATCCGTTTAGGCTTCACAGGCTTCACAGGGAGACACAGGTGCAGTTTATCTCGGTAAGATCGGATGCGTTATTGCGATTTCTGTTTTCAGTACATTTTGAATTAGGAATGCCATTGCGTTCTTACCGCAGCAGTGTGTATAGGCTCCCACCACACAGGCGCGTTTTTGCGATTGCGTTATTGCCTTATCTGTTTTTAGTATATTTTTTATTAGGATCGCCATGGAGTTACACATGCCTTAACTCCATGGCGATCCTAATACAAAATGTACTGTAAAGAAATATCGCAATAACGCAAACGTAATAAAGCAAACGCAAAAACGCGCCTGCGCCTTTTAAAATAATAATCACAGTCAGAGGTCAATATCTTAATCAAACAATAATAATTACTTACAATGTAACAAAACGAAAAAAAAATGTTTTCATGATATCAATTCCCGGGATTCTCGCGATTCCCGGATTTCGATATCAGCGAGAAATTATCGTCTAAATGTGCGTAAAAACTACTACATAATCGTCACGAGTAGGTACTGTCTTTTTATGCCCAAAAGGAGGGTAATGTTTTCACCGTCACGTAGGTAAATATGTATGTAGTGCCATTTAAATTGAATTAAAAAATATGATTGTACGCCTGCAATATGGCAACAAATTAAAGGTCATCACTTCAAATTAGTAAGTATTATGAAAAGATATAGCTTGTTAATACAAAAAAGACAGTGGTCTTAAAAACAGTAAGAAATAAAGATAAAATAAAAACAGTTAAAAACACAAAAAAAAACCGAATGCATAAAAAAAAGTCTGAGCAGGCGGCACCAACCCAAAATTAGACCCATGTTCAAGTATCAAATGTCAAGACTGTAATAGAGTTGGGCTATTTTTTGTTATAATATAAGTAGTTTATAATTGAGGCAGTCGAGTTTTTCGTATATATTTTTTAATAATACTCGTAATTAACGTCTAGGTATTGTTTTATCTTATTTCTGAACTCAAACTTTAGTTAACCCCGGAATGTGATTTTGTTTGCGTTTTGGAAAGTAAACCGTTGACCGCAGCTGTAACAAAACAGCTTGTCGTGTGCCATTTAAGGTGCGATGATAGCAGCGTGGCGTTAAATTCAAAATGTTCACAGTTTTTTACATTTTGTAGCTAAACTGAGCTATTTTTGTTCAGCGATTTTTAGCTTAGTTTAGCTAGAAAATTTAAAAAACTGTGAAAATTTTGAATTTCCCGCCACGTTGCTATCATCCCACCTTAATGATAACTTTAATAGCAGTCATGAAGAAAGTGTTACGTGCAAACACCTTGATGAGATAAAGCATTGTAAATATTAATCATACAAAACAAATGTCTAACATAAAATTGTTCATTAACTACTGATAAATGATGAGCTACAGAGATTTTTGCCAAATTTCCTCTAAGTTTCAGATTATTATACTCAGGTAGGTACTTCAAGCGAATCCGCGTTGTCTTTTTCACCAAAGGTTAAAATCGTTGGCCCTATATTTGCACAATGTGTTTACGACAGTAAAGTTGGTTTATTTTTTTCAGTAAGGATGTGTGTAATAGACATTGTACCAGTAGATATAATCCGTGTCATGAAAACATTTAGGACGGAGTTAAAAACCTAGCATTGTCTCGCTTTGACTGTATTAATTAGAGCGAGAGAGAGAGTGTTTTGAAGTTCATCCTAAATGTTTTCTTTAATGACACGGGTTATAGTCGTAATATATTTTTTGTCTATCGTGGAACAATATGATACGATTTCATATTACCTAACTGTCGGTCTATTTTAGATGTAGGAAGATCAAGCTTAAGAGGAAACGCGGGTAGCCGCTGCTCCATACAAAAAGGGAGACCTGATTCCAAAATATGATTATGCCATTCAATTTATATGTACCTCTGCCATGTCCCATGCCATGCCATGCCATATTTAAATAAATTTTATTAAAATAATTAAAATAAGAAAAAAAGGGAAACATAGGGACATGGCAGAGGTACATATAAATTGAATGGCATAAACATATTGTTTCTAAAATAATTATCCACGGAGGAAACAGGTCCCTTTTTGTATGGAGCAGTGGCTTTCAGCGTTTCCTCTTAAAGTTTACGATGGCACAGTCATATAAAACGTTAAGTACCTATAACATTTCTGACTTAGCAAATTCAGCAATAGCAACTTGCATAACCCGTGATAATTATGTAAACTTATAAGATCTATTGAAAGATTAAACATTGCCTTTTAGCTAATTATTGTGCGAACTAGGTATATCTACTATGTGGAATAATGTGTATACAGGGTGGCCAAAACATAGACGTCAAGCGAGAAAATCTAGATAGCTGACACCAAGGGCTACCCGAATCACCCCCACCCTGAATGTTCAGCCATTTTTTCTCGTTTAGAAGTTATGAGGCTTTTAAGGTTTTTTTGAAAAAAATACATTGGATTTTATTTTATAACTTTTTTTTTCTTTCGACTTTTTAGAGATATTTTTTAGGGTCTCAAATAATTTTTCTATTACCAAAAAAATTATGAATACCTAGCTATGGACTTCTAAAAGCGCAATTTTGATCCAAATTCCAAAAATGTTGTTTTCGAGAAATCTTTTGTAAATAACTGATTGTTTACATAGATAAGCGCAAAGCCAGTCTGGATTCTTATCAAATAAAACTTAGTCTGACGCCATGAATTTTTGCATCCATATCTACAGAAGATTTTTCTTACCGTAACTTTTCTCAAACACTTTTTTTTTGTTTTTCCCCGAATGCGAAGTGTATTGTATTATTGGCGCATTGTTGGGAGCTAGTCGGGGTAAGTTTCTGAATAAAAACCACGAACGCGGCACAGATTTTTAAAAACAATAGTATTAAGGTTGGACGATAGCAACGTGGCGGAAAATTAAAAAAAAACACAGTTTTTTACATTTTGTAACTATTTTTGTTCAGCAATTTTTCGTTCGCTGAACAAAAATAGCTCAGTTTAGATACAAATGTAAAAAACTGTGAAAATTTTGAATTTCCCGCCTCGTTGCTGGTCAATGGTAATTTTGCTTTTTGAGAGCCACATATAAAAACAAAAAAAAAAGAAATACTGGGTTGGCTTAAGCATTAACAGTTTTTTTTATTGTCGTGGGTACAAGCAAAAAAACGATGAAGATACAAAGAAAAAAAACACAGCAACGTTAAAACATCGCTATTTAGAAAATTACTTAAAAATTATCCCATTATCTACTTAATACTTACTTTTTAATGTCGTTCATTCATTAACACAATTTAATTAGGTAGGTACTTACCATCAAAATTACGTGCAGTAAAAATGTTATTTGTCAAAAATGATTTGAATAATCACACGGTGTCTTATTCACGTTATTGAATACGCACATCGATCGGTCAATGCAAGGCTGCAGGCATACTACTATGCGAACGTGCGTCCTGCCAGGGATTCGGTCTACAACTGCCGCTGTCGGTCGAGCTAAGTCATTCACAATATCGGTAGCAAGCAAACTGCAGAACCTTACTCAGAAATCAGTCTTTGAAATGGGAGGAAACGCGGGTAGCCGCTGCTCCATACAAAAAGGGATACCTATAAAAAAAAATATATGTTTATGACATTCAATTTATATGTACCTCTGCCATGTCCCTATGTTTTCCTTTTTTTCTTATTTTAATAATTTAAATAAAATTTATTAAAATAATTAAAATAAGAAAAAAAGGAAAACATAGGGACATGGCAGAGGTAGTTACATATAAATTTACCTACTCTGGGGTTAAGACGGGTTTTCCGCCTATGGCCAAGGGAGCGATTCGTCAAAATATCCCGTTTGTCAAAGTTGACTTTGGTCAACTTTATTTATATTATTGACTTTTGGTGCAGAATGAAGTGTTCTCTATCAATAAGTAGTTGACAAAAAAAATCAGCCTAGTGTGAGTCGAACTCGCGCACTGAGGTTTCCATATCGCCATACAATAAAAACAGATCGAGTCACCACGGGCCATAGGCCATACACAACGCTTCATCAAACATGTTTACGATATCAAATTTTAAGATCACAAAAGGTACTAAGTAAGATATCTTTCTTCATGTTTTACATCATTGTCTATGGAGACGCCTCATTCCACAGCAATGATCAAAAGTATAACAACTTTACTCCTAAACTCTAGAATAGAGGCGCCAATTTTACGCGTTATTTTAAGTTTTTATTACAATAGGTTGTTTGTGGGTTTGGGATTGTGTGCGGCATGCTTTGATGCCCCTTTTTTGCTTTCTGAGTAAGTCCCCAACGTTCCATTGTAGTCGGATCGTAACATATTGGCCAAATGGATGTACGGCAAATAAAAACAGTCCTCGTTTAGCTCTTTAATAAATCTCTCAAAATAGACGGGTAAAAAATGTGTAAAGAACAAACTTATAAATATGGCTGTGTATGCAGGTGTTGCGGCATTTGGAACCGTAAATATCAAGCGATTTAAGTCGCTTTATAAAATAAAACAAAGAAGTGTGGTTGCTATGGCTACCGAGCGCACCTTCTATTATCGTGGCTGTTCACAAAATTCTACATTCTCTCAGTTCCAAAAGGTCGCATCCCATTCTCATCCCGCGCGCATTATACCTACCTACTGATAAGTGTTTTCAATAAACAATTTCAATAACCAAAACCACACACAACACTAACCAAAAATTAATAGGTAATCAAGGGCTTATTTCGAGTAGGTATTACATTTTTAGGTAGGTGAGTAGTAGGTCAATCAAATTTAAAAAAATCCAGGAATTCATTTCCAAAAATGGGGCCTCAAAAGTTGAGCTCTTCTCCTGGGACGGTGCAAACTCGGATTACACGCATTTAGGACCAAATGAAGGTATTAAAATGATATCCAGCTTTCTGGAAATTAATTCCTCAATACGCTTTTTTTTTATTTCATTTGCTTCGCCTATAGGTATCCTATAGGTATTAGGTATCCCAGTAATATCCGCTTACCCATTTCCCATCTCTATCAAAGTCATCGTCGATAAAATAAAAAAACACGGGTTGCATAATACAAATATTTAGGTTGTGATCCCTATCACTGGGTCCTCTACTAAGTACTGTAACAAGAGTTACGATCTTATGTAACACCTTGTACCTATACCTTTTTTTTTTGTTAGCCACGGGTATTGTGTCCCACTGCTGGGCAAACGCCTTCCCTCTTGTCTTCCAGACATCTCTGTCCCCTGAGCCACCTCTGACCATATACCTACTTAAATGTATACCTACTAAAATAAAAATGTCTACTAAGATATTAATGATACTAAATCGTCAGCAAAACTATAACAAGGTAATAAACATTATGGCTAAATCGCATACAGTGCAACGACAACAATATTTTTGCAGAGTTACAAAATATTCGAATTTCGCGAAACGTCTACGCGCGCCTGCGCCAATCTATTGGGAAATCGTCTTCGATCAATCGCACCATACCTTCTAATACGGTTGTGATTAAATTATCAAAGCAACAAACTAGGTACCTACGTAGATATAACAAGCAAGCAAACTCTACAAAATAGACGATTTACAAAAAAAAAGCCTACGCTCTTTCTCTCTCAGAGGCCCGAACTCTCTGTCTCTATCTCTCAGAGGCATGTACACACGACAGCATGTGTGAGTGTAGACTTTTGTTGTAAAGTCGCCCGTAACTTTACCGAGTAGAGTGCTAGCCTCTAAGGGTCGACGTGCTGTCGTGTGTACCCAGCTTTCCACTAGTAGCCTCCTGAGACCCAGGGTATGTTTTATTGTCTGATCGACATGAAAATAACCGTGACCTGTAGATTACAAGAAAAATAATGAAAAAAATCCTACTCCCCCCGTATTTCCAAAATGAGGGGTATCATAGGTGATACTTTGGGTTTGGATCACACCAAAATAAGTGAACCTGAAAAAATTTTTTACAGCTCTGAAACGAATTAAAACAATTTTAATTGCTTTAATTTAAAACACGAAAAAAATATTACAATTGGAACAAGTCACAAATAAAAGTTATTTGTAACCGCTCATTACTGGCTGCTGTGATTGATTTTTTCACAAATTGGCAGATTTTAAGCATTTTACAGCCCCGATAAGGAGTGAAAAAAAGGTTCCAGAGGTCTGTAACTTCTGGTTGAGTTATATGGTTCTTGGTGCATTGTGCTTGCGGCACAAACAATAAAAGAAGCACATCATCTGAGCCATTCCACTCATTTCCGGATGAATTTTGCTCTAAATCTCCTATTTCATAACCTAATTCGTTTCAAAATGTTTGTTTTCATCATTTTTTTTAAACGCTTTTATCATTCGATATACCTACCTCGGTTTAAAAAAAAATACGCCATCTGGTTTTTGATAAATCCAAAATATGAAAAAATAATATGACCCGAGTGCCCATTGTATCACCTATGATGATACAAAAATAATAACTGACTCAAACATATGAAAAAAATATCAAAATGTATGCAATCTTTGCTTTTAGCAATAGTACACCTTATATTACTCGATTTTATCAAAAAAGTAATAAATTGTATTTCCAAATAATTACTAATAATTCCACTAATTTTGCGGTAGGGTAGTAGAAAAAAACTTTTACACAATACAGTATCCGACCAATTGAGCCAAAACCACCTTTTTAGTATTAGATAGAACCTGCCCTATCGGACTGTATCGGAAATTCATGAAAAAAATTTAAGATGGCCTGAATACAAATATTTTTATTGAGGTAGCTTTTGCCCGCAACTTCGTCCGCGTGGACTACAGAAAAAGGATATGTGCTTTACTTTGCTCCTAAGTGTAAAAGCGTGATAATATGTAGCCTATGTGTTATTCTGATGTATAAGCTATCTCTATTCCAAATTTCATCCAAATTCGTTCAGCCGTTTCAGCGTGAAAGAGTAACAAACATCCATCCATCCATCCATCCATTCAAACTTACAAACTTTCGCGTTTATAATAGTAGTACTTAGTAGGATCATAAGTGATACGGGGGTCTCAAGAGGGTAGGGTCCGTAAGGTACTTATTACCTAATGTTATTTAGGTACGGTCGGCGACGGATACCCCATGGTAGCTCTTACCACGCGCAACATAAGGGCGCCAATTAAACAAAAAAAACTCTTATCCTAGCGTGTAGCCGAGTGTACTTACGTGAAAACAAAATCCCCAAATCAAGGTTGGGTTTACGTATCTACGACCGACGACCCTATTCTGTATACATGATTGCTTGTTGATACTTAGTAGGCTTAGGTAAGCAAAAAAAGTTACAGCGTGTCTTCAATACTTTACAATGACAATGAGGTCTTCGTAGTTCATTGACTTCGGTAAAAATAAATTGTGTTCGGAAATGCGACCTCACCTCACTGCATTGCCGAGAACTGGCCACTTTGAATTTTTCTTTAAAATTTTCGAACGTTTTTCTTTTGTTTTTTTATGCTCGCGCTCTTTAAAATAGTTTGAATACTTTGACGGATAGATTTTTCTCGCCTCCATTGTTCCCACGCTAGTAGGTATTTTTCGCCCACTCCACTTCTCTGTTTTTTTTCGTTCGCCGCTGTGTACCTATTTATATGTAGGTATTTTGTTCCACTATCGCCCATTTTTTGTATTGTATTGTTAACAAGGTATTCTGTGTTGTCTTCATTTCCCCGCCCAATCTCACACACTACCATCATCCCCGAACAACCATGTGCCTCACTGTTTGGTTCCCACATACACTATTTACTACGCGTCCGCCGTGCCTGCTTTTGGTACAGTCGCGCACAGTCTCAGATACCCCTTTTTGTTCGATTGGCGCCCTTATGCCGCGCGCGGTAAGAGTTGCCACGGGGTATCTGAGATTGTGGCCAACCGTACCTACCTAAGTGTTGCATTGCTGTTTCTAGTTCCCCTCGTTATCCCCCTTGGTGGCGGAACGACAACATTTGCGTTACGTTAGGTTAGGTATTTTTCGACTCTTGCTAGTCAAGGGGTTATTGCATTCGCCGAGAGAAGTCGTAGGGCCCGTACAAAAGGAGCAAACCACATTTCGCCCGCCTTCAATCGCGGTCGCTCGGTCACCCCGGTCGAGTGGCTGTGCCCCCTCTTGTGTTCGAGGGTGGACACAATTGCGAACCAATTGCATTTACGTAAAATGAACAGCGCCTTTTAAAACTTTCATAGCAATAATTATACAATCAATACAAATTGGTTATAAAACTATTCCAGGCGCTCTCCATTAAATTAAAACATTAGCCCAGTCATTCCCAACGTGGGCGATAACGCCCCCTTGTGGGCGCTGCAGGCCTAAAGGGGGGCGGTAAGAGACCCAGAAAAAAAAGGGGGCGTTGTGTAGGGCTTTGGGGTAGATTTATAATTTCATCTACCTAGCTAGGAAGACTCTTAGACACCGACTGAGCTCTCGACTCGATAATTTATTCTTAAAGTGGGCAGTAGACAAAAAAAGGTTGGGAACCTATGCATTAGCCCATTGGGACCGAGCCAAGAGCTTGGGTAGGTGTTCTGTGGCCAAGAGCCAACTGATTGAACACTGAACACAACACATTGAAAAATGCGAAAACTAAAGAACAAAATTAACGATAGAAAAATGTCAGAGATATACCTACGTGGATTAGCAATTTGAAAATAAGCTGTCACACAGGTACACATGACAGCACGTCAGACTGTACACTTTTGTTGTGAAGTCGCCCGTAACGTAACCGAGTATAGTTCTAGCGTGTAAAGGTCGACGTGCTGTACCTAAGGTAGATAGATAATGTACGTAGGTACGATTTAATAAACCAAGTTTGTAAATATGGTTGAAAATGGGTTGCCGTGACCAGAATGCAGTACTTACTTACCATAGTGAAAACGAATCCGAACCTTAACAAACACATATAACACAAAACATCACTAAACAATCACTAATTTACATCAGCCATTCGACGTAAATAGTGCACTCCTATAAACTGAGTCACCCTCTCACAACACAACAAACTAAACTCTGGTTGAAGTTTGTGATGTGACATCTGGCGCGCATGCGTGCTGCATGAAAGATTGTGTAAGCTTTTGAAAGAACACCTTACGTCCTACGCATAAAATTCTCTGTTGTTTGACTATTGCTACCTACTGACGAATCTATGCAAACCGGGCGACTTACCTACTATGCACGGCACCTTAACTGAATGCTCCAAAGGGGGTCTAAAAATCCTGAAACCATAGTAGAGACGGTACTTTTTAATAGAAACTGCCGATACGCACCCGCCTCGAATCTCTGGTCTTCTCGAAACGCCGGAATTACAGAAACCTACTTAGAAACTTTTGTTTAACTTTTTGTAATTTCGTAACTTTAGTATAAGTACCTATTCAGTATAACGCGCATTTCCCGACGGTGGGCATGAGCGGGCGCAGATAGTAACCATTTCAAGGACGCTAATGGATTACCTATCATCATACATGAGAGCTCTCTTCCTTACACTGCGCCCTAAGGCGTCTAGACAAGTAAGACCCTATGTCTTACTTGTCTAGACGCCTTGGGTATTGGAAAGACAAATAAAATACGTTTTTTTTATTTAGCCTTTTATTTGAGGCAGCAAAAACATACCTTGACAAATAGGTAGGTAGAGGTACTTACCATTACCGCGGAACTCAACTTTACTAAGTAGGTAAACGTATGCCTAATCGTTTCTTGATAACGAAGTACAATTTCTTGAACAACTTTACTCATATCGGTCAAGTTGTCCTTTCGCGACATTAAACATTCTATATCAGAAGAATTAATTGGTTTATTAATGACCAATAGTTAAAACTGAAACTTTATCATCATCATCTCCGAAATACACCGAACAAATAATAAATTAAATGCAAAATAATTACAGGTAGGTAGTCAGTCTTTGTCACGAATATACAAGAATATTGTATCAGATTTTACTTTTACTATTATTTATGTAGATGTACCTAGGCAAATTGGTTCTGACTTTCAGTAAATCTAATAAGAATTGCTTAAAATTCCGTGACATTGACCTAAATTTGTGTATAACAATCAGTGTATCAGTGTATATTAGCATTGTAAAGCTTGGACGATTGTTGTTTAATCAGTCTTCCTGCACTAAACATGCTCTCATTATTGCAAGCTTTACTACTACTAAGGCCTTTGCATCTACGTAATGAGATGATTTATACAGCGTCCAGTGGCACCTTCACTCACACTAGATGGGTGAAGAGACCACTCGGCGCTGCAGTGCCTGGGACATTGTTTTAGATGGATTATCATTATTTTCCTTTTAATTAAAAGCAAATTTCCTTTTAATCGCAAGCTTTAATTAAAAGTAAAATAATTATAATCCGTGCGGGATCAGAATGGGATAATACCTTTTGGAACTGAACTGAAAATGACAGTTCTCGAGTAGCGTCAGTAAAAAAAATGTTAGTTCTACGTTCTATCATAGGGTTATGAAATTGAAAACACCCAAAAACGTTTAATGGTTGTAATCTAAAATGATTAAATGTTATTGCATTAATTGAATAAAACTTGATAAAACTCGAGCAGACACCCACGCGCACAGAAAACACAAGCAAGTTTCGACGCGAGTTTGCCATAGACAACTAGAATTTGCCGAAATGCTGACGCTACAGCTGACAGGCGGACCGCGAGCATCTCAGTTCCAAAAGGTTTTATCCCATTCTGATCCCGCACGGATTATACTTGTAATCTTTGTGTTTCTTGTAGGTAGGTACCTACATCATAATCCGAGCAACGGAAACATACATTGAAAAGAAGTTTTGTTTGGGACATAACTTGGTATAAGAATAGGTTTCCGTGACCTTAATAGTAATAAGTATACTATTAAAAAAGTTAATAGTAAGAGTCGACAAATCACATTCAAAATATTGCACCGGTTTCTGAATTGAGAAATATCTCAAGAGTATCATACGGGAACTTTACTATCTAATCTGTGCATAAGGTCTCATATTTTTTATAAATTTGAAGAGATAGAACTATCCTAAAAAGTATTTAGTTACTTAGTTACTTCTAGTGAAATTCTCAATCAGGAACGCGGTTAGTCAAATAAGTTATTATGTGGTTATTATATTAATGCAACAAGGGTGACAATTAATGACAGTATTTTATTTTAAAATCACTAAACAATCTCTGAACCTAGCACCTACGAGACCTATATGAAACAGATTAGGTAGAGTCATTTTGCTTCCCATAATGGAAGATTTCCTGCACTGGCAGATTATTCGCACAGAATCACACCACGGGAACTACCGCAGAATAAAAAATGCATTCCATCATAGAAGTATTGAATAAAGAGCTGCTTGCTCAAGTGATTCATGATATAGGTACCTCCTTCTTTTGACCCCAAACTCTAGCACCTTTTGTCTGAAACCTGTTGTTAGTTACATTCACCCGATACTCATATACCTAGCTAGGTGTTATTAACCTATCAGAATCTCGGCACGAGACCATATTATTATTGTTTTCTTATCATTGTTTCGTGCCATGCGTTTCTTACACAAAAAATATTACAATAAGAAGCTGTTCAACCTGTCATATCATTGAGCTTGTCAAAGGTCGACGCAGTAAAATTGTGTCAGAGACAGTAAAATTCTTTCACATAACTTTTTCAGAACTTACGCGCCCGATTTCAGCTGCTAGAGCGATCAAATGTAACCCACATGTTAAACTTATGTTAAACTTATTTCAGGCAATGACGTGGCACTATTATGAATTAATCTTCCATTAATCACCTGTTACATTTAATCGCTCTTGCAGAAATCGGGTGGTAGAATAATAATGGTTAGGCAGGTGGCGGATATCATGCTCAATCAGGATAGAAAGAAGGATACAACTACCTACTAACTAAAGGAATCAAATAGGTAGGGAAGAAAGGGGAAGAAGCAGACCCTCGACGACAGTGGTTTTCAGAATCAAATGAAATACTCATGGCTTGTAGGTATTGATTGATGGCATGAAATAAATTAAGATCTGTGTATTTCAAGATATTGTTTTATGTTTTCTCTACTCAAAATTGTTTTCTCTGTCATAGTGTCAAACAGCGTACTGTTTAATTAAATTATTGTTTACAATTTTTAGAGGCCACTTAGGAAATATTGTCATAAATTAATGTCAAACACACAATTTCGCACCACATGCAACAATACATTATACTAAAGCAACAGTCAAGGTATCTTATAGATACCATAGTTGGATTATGTTTAAACGTTTTTACAAAGTGATTTTTATTGTTATGCATTTAGATACAAAAGCGATTTTAAGCGCATTAATTTCTTATTCAACAAAAACACAATCCCATTGAACAAGATATAATAACTAGGTACACCGACATTGTTGCCAGTTTTTTTTAATTATTTGTAACTATCTACACATCAAACTTATTTTAATAATAGGTACCTAGTTAAGCTTGTAAATTAACAACAATAATACGTCTTCTCATAATGGTTTAAACTTACAATAGGTTGTACCTACCTAAGTGCTATTCATGATAAATTAGAAAATAATGTTTGACAGTTAGTTAGTAGTTAGTGAAAATAATGTTTGACAGTAACTAAGTAGGTAGGTACATTGTGAGAATAATCATTATTTTGTAGAAATTGTCAAAAGAGCTATAATTTTGGACGATCACTAGCTACTTCAAAAATAATTGTAAGAGTAGGGTGGCACTCGATTAGGTTAAAAGTATGCACTGTACATCGCTTTTGTACAGTCATCTGTCATTACAGTCATTAACTTTACTGTCAAAGTTATTTTCAAAAAAGTATAAATCACGATATCAGTAAACTATCTAGAAAATAATTATTATGTTCAGTGCTAGTCAAGTTGATAAATTATTCTTTAGATGATGAATTCCATTCCAACATAAGTAAAAATATAGGTACTTACATATTTTTTTAAGGTACTGTTTATAATATATTGTATGATATTGATATTGGGAATTGGGATATTGAAGTAGGTATGTACGTTGGATGATCGGTGTATGTTACCCACTGCAGCTTCTGTCAGAGCATATCTACTTTCTGTACATTATAACTAATTTGTATAACTAATCCACACATTAAATCACGTGATTTGATGAAAAAAATAATCCACAATGCCATACAGGTACATAAGAAGTAATATTTTGCTAAATAAATTACAACTATACTCAATGAATGACACTGCGTGATGCACCACTCATTTATAACTTGATTGACAATACTATTTATAAAACAAACTTTTCACAAAATATTCATAAGGAGCAATAAGATAGGATAAGCAATATTTACAACAAGAAATAGAGCAAAATAATATCAGAAGAGACATCACCTCAACAAACAGCCTGGACGATCCGTATGAAGTAAAAATTAAATTTTACTTCCGTCATACGACTACTACAGCACACCAGCGGAAGAACTTATTTTCTACGGTTAAAAAAACCACCACAATCTATTGGCATATTCAAACTAAAATAATATAGAGCACTAGCTACGTCCTTGCTACATACTTAAGGGTCGACGATAGCAACGTGGCGGGAAATTAAAAATTTTCAGTTTTTTACATTTTGTAGCTAAACGGAGCTATTTTTGTTCAGCGATTTTTCGTTCGCGGCAATATCAAATTATTATTTTCATTATTGTAAACAGCAGAACAACAATAATTCTGCCGATTATGTGTTCTGGTCTACGACAAGTTTTTTGGGCAATACCACTGCTTCGTAGACCAGAACACAGAATCGGCTGAATTATTGTTGTTCTGTTGTTTACAATAATGAAAAGAATACTATGTTATTGCCGCGAACGAAAAATCGCTGAACAAAAATAGCTCAGTTTAGCTACAAAAAATAAAAAAACTGTGAAAATTTTGAATTTCCCGCCACGCTGCTATCTTCCAGCCTTAAAGAAAGTACCTGTATGAATGATCCCGTGCACCGAGAAATATGTTATAGCATTGGAAGGCGCGCAACATCGGTCATTGAGCATGACCATATAACACTTGAACATGATCGCAACGAGGATCAAGGTGACAGACGCAATGAGCTTGTTTGTGGTAAGTAGAAAACAAACGAAAACCTTAAACTTACAGCTTCAACAAAATGGTAGCGAGGACCAAGGTGATATAGACGCAGTAAGCGAAATGGCCATCTTCCTGGTAGAATAGAAACCCTTCCGATTGTGGTAAGTAGAAAAACGAAAGCTTTAACCTAACCGCGTGAACAGCATCGCAGCAAGGATCAAGGCGAGGGACGAGATAAGTTTAACAGCGAAGTCTGTAGTTTCCGCCGTGCCTTCTACGTCGAGCCAGGTGGAGTAGCCAGCAGCGTTGCGCGTACGCACCCGCACGTAGAACTTAGTCTTATTGGGCAGGGGTCTGACATCGAAGATGGTTTCTGAAATCAACAGAGCAGTGTGAGCAAAAATGTTTATGGAATACAGCATTGAAAAATAGCAGGGGGACGTCAATGGAGGCAAGGTCTAGGTATATTTACCTAGTTTAAGAAATTATTTCTGTTTTCATAGGGTTGCGCGAGCTCTATCGAGTCTGCACAAGTCTCGAAATGATGGCAAAATATAAAAGAAAGTAAAACAAAAATTAAAACCGCCTTCAAATTCACACTAAAAGGGCATAAATAATTTGATTTCTTTCTTAAATTGACTGTTGGGGTCGGTGCCAAGCCATTTCCTGAAACCCTCTATACCTACATTACCTACCTTCTTTGTGACGTATGGTATGAGGCTATGTACGGATATAATTTACAAAGTATAAGGTAATGTACTTACATGATTTGCAGACGATTTAGTTTTCGTATCTATTTATTTACAATACCTACTTAGAAACTATTAGTTTGATTTCATACCGTTTTCATTGACAATATCCTGGTCTATTAAAATGGCATTTCCATTTTCCCAATCTGGCAAATCGAATCCATCTACCACCGGAACGAATTCAAATGAGTAACCTGTAACAAAATATCTTGTAAAGATTTTTATAAGGTAAACAAATTGGCTCGGGACAGAGGCTGTACCACGAGTTACGTTCGGCAGACCTACGGCGGCACCGGCAAAACTGTTTTGCCACAAGTGAAACTTGCTTTGCTGGTGCCGTAGGTCTGCCGGACGTAACTCGTGTTAGAGCCTCAGGACTTGAACCCGCAACCTCTTGCACGGGTTAGTGCTATACAATTTTAGTGGTTTTAAAGCCGAAGGTATTTAGTTGCACTCGTGATTCTGAGCCAAATTCCAAAATTTTACTTCAAAACGAGCGAAAAAAAAAACACTTCCCAATACAAACGGCTATCGCCAATCGACACCATTTGTATGAAGAAGTGAATTTTTTTTTCGCGCGTTTAGGAATGAAATTTTATAATTTGGCGCAGAATCACCAGTGCAACAAAATACCTTCGGCTTTAAAACCACTAAAATTCCACGGTGTATAAAAAACAAAACTGGTTAAAATATCTTGTGTTAGGTTAGGACCTTCGAAAACATTAAAATACATATTTGGTGAACTTATTTAAAAACTTCAAATAAGAAACAACAACAAGTGGTTCTGTTGTTTGGAATAATTGAAATACTTTTTCACTGTCGTGAAACAAAAATCGTTGAACAAAAATTTGTCAGTCTAGCTACAAAATAACACCGTGAAAATTTTGGGCTTTCCCGCCACGCTACTTTATTTGTCCTGCTGGCTAACTAGTATGGTTCCTAAGATACAGCTCTTTGACCTTCGACATACAGCCTAGGCAGACTAATAAGGGCCCCGTTTTTTACCCTTTGGGTACGGAACTCTAAAAAGATAAGTCTTCCGAAGATGAAGGATTTATATGCCTTGGCAATAAGTAATTTTGTTGATGTAAGTGACCCGCAACGTTTTAAGATAAATAATGAGTTAGTTTCCTTATGTATAATTTGAAGTACCAATCACGTACAATACAACTGTAAAATAATAACGTAGAACGAGCCGCTAGTATTGTAACTAAATAAATTAAATCATTTATATTTAAATCATTTAAGTGTCCGAAACGCGACCATACGGAAAATGCATTTTATAAAAAAAAAATGGCCGAATAGCGACAAACTTTCTTGCTTACTACATATCAATTATGGCCGTTTGCGTACTTGTAGTCAACGAGGTATTGTCTTACTATTTCCGTCGGCTACCAATAATATTTATTTTAAAAATTCAGACGTCGGCATTTCAATGATATGATGTCACAAATGTCACCCGAAGATCAACCACCGACTGTAAACGTGAGTCAAGTGTGAGAATAAAATTAATAACAAGTGAACATTATTTTGCACGCTGTAGGATGTCTTCAACATACTTGGTCGTAAAGGTAACCTCGTAAGAAGACTATTTGTGTAAAAAAGTAAATAATTTGTGCCAATTTTTCAGCAACAAATTGAATCTTTATCTATACTTTTAAATATTTTTTTTTAATCAAACGGTGCTGTTAATAATAATTAGTAAAAAAAACTACATCATAATGAGCCGTTTTCAGGCGTGGCCATAGAAGAACCGGAAAATTTTGCTTAACACAGACTAATTTTGACAACCGTATTCCGGTTCTACTATGGCCACACTTGTAGGCGCCATCTATGAAATGCTTTGTGAATTTGTGCTGAAAACGGCTCATTGTAACACAACCTATCTGATCTGGATGAAATAAGTAAGTAAACCAATACAATAAAATTGTAATAATCAATATAATAAGAATAACACAAAATTATTTTACGGATATTTTTAAGGAGTTCAGTGGAACTCCTATGCGACTAAAATAAAAAACGTAGGGCGCACCATTTTTTACCAAAAAATAATTTTGGTAGTCTTGGTAAAACTGACTATGGAGTAAGTAAATATATGGTTTTACCTAAGATGGGCAGGTTATTAGGTTTATCCGCCACCGTCGTTGACTTCTCAAAGTTGCAAGCAGAACATGTCACGTTGAACGATAGAGCGTCAACCGTTGCATTGACGAGGTTCACCTGAAATAAGAAAAAAAAAAATCAATAAGCTGATAAAATGGCGAACGATTAAAAAGGGTATTTCTTTATTAGTGTCAAAAAAAACTATGTTTTTTTAATCCTTAGCCTTAGTGTAACATTAAGATAGAGAACACTTTATTTTACACCAGAAATGAATTATTCACAAGAATTTTCTTAACCAAAGTACAAAAGGTCATATTGCTAAAGGTGGAAACCATACAAGAGGTCTGTAAACCTATAGGTAATATTTTAAAAAGTTGATCAAACAATATTGTGTTTGCTTCATCCAAAATCGTACATTATGTATTCTGTGACCATCCAAACTTAAAGAGATGTTAAATTATAAGCATGAATTATTTCAGTCATTGAGATGCGATCATTGCATCATTGTTTTTGATATTTTTCAATAAATATAAATTAAAACAAAATCTTTGCAATTTTTTTTTAATTTTAAACTTAATGTACCTACCTATTTTTCATTAGTTTTATTAAATGACGTAATAAATTAATGTATACCTACTTAGTTGAAATAGCATGAATACTTTTTGCAGATAAACTGTATTATTGGCTATATCCTGTTATCTGGACAATAATAAAACTAAGGCCTTTGCATCTATATAATGAGACGATTTATACAGCGTCCAGTGGCACCTTCACTCACAATAGATGGGTGAAGAGTCCACTCAGCGCTGCAGTGCCTGGGACATTGTTTTAGACCTATACCAGTCGGACAATAATAATAACGGGTATATTTTATTTACTGTCCCTTGACTAGCTGAACGAGTAGGCGACATCTCGGACAAAATATTTTCGGAGACTTTGTCCGAAATGTCGCATTGCATTTTTAATATTTTTGAGGCGACATCTCGGACACTCTCAAAATATTGAACCTGTATCGTACAGTCAGATACTAAAGTATTTAAATACAATACACAGAGAAAGAGCGTTACCACAGCTGCCTATTTCAGGATAGCTAAAGCGACTTAAATGAGCCATTTTCCTTAACAGTTAAAGCCTGAATTTAAGCAGTCAGATCGCGTTCGGCTCATTTTAGATGAAAAAGTACTAGGCTTACATAAGGTGCTAGGAGGATCATCATCTCAGTTCTCACATCATTTTGTTCCTAACTAACCCCGCGCAATAATGTGAGAACTGAGGTGGTGATCCTCCTACCACCTTATGTAAGCCTAGTACTTTTTCATCAAAAATGATTTGATTTAACGCTACCCTACGCTACGTCTTGATAGTGGCACTTATGTTCTGTGCTGAGCCTTTGTTATCTGCGCAGTGACATGAGACGCGGGGGCAGATTGCCAAACGTTGGTACACGAGGCAAAACATTCAAATATTGTCAACATAATAAAGTTAAGATATGCTTACAAAAAAATTATGAAATAAAATGTGTGTCGCGGACGACCCACTTGCGGTGAGAGCAAATGTTGAAGACTGCATGAGGACACAAGATATTATTTGAATGTGGGTTTGTAACATTTTTATTAGTCTCCTCATAAATAAGATCGTAGGCAGTTTTTTATCCGACTGTACAAAACCGCTTTATTTGTTAGTGTCCGAGATGTCGCCTCAAAAATATTAAAATAATAAAGCGACATTTCGGACAAAGTGTCCGAAAATATTTTGTCCGAGATGTCGCCTACTCAGCTGAACCGCTGAAAAAACTAAGATTCCTTTAGATCACGGTATCTAATTGCTTTCAGAAAAGGTTTCGGGTCATTGTTTTGGGCAGTAAAAGTTTAAAAACCTGTCACACGAATTTATCTTCTATTTTTTATTTTGACTGGCTGAAACGAAAAAAAAAAAACATTATGATCACTTTAACTGAATGCCCATTTTCTTCTTAATCAGTGTCAGTATCTTTCATAAAAGTTCTCGCGTTAGGGTTTTGATAGTCAAAAGTACTTTTAAACCTCTTTGTATGAAAAAAATAAACACGTTGACTGCGTTGGGTAAATCAACAATCTCAATTATTGAAATTATGTGTGTGTTGTGGTGTCTAAATAAATGATTATTCTATTCTATTCTATTCTATTCTTAAATCTGAGAAAACAAATCATATTTTATTATAATCGCGTTTACCATGAGGAATAGGTTCGAGTAAGCTCGAAAATTCTTGTACTCCCAGCAATTCTTCATTCTTGTACTTGTGATAATGCACTCACATGATCAGGCGATCCAGGCTTGTTCCCAAGAGATACGTGGAACAACGTGGCAATGCTGCTGGTAATTTCCTAGGAACGACTCGTTAAACAAGAACATGAATTAATGGAAGCAATCGCACTCACATGATCAGGCGGTACAGGCATGTTCCCAAGTGACACGTGGAACGAGGTTACAATGCTGCTGGCAATTTCCTAGGAACGACTTGTTAAACAATAACATGAATAAATGGATGCACTTACATGATCAGGTGGTCCAGACTTGTTCCCAAGAGACACGTGGAACCAGGTGGCAATGCTGCCGGTAATTTCCTAGGAACGACTCGTTGAACAAGAACATGAATGAATGCACTTACATGATCAGTTGGTCCAGGCTTGTTCCCAAGAGAAACGTGGAACAATGTGGCAATGCTGCTGGCAATTTCATAGGAACGACTCGTTGAACAAGAACATGAATGAATGCACTTACATGACCAGATGGCTTGTTCCTAATAGACACGTGGAACAAGTTGGCATTGCTGCCGGTAATTTTCTAGGAACGACTCGTTGAACAAGATCATGAATGAACGCACTTACATGATCAGGTGGTTCAGGCTTGTTCCCAAGTGACACGTGGAACAAGGTGGCGGTACTGCCACGTGTGTTGCTCGCCGTGCACCGGTACTCGCCTAGGACCGAGTCGTTGTACATGCGCAGCATCAGCACCGAACTCTTGCCGTCTTCACTGTCGTAGACCTTGATAGAATTATTGAATAAAATATAATCATGAATACTATAGATCGACCGACTAAACCGCGTATAGCCTGCGCTCTGAGGGGGGAGGGCGTATGGCTTTGTCCCGCGGCCCCGCGTCAATTCATAATAAATTCTCTCCTCCCGAAAACCTCTTATAGTCCTTGAAAACTAATAAGGTCTTTGAAGTAGAAGTGGGCAGGACATCTGGCTAGGCATATGATGGCAGATGGACGAAGTCCATTGTGGAATAGCAACCTCTGAAGGGGAAGAGATCGGTTGGGAGACGACCAGCCAGATGGTCCGGTCATATAGACAATCATCATTGAAAGATCGAGTCTACCACAGACATAATGAGTCTACTCTCCGAGTCTACTGGAACAATCCGGCACTTGTTTGTATGTAGGTATGAATGTTCGTTCGAAGATTACGAACTGTTTTTTTATTTATTGTTAAGGCCCAAACCTAGGCACAACTTTACTAACCGCCAATGGAAAAAAAACATATGTTCTTTTTGGATGGGTTTTATTGCTAAAAACTCTTCATTAGGTTATCAACGCGAGGCTTAACTATTTTTAGGACCTAAGGTTTAGATTCCAGACCTTACGAATAAAATCTTATCGCCAAAAGTGGCCACTTTATCAGCCACTGAAAAGGGTCGCTTAGCTCACTAATAATAAGCAACTTTTACTATCAGGTCTAACGGTCTTTCGAACAAAAAACTTTGGGTTCCGAATTCTGTACTTACTGCATGCACTAAATGTATGGGGCAGCTAATATTTTTTTAGAGATTTCGCAGTTGGTCCCATAGTAAAAGTTGCTTTTGTTGGTGAGCTTAAGCGACCCTTTTCAGTGTCCTTTCTGGACCTTTCTGAAACACCCTGTTGTTTTGGAACACCCTTTAGATGTAGCCGTTCAGCAGGGGCTGACATTACGTACCATGTCTATTCCAGTGATTTTCTCGTTGAATCCGTCGTGTCTTTTCTTCACCCAAGTGAAGGTTGGACTTGGGTTTGCTGTGGCTATGCACGTTATGTTCTTACTGAAAGAAGAGAGAAACAACAATATATTTATATTTATTCTATATTTTGCACACACGTAGCGTAGAGCATAAAATATCATTTTACAGCTAGTACCTAACAAACTTACTGCCGGTTTCTGAATTGAGAAATTCGCTAAGCAAATGGGTAAGAATCGTCCTGATGTCTCTGCAGATTTCTCACAAAAGAGCGCGACAGAGCGATACTTAAGTATTTGCTTAGTAAAATTCTCAACTCAGAAACCGGGCCTTAGACTTTTACCTATCTATGTTTAAAACAATAGGTGCATTATTTATTACAAAGATCCTAGTGAGGATTTTGCTTCTTTATATTTTGAGCAATAGCCGTTGCAATTTTTCAATCAGAGGTTTTGTAGTTAGGCCACTGTGTAATAAACTTACGTTTCATTCAAAATTGCGTAAATTTCTACCGTCCTGCTGTAGAAGAACTCTTGTGTTATTGCGTCTACCATCAATGGTTTATCTGAAATGTAAATAACGTAAATAAATAATTTAAAATCAGTTATGGGCTACAATTTTATTATTGACACAAACCCTAAAACAGACTATTGAAAATTACTTGAACCAGGGATAAAAACTAGTTTGTATTGCATAATTTAGTCGTTGAACTAAGCGTAATAGTAGGACCTAGAAGTTTTGCACGCATCTTGCGAATTTTTCAAAAGTGTATGTAATCTAGCACCAAATTTTTGTTTGCTCTATGACATTCGTTTGATTTTCTTTCATAAAATGTATGTGCTGTGGCGACAGAATAGTTATTTGTTGTACAAGGATGCAAGGATCTATAGGCCCGGTTTCTGAATTGAGAATTTTACTAAGCAAATACTTAACTATCGTTCTGTCACGCTCTTTTGTGAGAAATCAGCAGAGACAGAAGGATACTTACCCATTTGCTTAGCGAATTTCTCAATTCAGAAATCGGCAGATAATACCACATCACTCTCTGAAGATTATCCATCACACACAAAAATTATAGACGTAAATAAAAGAAACGTTTTTTTTTCCGGGTGCGTTCTGAATGTTTACTACAATATCAATTTAGAATCTAGATAAAATAAATAAATTCAATTATCTTTCTGTATTTTTTATAATTTAACAAACCAAACAATATAATCTAACTGTTGGATGAAACTGAAACTGAGCATTTTTTTATTTACACGTATTAAATATAAAATATATTAAAGTGTACAACATTTTTAAAAGACTAAGAACAAACCGCATTTCTGAGTGTTCTACTCAGTGACTTTTGTTTTTTTTAAATATACTTAATATGCCCCATTTGCTTTCACGTGGCTTCCACGCCGCTTGCCTCGAGTAAACATTTTCGCGGAGGAGCGCGATGCAAACGTGTGAATTTGAACGTGCGCGACATTGACATTCTAAATGTCATTGGTGCGCGAGGTTCTTTTTTATTTCGGTTTCATGGCATTTACTCCAGTGTTATTTCTTTTTATAAACCATAGGGCATCGCGTTCCAAACGTAGTTATAAAGATGCTTACGCAAAATGTTGACTTGTATCCGCTTGCCCGTGAAATAGGACAGTGACTCCTGTGTGAACTTGCACAAGTACTCGCCAGCGTCTAAATGGTCCACGTTCCTTATCTCCAGCATGTACTTATCGCCTCTTTTCATCACTTCGTACTTTTTCTTTTCCTCTGTGAAAAACGGAGACAATGATTAGTCCATCATTCATACTAGTTTGAATTGGAATGATGGCGACTAGTAACCGTAAGTAGCTATTCTCTATCCATTCTTTTTCTCATATCTATCTAATCTTTTTAATAATGGGGATATTTTACGGTGCTTATTTTAGAGAATACAGGGTGCTGTTGTATTTTCTTGAATGGCGTTGCCTAGTAAAATTTACGCCTCGACAAGACTGGCTTGCCGAGACAAGAAGAATATTTCTGTGGTTCAGTGGTGGTCAGCCACAGACATTTTCGTTAAGCAGCACTCCCAGTATCCTTGAAAGCTTGCTTGAACCATCTCGTACCATTTTTATGCCTGTGTGATTTAGGCCCGTAAGATCAATCACAGTTTAAACCAAAAAGGCTGGTTTAAACCCTATCTGTCGATTAACTTTCATACAAAATGCGAGGTTTAATCTATGTATTGAGTTTAAACTGTGATTGATCTTACGGGCCTTAGTGGATGAATAGACGTTATTCTATTCTATTCTAAAAATAAGGGATCGACAATGGCAGACAAGTCTCAAAAGTAAAACAAAACCTTTTTGAAGCTTCGGGGGTTAACATGGCGTTAGCTTATGCTACGCCACGTAGCACTGAATCCGTAGAACTGCTACGAAGCTACGAGGTAGCGGCCAAGCACAGCCGCCCAGATATTTTTGCCACTATAGCCGTCACCCATCCATGGATTAACCGCGCCCGATGTTGCTTAACCTTGCCAATCGATTAAGAATCCAACGATTAGTCCAACGAGGTAGGACCTCACCTGGGATTGGCATGCCATCCTTGTACCACTGCACAGTGGGCTTAGGCCAGCCCTTGGCCTCGCACTCGAGCCTTGCGTTCCTCCCCTCCTCGCCCTCGTACGTGTCCTCTTCCTTGTCCATAACCACTTTTTCTGTTGAAAGAAAAAAAAATTAAACCAAAAACTAGCAGTCTAATTTCAGGCGTTCGCAACCACTTCGAGCTATTCCTATTTAGCTTAACATGATACTAAATCAGTGCTTATAGTTCTTAGAATATTATCCTGTGATTCGTATTTTGCGTTAATATTCGAACCTACGAATAAACCCTGCACAATTAAAAAAACGGCTACTTTTGACTTATGTGGGATTCATTCGTAGGTTCTAGGATCTTAGGTCCTAAAAATTGTTAAGCTTAGGGATTCTCATTTGACGGTTGGTTTTTAGCAAAAAACGCATCCAAAAAAAGAAGATATGTTTTTTTTTCACTAGCGGCGCTAGTATGTGCCTTGACCATCACCTTATTAAGCATTTACGAACTTGGATGGAGAAAGCTGATGGAGGAGTACGCAATTAAAATGAAAACAACAAACAGTACCTAACTTTACTGCCTAATTTCAGATATATGGCTGGAGGATGGAATTAAATATTCTGTGTTCATATTCTGCGAAACATGCCTTGCATAGGCTGCACTGTACAAGAGTACACTCTGACTTTATTTAGCTGCTAGCTAAAAAATGGACGTGATCCAACATTCCATGAAGTAAAAATAAAGTTTTTAATTAAAGCATCCACCCAGGAGGTAAATAAAATTTAATTTACGTTGGGATCTGACTTGTTTGAGTTTTATTTTGGTACGCTTGACTCCCGCCTCACGTCTTGCCAGCCAAAAAATAGTGCAGCATGATTGATAATTTAAGGCGAGTTTTCACGGTCAAAGTGCACTTGTATGAGCAACTTAAATGACAACTATGATGCTTCTAATTTGTCGTTTTGATCACAGCGTACCTACTAAAATGGCCAGCTCAAAGCATCATCATAGTAGTAACCTTGTCAAAGAGAACCTTTACAATACGGCCCGGAAGAAAGAAAACAAAGTGCCACGCATAGAGTATTTTAGTGCCACAAAAGAAGAGACTTGACCGCGCCTCCCGCACCTCTTTCCGCTGCTGCAATGACGCCCGGGCCCTCACCACACACAGACCTCATACCGTTAAAGACCTATAAATCGTCACTGCGCCATAGATTCGTTAATAGACTGATGCCCGATTTCACCAACTATGAAAATTAAGTATAGTTGGTGAAATCGGGCATGAGCATGATAAACCATTGTTTATTTTTTCTTTTCTAAAACATGTCCCAGGCACTGCAGCGCCGAGTGGTCTCTTCACCCATCTAGTGTGAGTGAAGGTGCCACTGGACGCTGTATAAATCATCTCACTACGGAGATGCAAAGGCCTTAGTTTAGTAAACCATGTGGTGTCTCAAATCTCTTCTTTTGTGGCATGTTGCGGCGGCACGAATCTTGATATTGTACACCATAGGTTCCCAACCTTTTTTTGTCTACTGCCCACTTTAAGAATAAATTATCGAGTCGAGAGCTCAGTCGGTGTCTAAGAGTCTTCCTAGCTAGGCAGATGAAATTATAAATCGACCCTCAAAGCAACGCCCCCTTTTTTTTCTGGGTCTCTTACCGCCCCCCTTTAGGCCTGCAGCCCACAAGGGGGCGTTATCGCCCACGTTGGGAAAGACTGTTGTACACAATATCAAGATTGTTATCTGACCTCCAACGATGATATCGATGAATGCGGTGTACTCTCCAGATCTGCAGGTCCAGTTGCCACTATCCTCCTGCTGAGCGCTCTGGATGATCAGAGGCACCAACATCTTGGGCGCCGACTCGTCCCGCACCCTCTCAACGAAGATCCGGTTGTTGAGGCTCGATCGGCCCTCTACCAACTTCTCTTCGCGGTTGTACCACTGCATTGGCTGAAACAGTTTTGGATTTAAGTGTCAGTGATGGTTTCTCCCTTGTCAAAGGTACTTTAGGGGTATTTTCTACGCCTTAGTCAAAATAAGTGGCTTGGCCATTTCGCTACCGTCATATGGGCGTAAGGTAAAAATGTTTACTGTTCATTAATTTGCTAAGCCACATAATATTAATTTTGATTAATGTGTAGAGTTTGCGAAGTTAGGGCTTGTAGGGTGGTATTCTAGAACGCTACTTAAACTCAGTTTAAACAGAGTTCAGACTGTCGATAAAGCAGTGCATGTTTTGATATGAAGGGAGGGATATTCAAATCAAAACATGCACTGTGTTATCGACACTCGACACTACTAAACTCTACTTAAACAGAGTTCAAGGAGCTTTCTAGTTTGAACTGAGTTTAAACAGAGTTTAAGTATCGTTCATGAATACCGCCCGTAGAGTTAGAAGTTAGAAGAGTTAAAAGCTCTACGTGAGATCTGGTAGCTTTTTGATAGTGCGAGGTGGTCTCGTCTTGGCAACATTTTACATGAAAATGTTTTTGGTGGGATAGCTTTTACTAGGAGGCCAACTGCGAGATCTCAACAAAGTTAGGCCTTGAAGGAAAGCCCTAAGTATGACCACCTTTTGTGGACTTGGCATCCATTCTGGCATCGGACTTTCAAGCCACGAGCAAAAATAACATAATTATGCTGTGTAAATCATCTGTACCAAATAGATGTAAAGTGCAGAGGAAGTTCACCTTGCTGTGGAGTAAATTAAAATGGTTGCGTTCGAAAGAAAGCTGTTTTAGGGTACCGTACCCGAAGAGTTCCGAAAGGACCCTATTACACTTCCTACGCTGTCTGTCCTACCTTTAAAGCTATACCACAAGCTATACCTTTGGAACTGTAATAGGTAGAGGAAAGTTGAAAATTTCACATATTATGGTGTTATTATGTGGAATTGTCAGATTACCCAAAAAACAACAAACAATAGAAAGATAGTAAAAATTAAAAAATAAATGTCTTTTTATATTTTTTTCTCTACCGTAAAAATGGATTTTCTCTACATACCTACAGGCATCAAACTTGGTGTACTTATAGTATAATAAAATTACAGATAAAAAATGGCCAAGTGCGAGTTGGACTCACGCAACGAGCCACGCAACTCGCCCGTACAACCAGTTTTTTTTATTGTTTGCCGGTACGGAACCCAGTGGGGTAGTGTGACTCGCACTCAGCTGGTTTTTTTAATCAGGGTACCTACTTCTGGGAGGTTGACTCCTTCGCAGTAAATGGCCTTTTGTTCGCCGACGTTGTAAACTCTCGACTTCGCCATGATACGAATTTTAGGCTCACCCCCAGGAGGATCCTCGGCCAGAACTGTAAAAATGAAATACAATAATTTAATTATTATGATGATTATGAAGGAGTTTCAAAACCTTATTTTTTCTGGATTGTGTGTGAAAAATATACTCGTAATTCGAACGTGACGTAATAATAATTCATAGTGGAATTAGTGTTGATAAAAATTATCATTAGTTCCATCATGGAAATGGTACAGTTAACTAGTGTCAACGAAGCCAATTATGTACCTGTTGAATTGTGAATTATGTATTTACAAAATTTTAGATCAGTGGCATGGGGCTAGCTGAAAGACCTACAGCTTTGCTAGAGTTCAGTGTAACTTTTTCAGTGCATGCCCGTTTCAAAGCCTCAAAAAAGTGTAGAAATAGGAAGAGAGCAGTTGGCAAACTGACACAAATAGCCGGATTCCACAACGAAGCCCGAAAAGCTTAAAATCAGTGGTTGCGTTTCAGTGTGGAGTGAAAGTAAGGAAGATATTTCAGAGGTTACACAGTCGCTTTGACCAGAATGGTTAAGAGCATTATCACAGTAGTGTTTTTTTCATACAAACGTAGTCCCCACCCCCCGATGGATAATGCCACTAGTAGAGCATACATTTTTGGTATGCTGGGACATGTCCACCCCTGGCGTGTCGGACCGTTCACCAATTTTCGATAAATTATTGTTAACAGGAGCTAGGACCTTCTAAAAATACAAACAATGCATGTTAAAAGTGGTGACAAAAGACGTCTGATTTAATCACCGAACTAAACCTTGATCGAAGGATTTAATAACTTAAAATAAAAAAATAAAAAGACGGTCCGACGTCAAGTAGGTAGTTTCTTGTGATATCAGTGATGTTTTTTTTTAATCAGATCACTTTTGAGAGAGGAAAAAGGGGGAATATGAAACCTCGATTTTGTAGATTTTCTTCAATTTGTCCGTTTTGCTCAGTGTTTGAGGGGTAGAGCGTACGCGGGACAGCAACAGATTTGTCAACTATCTATTCTCTGTACGAGTAGAATGTAGTTAACAATGAGAGTATGTAACAATGTCCTATATCGCCGAGTCGGCAGTCCTTCTTCTTTCTCTAGTTAGTGGTGAACATTAGTGGTCCACAATCATAATATTTCTTCGAAACACGAAATTTGAGAGGAAGTATTAATCACGCTGTTAGTTGACGCGTATTACGGAAATGAGTAATGGCGGGTTCATTATCTACCCGTTTTCGCGGAGGCCTGAAAGCCATTAAACGATACGAAATTAATTCGTTTTAAATGATAACATTGACCGACTTTAAAGTTTGTCGCCTTCGTCTTTCTGCTCTTCAGCCTTTTACCGACAGCGGCGAAGCCCAAGAGTTTTTTTAAACTATTTCAGTTTCCATGCAGGTTTCATATTTTTACTATTCTTCCTATTCCTACTACTATTCTTCATATATTCTTTTTATTGCCGTTCGTATGTATCTCAGCCGAGCTAGCTTTAAGTAACAATAACCCTTACTTTTTTCTTCACTGTCTCTACCATGATACAGCGTCAGTACGTAAACGGCTATTGCCTTCCTTTTCAATAACGCCTTTTTAACTTCCGTTCTACATCTCTACGTTAAAGTGAGAACATTACAAGTGCCCAATATACCTGCCACGATGATTTATTATTGAGCCTACGCACCTTTCGCCAAGTTTTCCTGACGGCAATTAACTCGAAGTGAGTTTACGAAACTTCTGTATTGGAATATGTTTTTGAGTCGAACTTCTTGTTTTTAGCCAAATAATGAGCGTTTGTTGGGAGCTAAGCTTTAAAGCTGTGTGCAGTTTTGCAAGATATAATTTACAAAAAAAGATAACTTTCGGAAAAGGTGGTACCGAACATACCTACCTGACTTTCAACGACGAGACTGAGGACTAAATTGTAAAAGTCTTCCCCTATAACTTCGTCCCGTTTCTCATACAATTCAGTGACAAAATGAAATGAAATGAAATAGTTTATTGGTTAAACAAAGGTTAGCAAAATAGCTCTTGTTATAAGAAAAATCGCAAATTACGGTGCGAATCGCGGCCTCTCGGGAGATTGACATAAATGGTGCGTCAAAATGTCAAATATCGTCACAAAAGGCCACGCGGGTGTATTTTAGCTCTGTTGCGCTCCACACACAAGTCACTTTGAGCCTGTAACGCAATGGTGCCAAAATGGACTCCCGGTTGACGGTTTTACGATTTATTAATGCTGTCGGTCAAGTGTCGGTCCTTTGAATGTTTTTGTAGTACAGCAAAGAATATTATGAGTCTAATTCTAGAGGATTAGTTCGCTGGTTGTAGGAGAGCAACGAAAAAATCCCGGTTTTGTCCTTCTACCTGGGACGCCATTGATACGCCATTGTGTTACAGGCTAAGGCCGCAGGTGTAGCGCACGCCCTACGTGTGACAAACGAAGAACGGCGCGCGCGACTGGAATGTGCTACGGGGGCCGAAGCTTGTCTGAACTCCTCATATAAAGTAGACGACGAGCTATGAAAACGCCACACCAGATGCAAAGCCCACTTGCCGACAAAATAAAACTTACATCTTGTGGAAATCTTCAAAGGCTTTCAAACCCGCAAGAGGCAAAATATTACACTGTGAGCAACTTTAATATTTTTTTGACAGCTACCTCTTTGTTAAAATTGGATTTTCGGATGACTCGGTTTTCCGATCTGGTACATTACAAAGAGTCAGATATTTGCAAACAAAATAGTTCACATAGCTTATTACCTACCTAAACTTGTGGACACGCTGGTCAAAGCTACGAGAGTTTTTCCAGCTATTAGTTAGGTCGGGTTTCAACATTTGATAGGATTTAGTGCTTCTGTAAATCGTGTACACTTAAAGTCGAATTTAGCTAGTAACTGACAGCACTAACAGTAGAGCATGGAATACCGGAGCCTTTTCCCAATACCGGTATTCATTCGGTATCAAGATTTTAAATACCGGGATACCGGTTTTTCGGTATTTTTCGGTATTAAAATTTTGTAATATTAAAAAATATTGAATTGTTATAAAATAGACAAATAGAAAATTTAAAATAAGTGAGTTTATTTAATTGAACGATAATATTAATTTATACTAGCTTTTGCCTGCGATTTCGTCCGCGTAGACTTTTTTTCCGTTATCTACATTACCAGACGAATTTAGGTTGTAATTTATAGTCTATGTTAGTCTGGTTTCTAAGCTATCTCCATTCCTTCAGGCAAATTCGTCCTGCAGTTCTAGCGTGAAAACAAATACACACACTCACTCACTCACAAACTGTTCGCGCACTCGGAGAAAAATTTGCAGAATCAGAATATTCTTTGCTGTACTACAAAAACATTAAAAGGACCGTCCGCAATCCGCATTAATAAATCGTAATGGGCAATTTTCTGACAGCTTATGAGTTGTAGTTCCAAATTTGTAACTGGATGTCGCTGACGAGATATGTTTTTTAAAAGCCAGTTTGCGCTCGTTGGGCTTGGTAGATACGTCCAAACACAATATTTAGGTATTGGTGATGGAACAAAATGTAGTGTTTCCGGTTCTACCATTCACTCATACAAGAACAATAACAAAGTCGTGCACTTTTTCATGTACAAAATGGAATGAGGTGAAAGATGAAGTCACAGAGCAATGAAGTGAAAAGTATTTTCGCTGTAGTAAGCACGAATTTACTTTGTGATGTCGGATCAATGCCATCTGTCACAGCTTTTATAACTATTTTTTATTTTTTAAAGCTGTCAGAAAATCCCCAATTGAAGCAGTCAACTGGGAGCCTATTTTGGCACCATTGCGTTACAGGCTAAGGCCCCTGGACTGCAGTCCAAAATAAGAAAGCAATCGGTTTTAATTAATAAACAAAAACCGGCGTTCATACTTATAGGTTTTTACAAAAACGTTTTTTTTTAGGTTTCTACAACCCGGTTCACATCACTATTCCGCACGGCGCACTCGCACGCATCGCATGCGCGCGAAATTTTGATATTCCACACTTGTTTCAGAGTTTTATCTGTAATACCGAAAATACCGAAATTCCGGTATTAAGATAATACAATACCGGTTTTTCAAATGTAGATATTTAGTCCGGGATCCCGGTTTTTCGGTATTACCGAAAACCGGTATCCATGCTCTAACTAACAGTATCTATTGATTAGCTTTGTGTGGCATGATCAATGGTTATAATCGTTACTAAATATTCAGTAAATAATTAGGTAAGTATATGAAATTTGAGAAATACGACGTTCGCCCGGTCTACAGCCAAGTTTTTGACAAGCGCTCGGGGGCATATCTGATGCGAAGAATCGCCCCTTGATGCAGCGCCGCGGCGCCGCCCTGCCTGCATTATGGGAACATTTTGCGACATTCTTTTTCTGTCGTGTCGATAGAGTCACGAAAAATTAAATTTTTCTAGATTATAAAAAAACGAACTTTCAACCGCGCTCGCCCAATAACAATAGTCATTTCGTGATCAACGGAGTCTACATAAGCAGCCGAGAAACTTTTAGCTTTGTGCGACAAAAAAACTCAACCCACACACTTTCAAAGTCAAAAGAATCAAACTTTCAACCGCGACCGGCCAATGATGCGATAAGTTCCCTTTTTCACGCACTTAGTATGACTCGATAAAAGCTACTATTAGATATCCTACAAGTAGATTAGTTTTCTTCTTCTTGTAGCGTAGCCTCCTATCGGAGGTTTGTATTGGTCAGGGGGGTTACCCTTGATGCTATTGCGATCAAATTGAAAAAGTTTTAAAATTAATTTCTCTTTGAATTCGCATGGTACAGTAATGCTTTGATTTTAAATACTTTGTAGTGTTTATTCAAAGGTAAGGCTGTTTTATTCAATAAAAACACAAAATGCGTCTTAATTAGTAAAATATTAAATTTTGTAAATTGCGCCATATTGCGGCCGTATTGGAAAAATGCGTCAAGGGTAGAGGGGCAGGGGCCGGAAGTTATTATCAACCATTATTACTCCACCATCATCAATAGATAATCATCATCATCCCACCTCTATCCACTGTAGGCCTTATCCCTCTCGCCAAACCCTTCCATGGACCCTCTGCCGACACCAATAGATAAAACGGCCAAAGTAACAGCACGAAGTATCTTCTAGAGAAATAAATAGAAGAGCTCAGCCTCAACGTATTGTGGTCGCCAAGTGGAAGAGAGTCAAGTTAGTTCAGACTTTAATTCCCTCGTTGAGGAGAGCAAGTGACTGACGCTACTTTGACTCTTCGCCTACTTTTAGAAGTTGCTCTGCGAGGCTCCAACTTAAAATCGGGCAGAGAGAATCTACACCACAATACACTATGGCCCGATTTCTGAATTGAGAAATTCGCTAAGCAAGCACTTAAATATCGCTCCGTCTCTGCAGATTACTCACAATAGAACGTGACAGAACGATACTTAAGACGCCGTACGTCTCACAACTAGCGCCGCCAATGGAAAAAATCATATCTTTTTTTTGGATGCGTTTTTAACAAAAAACGCTCCTGCGATTTCTCAACGCGAGGCTTAACTATTTTTAGGACCTAAGGTTTGGATTCCAGGATTGGATTTCCTACAAATGCAATCGATTCTCGCCAAAAGTGGCCACTTTTGGCGAGAATCGATTGCATTCTTAAGTTCTGGGATCTGGAATCCAAACCTTAGGCCCTAAAAATAGTTAAGCCTCGCGTTGAGAAATAGCAGGAGCGTTTTTTGCTAAAAACGCATCAAAAAAAAGATATGATTTTTTTTTCAGCACAACTCATAAATCGCTAAACCAATTTTGATAAATTATTATTAAAGGCACCAGTTTATTACAAGTACATAGTTAATCTCACGAAAAAAAAGGTAAAAAACTAGACCATACCTGTATCCTCCCAAAGCTTAATATGTGACATCACCGTTAGATTTAATAATCAAGGTTTCTTGTCAATAGATTCCTTCTCCATTGATGAGGGGTTGAAAAAGTGCCCCGAAACTGCGAGGGTTGAATAACAATGACGTCACAAGGCACTGAAAGCTACCCTTGAGACGAGTAAAGAGTCTACCTAGTAGAAGGCAGTTATGGTAAATTAGACCTTGTGACATCCGGGATTAGATCCATAGAATTTTGAATAAACTTCACGTCTTGATTGCGTCTACCGACCAGCTCATTCGCGTTAGCACTCTCTGCTTAAGTGGAAAGGAAAGCCTTTTCAGATAGAAAATTCACATCGCAAAAACTCTTTGTTATCCATAATATTGGATCTGCCCGTATGGAAATTACCCGAGAATTTTATTAGGAAACTTCAGCGTCTCTCTCTGTCTATAAATTTTAGCGCGAAATTCGGGTTCGAGCTAAATTTAATAATATGTGGAAAAAGTTTCATGTTCTAGAGACAGAGAGTTAGCTAATATATAAAGTACTAGCTGTTGTCCGCAACTTCGCTTGCGTAATATTTACCTAGATTGTACTAATTATTTATTTTGTTATGACTGGAAATTAATAAACTAAGAAGTACCTACCTATGTTAATATTACAGAATTCAAGGATTATCTTCGATGATTGCAATTTTAGCAGAGAGATATTCATGAGAAATTTGTTGAGGTGAGAGATTGTGCCCTCGGCTACAGAATTGTGAGTTGTCTCGTCGAGACGGAATTCCCGACTGAACGCGGGCCCAATCCAATATTTGTCGGTTCTGCATTGCATGCCCCTTGTGCCTTGAATTCTTGTTATTTTGACGTGCATTCGTCAGTCTGTTGTACGAATATACCAGTACCTACCAATATTCGTGCGCTGCGTAGTCAGGGATGCATTTGTGGCGCTCCGTACAAACAGTGCTCACTCGTACGGTCGGCCACAATCTCAGATACCCCATGGCAGCTCTTATCGCGCGCTGCATAAGGGCGCCAATCGAACAAAAAAGGGTATCTGAGACTGTGGCCGACTGTACGCAAGATTGACATTGATTAATTGCATACGCACCTGAAGTCAGACCCTTGACGCCGTTAGTTATCTCACAAAAAGTTGTCGATGTTTTACCCAATATTTCAGCAATTAAGACATATTACCTTTTTATTGCACAAATTGGCTTTACATTTGAATTTACATTTACAAAGTACCTACCTATGATATGAAATGAAATAGCGTCGAAAGTAGAGAGGCCGGACTCAAGACAACAAAGATTCCGGCCTTAGGGCAATTGTGTGTTTCTTAATCGTCGATACAGAATAGTAAATGTCAAAAAGAGTAGTAGAGGGTGTTACTGAAAAATTTTTGGATGGAGGGGCTCTTACAACTCATGCACTATTAATAAGGGTCCAACTCTGAGATCTCGCAAACCGCCGCCGCCCGCCCTAAACAGTTTAGAGAGCAGACATTTTAAATCGTGAATCGTATGATTTTCTTCAAAAGGGTTCTGCGGATGGTCTAAAATTGAGACCATTTGATACCACCCTGCGAATCATAGGGCTCATTCTGTAGAAAAGCCGCAGTTTTACGCTTCAAAATCGGTTCATTTACCTACTCGAAAAAAACCCTTATTGAAATAACCAATATTTTTTTGAGTGCTTCATTTTATAAAATACATACGTGCACCGGTTATCTATGTTACAAACAAAAAAGTTCGATTTGATCGGTTTGCGAGTAGGGGCCTTAAGAGACCCCTTCAGGACCGTGGGAACTCAGTGACGGCCAAGCGCGTGAAACACTGTTTTCTATAGCTGTTTCAATCGGAGCGAGACGGGGTGCGAGAAGTGAGAGGCAATGCGGCTGTATGAGTCTACGTGTGTTCGTGTCCTTTCGCGAGTATACAGTAGTTGTAGCTGTGTAATGTAATAGATCTATTTTCCCAAATTTTTTCGTAGTTCCGCTGCCATTTCTACATTTTATTAGCTATTTAAAAAATATTTTTCTTTCTGACAAGTACAATACATTATTGATGTTCCCAAGGTAGTTGACTCCAATAGGCAGTGTGATTAAGTAAATAACAGCTGAAAGTAACCCCTTTTTCGGCGCGAAAAACGCATCGCTCTAATTTCTTTCAGGCTTTTTTTTTATTATAAAAACTATTTGCAAACCTACGTATTGGTCATCTACTGATATAAACAAGTTTCAGCAAAATCCAGCCTGTAGTTTAGAAATTAAACCGGAACTACGTTTGTATGGGAAAATCGTGCTCCTGCACCCTCTTAAATTTTCTAAATGTATTTTTACTACGTTATCTTAAAAAGAGGAATCTACTCTTCAGATTAAACTCACGTCACACGCTCGAGGAGGCAGTGTCGCCTCTTCTGAATGTGGTAGTTAGATAAGCTAGGTATTCGTATTTCATTCTATTCGAGCGCGGCGGATTGCGAGGGACATTTCTTTTCTGCGTTGCGTTGCTGATAATTGAATTTCAATTGGAAGTATCGCATTCTGTATAGACAGCGGAATATAAACCTTTAACTTTGAGATTCAACTCTGTGTTACTTACTATACCAACACAAACGGCTTAAGTGAGTAGGTACCATTTACGCATAGCCGCATTTCATGCAATATTTTTGTACTCTACTCATATATCAAAGCGTAATAATAATCTGTAACATAAACCAGCGGTTAAGTACACTCAGCTGTTAGAGATCAAGTGTACAAGAATGATGGCAAATTCACCCTAATTGTTTGTGATTGAAATTGACACATTTCACGCTACTTGAGGTAGGTATGAAGGAAGCTTTTGTACAAGAACTCTGTCGTATTCATAGTGGCGAAATATAGTATCGATAAAAATTGTTAATTAGCTACGATTTTGTTTTTTTTTTATTTTGCATAGGTATTGGTATTGCGGTTACTTTATGTAACATCCAGTGCCACCTCCAACCACACTGCGAAAGGGTCAAAAGACCAATAAAACGCTTTTCTATCATGTAGCCTTCAACGACCTCATTGTCTGGAAGAAATCGCTTTTAGCGATAAGACCGCCATTTATACTTTTATTCTACAACTCTTGAACTAATATGTAAAATTATTTCTTTTGTACAATAAAGAGTTACTTACTTACCTCAACAAAGATCACTTGTCGACAAACGACCTACTGTAAACTGATCGCCAGCGGCTGTGTATTCTGAGCTCCTTTATTGAATAATGCCCCAGCATCTATTCCCGGCACAATGGGAGCAAAGCCTCATCTCTGAGACCCGTTTAAATGAAACGATTAGGTATCTAAAATACCCTCATTCATTGAATTAGAGACCAGCGTTTATCATTTATTATTTTATGCCACGCTTACTTCACGACCGAGTCACAAATTACTTGTGTAAGTAATACTCATAATCGCTTGAGTTTTTCTCTTGTCTCTTTGTCTCACGTTATTTAGTGCGATTTGATCGAACCCTCTATAGAAGTAGCCCAAAGGAGGGCAAGGGTTTCCCCAAGCTCCGTAATGTTCGTTCCGTAAGGTTTTCATCCGTAAGAATCTTGAATGCAACATACCCTAGCATTGGCCGCCTAAACGAATTAGGCACTTTTTAAAACTATGCAAAGCTATTCTAATAAAATTACCCGTTAAATCTGGCTTATTGTGCAACAGGCGGCAAAGCATTCCGTTTTAGGGAAGCGACACGAACAGCTGAATCGGCCTGAAATTCTTTTGTAGGTAGGTTATCTGAATGCCGGAAAATGTTATCATTCTCACTCACAGAATATTGCAAGACAACGGATCAAGTCAGGGTCGTTTAATACAAGGTGTTACAAAAGTACCTAACTCTTTTTACAGGGTAATAGCACCCGGTGATAGGGATCACACCCTAAATATTTTTTTTGCTCTATGACGTTCCGTTAATTTTTAAATTAATAAAATTTGAACGATGTGGCGGGAGAAAAGTATTTTTTTAATATTGTTTTCATTGACTTTCACAATGTTTTAACAACTCAAAGCTATGTAAATGCACCTACACGAACAAATATATTTTTAAATTTGAGGTAATAACAAAAACAAAAGAGTTATGAAAATTTTTCGATTTTGAGGTTATAAAATAAAAATTGTTTTTTTCAACTTTTTTTACAGATTTGACATCCTGTTGACCAGTAGGTTACACCCTGTAAAAACAGTTAGGTACTTTTGTAACACCTTGTATAATTGTGAACTAGCCTCCTCCTGCAACTTTCTCCCAGTAAACCTTTTTCATACGAAGCTTCGAAACTCGTTTCATTCACCCGTGCTTTTCATGGCATCTTGATACTACCTGTGGAGGATTTTTTTCAAATTGCACTTATCTGAATATCTGCATTGTCTGTCAGTCAGAGTGTTACGGTAATATTTTTAACCCCCGACCCAAAAAGAGAGGTGTTATAAGTTTGACCGCTATGTGTTGTGTGTGTCTGGCTGTGTGTCTGTCTGTGTCACCGTAGCTCTTAAACGGGTTTACCGATTTGGATGCGGTTTTTTTTAAATATTTGAAAGCAAGTTTTCTAGCGAGTGTTCTTAGATATGAAATGCTTATTTGGAGCTAAAATGTCGGAGGGATTTTAAATTTTAAAATTTAGATTTATTTATTGGTAGAGAGTCTCCACTGTGGTGGAGACACGCCAGAGATAGAGACATGTGGAATGGGATGTCAAAGTCATTTATCGCAAAAGAAAGCCAAGATGAAGAAAGCTAAATCACCCAGACAAGCCCGGTCAGCTAGGGTGTATTAGACCAAACCTTACCTTCCTGGTGAGAGGCCTACCATGTCCTGAAAAGGACCAATTATATAAATATCAGAGACAATTCGATTAATTTAAATGATATTGAAAATAGATATGAATGGGTCATTCTTTGAGGGGTCGATTTTTTTGGTCACACCCTAGTATCTACTAAACTATACATCACACAGTACTAAAGTAGCACTTAATCGTCTACTTAACTAACGGTCTATTGAGGCATATCAAATAAAATCAATATTTCATAGAGGAAATTGCCTAAATATCCCTTTGAAGGTCAAAAAATGGGTGATTTTGCAAGTATTTTGCATGTCACACGCGTGTGCTCCTGTTATGTTTTTGTTTGTGTTTTTACTCATGTGCCCACTACTGTGCTAATTTATACCTTTTTAAATGCCCAAAGAGTGCCTCTATCCAATCGTATATCCAGCATTCTAATAGAATGAAAACTCTTGTGTCTGTAGACGTTTAAACTAATGTCACGCGGCGAGCGAAGTTGAAACCGCTCAACAAAAGTATGCTTTTATACATACTTGAATACGAGGTAAGTGTCTTGTGATTGGTGTAAAATATCGCCAATTTAACCACGGTGCTAAGATGGGACGGGTATGTCGCTAACTTTCGCGCCAACACTGTGAGCTAAGTTCTTCACTTTTTTTTAATTTTGGTTCGGGAGGGTAATTGAAACTTGTGGTCAGTTTTGCTAGATAAGTGATACTATTTGCACTTAACTATCTAAAGTACAGGATTGGGTATGTCCCTCAGTAGGTATTGACATCAAAATAAATACGATAGCTTTTATAGTTAAAGAGAAACAACGTCATTTTTTAATTTTATTGATATCCATGGCCCTAAAATCCATGGATTTAAGCCATGGATATCACATACCGGCCATGGATATCAAGTAAATGTTCTTAAATTTCACTTATTTTAGGGTTACGTACCGAAAAAGTGCCAAATAAGACCCTATTACTAATCCAGTACATATCTGCATGTCTGTTTGCTTGTTTGCCTTACGTTTAACGGGCTGTTGTTAACTTTAAATATAATAGGTTGAATAATAAGCAAGCAGTTGATTTTTTCACAGAATCAATCTATCTATCTATTTACTACATTTTTTCAAATCCATTGTAATTATACGGCTTAATTAATGTACACAAGATTAATAAAAACCGGCCGCTGCAAGCCGGACTCACGAACCGAGGGTTCCTAACTTTCTTTCAAAGAGGGATTCTTCCAAATACATGCAAAGAATGGTCATTCTACTAGTTATTAAAAAAAACAAAGAGGGATTCTACCAAATACATGAAAATAATGATAGAATTAGCTGAGGCAGAGTAATAAAGTCCCGTTTAGCACCCTTCGTGCACAATATCCTAAAATTTTTCCTTGTTAGTCGGAGTCGCGTACCGGGGATACCGTACCACCACCTAAAGTAAGGGGTAAATATAATATTAAAATATGTTACACAAATATTGTGGTGGTACGGAACCCTGAGTGTGCGAGTCTGACTCGTACTACTATGCTGGGTTAAAAAAAATAAAGGCCTAAGGCATCTACGTATGAGATGATTTATTTTACCTTTGCAAATACTTTTATATGTAAATTTGAGAAGCAATAAAAGGCTATATTATTTTATTTTTTATGAGATGATTTAAATAGCCTCCAGTGGTACCTTCACTCACACTAGATGGATGAAGGGGCCACTTGGCGCTGCAGTGCCTGAGACATTGTTTTAGATGGTGCTGCTGGGTTATAGTCTACTAATATGTATATTATGTATTTACGATACTTCTTCACGCCTAAACGGCTGGATGGCTTTGGATGAAATTCGGGATGGATGTGTAATTGTTTATTCATGTTATAGCTTTTAAATAATAGTAGCTGTTTATCAAAACGTTTTATAAGACTTATGGCCTGAAATTAATGAGAACTTAAGAATTAATGTTAAAATTTTATAGAATTTGTTGAGCATAATTTATCTCTTTTATTATTTAATAACTCAGCATGTGTTTGCTTAAAATAAATCTATGAGCAATTGAAAAAGTTTAAAAACTTCTAAATGTTTACTGTTTTTTCTCAAAATAAAACTTTGATTACTTTGGTTTGATTATTATGATGTTTTATTTATATACTTTTCCTTCACTAAGGCCCTGTTTAAGTCTGTGACAGTTCATGAGTGATCAAGCTAAAGGAAGCATTTATGTACCACTGAAATTACTGTTTATATTCATTTTGGACACTATTTGATATCCATGGCATATTTTTTGATATCCATGGCCTGTCAAAATAGAAGATTTTTTTCTGATTAACCTATAAAGCCTACAGGTGTGCCTCATCGACATATTGGCTAGTTTTTAAGCCCTTTTATCCTCTGTATTTTTAGTTTTGACCAACGACGAGAAAAAATAAAAGCCATGGATATCAACGAAGAACGCTTTTTTGAAGAATCATCCGAATATATAAATGTGAAATAATTATACACAAATGACGGTTAAATGATAATATTATTTTAAATGAATTCTTATATTTTTTCTGCTTGTCTGTGATACTTAAATAATAATTTGTAATTTGAAGAGTAATTTGAATAAGTTAATAAATAAAATTAAATTAAATTAAAGTGTGGAAGAAAGAATAATCGTAAGAAAACTAAAACTGAATTAATAACTTGTAATTAGCTTAACTTATCTGTGCATGTTAATAAAGGCTTTATTATTATTATTATGTTGGTATACTTTTCACATTCACGGGTCCATGGGGACCCGGTCCTTTGAGGCTTGCGTGGGGCCGAAGCCAACAGCACAGAGGCCTTTTAAACACCATTTACTCTAAATGTGATAGGTGTATCTGCCGGATCTTATCTCTGGATAAATACAAGAATCTACCCAGAGACAATCTCCGTCAGATACAAGGACTATTGCAAAATAACAGAAAAGAAAAATTTGGGCTATGGGAGAGTCAGGATAAATGGATTGGGGTGCCGGGTTATGGGTTGAGACTACTATTGACGTCTGCCACGGAAAATGTCTCAAGGGGTTCATCATTGGCAGACGTATGACTTGCCGCTCACTAAATGGGCCACCTAAATATGCCGCCTCTTATGGGCCTAGCCCTGGACAGCAAGGCGGCAACATCGTTGTGAGCAGCTCAGGGTGTCGAGAGGTGTGCGCCGCTTTCTACCCAGTGACTGTAGTGTGGTAGCTACAGTCACAGTGCCAACTCGCGTCTTATGCATCTTTCACTTCCACCCTGCGAGCATATAGCTCTAACGCCCCACTCTGGACGGCCGGCTAAGACAAGCCAGAGGTGAGAGTCCTGCGGCCCCTCTTGAAATCCACTTCGGCCAACCAGTAAAGGTAAGCCGAAGACGAGGGGCCTGATCGACTCTCCGAGGATCTCAGGTTCGTGGTGTCGCTAATTCACCAACAGCCCGCCACAAACTGCCCTGCGAAGACTGACTGCGCCAGTGTGACACCTACTGCTAGCTGTCACACTGGTGGGCGATGGGGTCGTCACATCCCTACGCCTTTTTATTATTATTATTATTATAGAGAGTCTCTATGAAATCCATATGATGAAATGTTCTTCACTACACATTTCATCGCAAATAAATGGCTCTAAAAGTGTAAAGACGTCTGTGAAATAATGTAAAAGTCTCGTAAGGTAACCTTATAACGTCTTTTGTGAGCGAAAAACTTGCTGCCATTTCAGTTTTGCCTTTGTACCTACGAGCTTTCAAATTAACTTGTAATTTAGCGGAAGGGAATCTCGTTAGGATGCCAGTTAGTAGCGTCGGTAGTGTAGGTACTTACCTACCTATTAGTGAAGACTGGAGGCCACCTAACTGCCCTTGGCGTTCCCGGCCATGACACTAAGCTGTTTGCGTGTCAGACTCATTACTGGGACCTCCCTAACTAACCCCACATTGAATAGACTGGAGGTTTTCTCTTCGGAGAACCAGCTATCTTTTATAGAGGTACCAACGACCCGCCCCGGCTTCACACGGGTACCTACAGGTTAGATAAAAAGAAGCTCACATTGCAACTACTATGTGATTAGTTACTAAATAAAATATTTTAAATACCCCCGATATTTTAGCTTCAAATCAATCATGAACGGCTGAACCGATTTTGATAAAACCTATCTAAGAACACTCGCTAGAAAACTTGCTAAAATCTTCACCCCTCTTTTTGGGTCAGGGGTTGAAAATGATCGAACTGTCGGTGAAAACCGCATCAAAATCCGTTGCGTTGTTTAGGAGGACTTAGCGGATTTTATACAGGGTGTTGAAAGACCGCCAACAAAGCGGGAAACCACGCATTGTCCTCATCATACTGAACATTTTTGCCCATGGAACTATACCTGGGAAATCAATGGTTTCCGAGATAATGAGGTTCAAAGTCGGACTTTTCAAACTTTTTTTTATTGCAGAAATTTGCTCAGTATCTAGTACTTAACATTTATTCTCAAGAAGCCATATCAAAATTTTGAATATTTCTTGCATAAAACGACGTTAAAATTGCAACCCGCAATGTATTCTAAACATCGGCACTTCGAGCGTAAGTAACACAACTTTATGTCAACGCTTGTGCAATATGACTTCTCTGCGTTACACTTCCATTGCGTGATAAAATATTTTCCAAAATTATAACCTAAAAAACCAAAATAATTTCCCGGCAATAATTTATCGAAAAAGTACTTTGTTTTGGTGTCTAGTATGCGTACCTTTCGGATCTGTTGGCGGTATTTTAACACCCTGTATAGCGTCTAGTGGCACCTCGACTCACACGGAGATGGTTGAAGTGTCGACTCTTCTTCGCTACATTGTTTTATACTATGTAGAGAAGAAGAGACGACACTTCAACCATCTCCGTGTGAGTCGAGGTGCCACTAGACGCTTTATAAAATATCATACTTCACTTTAAGTAATACAAAAACTCTTTCGCATAAACCATTCGGCCAATAGATAGACATGACATTTCGATATTTTAGGGTGGTATTCTAGAACGCTACTTAAACTGTGTTTAAACTCAGTTCAATCTAGAAAACTCCTTGAACTCTGTTTAAACTCAGTTTAAGTAGAGTTTAGTAGTGTCGACTGTCGATAAAACAGCCCAAGTAACATTTTAGGTTGTAGAAAGGTTTTGAACAGGTTCTAGAACCTTTGTATGGAAATCTGCTCGTAAGTCTTATAACTCTCAATAAAGTTATATTAACCTTGTAATTACCTTCTGAGTGCCAAAAGGGCCCCGGTTTTAGAACCTTTCTGAGAGCTACAGCACAACCTATAGCTCAAATCCAGAACCTTTCGAACTACTTGCATAGAACCTAAATATAACCTTCACAACCTTAATTTAACGTTATTATAACCTTGCAAGACAACTTATAAGTTCTAAATTAGTCTTGGATGTAACTCTATGACAACTTAGAACCTTTTTGATGGATATGAATAAATACCTTTCCAGGACTTACAAGTTTTAAATAGCTTCTGTTTAAGATTTTTTACACAGATTCAAATACTTATTTACAATGGCGTCATTCCTTTTTCGTTCGGCCATCTTTCAAAATGGCTAGATAAGCAAAGTGTTTATAAAAATAATAAGTAGCTTGGTAAAGTCAGGAAATAATCAAAATATAGTGCGATTGGCACTTCATCGTGAAACTTTACGATAATAGTGCTGTATACAAGACGGGCCTTTCATAAGTTAAACATTTCGGATATTTTTTAATAAAATAAAATAAAATAAATTGGTGATCGGTGGTAAGTCACATCAGAAATCAAACTACTATTCATATGAAAAATATATATTATAAATCGTGTAGCGCATGGTATTTGATTACGCTTTATTTAATTAAAATATTGGTTTTGTTTCGTTTTTTTTACATTTTTTAAAATTAAATATGGCTGACGTTAGGAAATTACTTGAAAGTATTATGTTTTTCCTTTTCAGAACTGTAACAGCTAAGAGCTCTTAAGGATTTCCAAAATAAGAGCTGAAGGTAATCTCGCGGAGCTACCTCAAACGACAAGGCTGTTTTCAACGCTTCAAGGTTATTACCAGGAGTTGTCCAAGACTTACCAGTTGCGAAAACCACCACTGAGCTAAATTTGTTGCTTTTAAGTTTTGGTTGTAGGGGGACATGCGTTTGACCTTCGTTCAACAAACAGCTACAGGCTGCTCTAAGGGTGGTCATGAACTGAGATCAAAATTGAACTCTGTTTAAACTTAGTATAAAGTGAGATCAATTTTGAACTAACTTTAAAGTGAGTTCAAAATTGATCTCTGTTTATATTTAGTTTAGTGAGATCAATTTTGAAGTTACTTTAACCAACTGGTATTACTGAGTTCAAAATTGATATTATTATTATTCGAATCGAATCGAATCGAATCAAATCGAATCGAATCGAAACGAAACGAAACAAAACGAGTCGAATCGAATCGAATCGAATCGAAACGAAACGAATCGAATCGAATCGAATCGGCTATTGCTAGATTCATGGAACACACGACAGCACGTCAGTTGTTGTAAAATCGCCCGTAACGTAACCGAGCAAAGTGCTAGCGTGTAAGGGTCGACGTGCTGTCGTGTGTACTGATTCAAGTATCAAAACTTTAACTGCCTATATCTCCTAAACGGCTTATGCTAGACCCATGTTTATGGTACTAAAAAAAAAGGGTTCAACGAGCTCTACCTGATGAACGCAACAAAAATAATAAAAAGATGTATCAAAACTTTAACTGCCCATATCTCCTAAACGGCTAACGCTAGACCCATGTTCATGGTACTCTAAAAAAGGGGCTCGACGAGCTCTACCTGATGAAAGAAACAAAAATAACTAGTAGTTCGCCCCGAACTGTGAACTCGCGACCCCATATAAACTTAACAACCCTCGGCAACCCCTTGACCGATTTGGCTCATGTTCGAACTTAAAAACTCTTTTAATTTCATTTACCTGCCTACCAAATTTCATAATGATCCGACCGAATTTACTCAAGTTATCGTCGAACGAACATTCATACATACATACATACAAACGCCGGATTGTTCCAGTAGACTCGGAGAACTTCGCTCGCTTCGCTCGCTCGTTCAATAAAAAAGAAGTATCAAAACTTTAACTGCCCATAGTTGAACGAGCGAGCGAAGTTCTCCGAGTCTACTGGAACAATCCGGCGTTTGTATGTATGTATGTATGTATGTATGAATGTTCGTTCGACGATAACTTGAGTAAATGTAGTCGGATCGTCATGAAATTTGGTAGGCGGGTAAATGAGGCAAATCGGTCGAGGGGTTACTGAGATAGAGGGTCGCGAGTTCAAAGTTCGGGGCGAACCACTAGTATCTCCTAAACGGCCAATGCTAGACCCAAATTAGTAATTTAATTTAAATTGATTCGATTCGATTCGAATCGCATAGAATCGAATCAAATAAATATCAAATCAAATCAAATCCAATTCAATCGATGTATGTATGTATGTATGAATGTTCGTTCGACGATAACTTGAGTAAATTTAGTCGGATCGTCAGGTGGGCAGGTAAATAAGGTAAAGAGAATTTTTAAGTTCAAACATGAGCCAAATCGGTCGAGGGGTTGTTGAAATATGGGGTCGCGAGTTCAAAGTTCGGGGCGAACCACTAGTTAATAACATTTTATTATTTTTGTTGCTTTCATCAGGTAGAGCTCGTCGAACCCTTTTTTTTGATTACCATAAAATGGGTCTAGTATTAGCCGTTTAGGAGATATCGGTAGTTAAAGTTTTGATACTTCTTTTTAATTTTTATTTTTTTCTTATATCAGGTAGATCTCGTCATGTCCTTTTTTCAGAGTACCATAAACATGGGTCTAGCATTAGCCGTTTAGGAGTTATGGGCAGTTAAAGTTTTGATACTTATTTTTTATAAATTTTTAATAACATTTTATTATTTTTGTTGCTTTTATCAGATAAAGCTCGTCAAGTCCTTTTTTTAAAGTACCATAAACATGGGTCTAGCATTAGCCGTTTCGGAGATATGAGCAGTTAAAATTTTGATACTTGAATCAGTATGAATCTAGCAATAGCTGATTCGATTCGATTCTATCCGTTTCGATTCGATTCGATTCGATTCGATTACATTCGATTCGATTCGATTCGATTAGATTCCGTTGGATTCGATTCGATTCGAATAATAATAATATCAATTTAGAACTCAGTTTAAAGTAAGTTCAAAATTAATCTCACTAAACTAAGTTTAAACATAGATCAATTTTGAACTCAGTTTAAAGTTAGTTCAAAATTGAGCTCACTTTAAACTACGTTTAAACTGAGTTCAATTTGGATCTCAGTTTAAGTATCGTTCATGAATACCACCCTAAGGCCCGGTTTCTGAATTGAGAATTTCACTAACCAAATGCTTAAGTATCGTTCTGTCACATTCTCTTGTGTGACATCTGCAGTGACAGAACGATACTTAAGCATTTGGTTAGTGAAATTCTCAATTCAGAAACCGGGCCTAAGGGTGGTATTCTAAAAGTATAAAAATACGTTTGTGGTATATGGTCCTCCCTTATTTTTCATTATTATTTGTTGTCGTATCCTCCATTATTAGTATTATTACACATACATTCTGTAAAAATTGGTATTTGTATTTTTTTTTGTGTGAAAAATGTTTTAATACTTTCCAAAAAAACCTTCACCAAAACATCTATTTCATAAAAAAACATATTAATTTAATGTGTACTTATTATCACTAAATGAAAAAAAATGGCTTCATCGATTTAAAGGAACAGCTGAAAATTACAAAAAAATAAATAGCGAAATTGAACTGATACGAAGTTTACAGAGAACAGAAGTTTACAACTAGTAAATAAGAAAAATAATAAAACTTACCGTTGTATTAATCATTCACAACATTTTTACGCACTTTACGCTTAAAATTTCCACTCCTTTTTTTGTATCACCCTGTGTCGGTTCATTTTTCAAGACGCGTAATGCTTACAATGTATACCTATTCTTTGAAGTCGCGGAGACAACTGTCGGGTTTTGAGGATGCCTCTCAAGCTTTAAAATATTCCTGTAGGAATTGAATCATGCCTTCAGCTCAAAACAACAGCTTATTGGTTTTGTTTTTCACCACACAGTCCTAATTTGTTTGCCTAGACAACTCTGATCTAACCTTAAAGTTGTAGGTAGGTTTTAGAAACTACTTATAAGCAATTTCAACTTTTCAAAACCTTATGGTAATATCAAGGTTAAAAATTTAACCTTTAGATCACACATAAGTTAAATGACAGCCTTTCCAGAACCTTATCAGTAGCTTACGACAACTATAAGATCCTGAGGCTGTAAGCTCTTGAAACACAAGTCATAATAACGTTAACGTTAACTCTTGTCAGCAACTTCAAGGTTTTAACAATAAACTATTAGTTTTAGGACTTAGTAATCATTCTCAAATACTAAATTTAACCAACTAGCAAATCATTAACCTTTGTACAACCCTTCTAAAACCTAGAGGCAATTTTTACAACCTAGGCCCAAATGAAATGTTACTTGGGAGTGCATGTTTTGATTTGAATATCCCTCCCTTCATATCAAAACATGCACTGCTTTATCGACAGTCTGAACTCTGTTTAAACTGAGTTTAAGTAGCGTTCTAGAATACCACCCTTATGCCCGTTTTCACCAACCACCCCTAATTTTAAAAGACCTTTTAACGAAAATTATCTGCGCCTCTGCAAGTCTAGGGGTCATGGATGAAGGACCATACGAATTCCACTCACAAGCTTTATGAGTTGAGTGTGTATGATCCTTCATCCATGCCCCATAGACTTGCAGAGGTGCAAATAACTTTCGTTAAAAGGCCTTTTAAAATTAGGGGTCGTTGGTGAAAACGGGCATTAGTCCCTTCTTCTTCTTCTTCACCTCCTTCCATTGAGAACTATCCTCCACCTAGTCCACCTAGTTGGTTACCTTTCTTTGGCGCGTTTGCCATTCACCTGAACTAAGATTATGAGCTTCTCTATACAATACTTTTCCATGGCGACCAAAGAAGGAGAGCCGTTTCTAGGCAGATCGTAGATAAGTGTTTTGTGATCTTGAGTAATAGTTGAGTAAAGACTCTATGAATTAAGTACCATAGAAGTACGAAAACTCAAGCTTATATTTCACCATGGAAGAAAACACTTACCAAGCTAGCTAACACGAAAGAAAAGTCAACAGACTGAAACCAACTTTTCATGCAATATTTTAACTCTGAGCTTAATTTTTCATCGTACTAATGTTTGAGGACTCGACCAGAATTCATTAAGCTTTGTTCGAAAGTTACTTCGGGTTTAAAGTTAACACGAGTTAACAAGCGGTTATATTTGTTGTAGAGTAGGTCCACAGGTACATATCTGCGCTGAGGAATCTGTTTTTAGGGTTCCGTAGCTAGAGAGTCCCAATCCTAAACCCTTACGTCTTCACAGGTCACTTTCTTTGGAGAAGAAGCTTCGAGATAAATCTTTTGAAACTTGCCGTTACGGAACCAATCAGATCTGGGGCCCCTTATTGTCAATGTCAAACTCGCCACTAGGTATCAAAGTAAATGTCTCCTACTCATCGATATTTCCTCCAGCAGTAGTGTGTTTTTCATTTGCAAGTTTGTTCACGCACCAGTCTCATTTTGAAAGAGAATAACCTCCAGCAGCAGAATATTTCCTCCAGCAGTGCCTACTTAAAGCGAAACTTTAAGTAGGCTGTCTACTGATCAATACAAACAACTTGTACTAGGTGGCGAAAAAAATGGAGCGAAAAAAATATCAGCTGTTTCATACATTTGGCGCAGTACTGAGTCGACCTTTTGTATGGAAAAGCTGTTTTTTTTTCGCTCATTTTTTTTGCCACCTAGTAAAAGTTGTTTGTATTGATCAGTAGACAGCCTACTTAAAGATCCGCTATCGACTTAGAGTGCACCCTGTAGATAGATAGATAGAATACACTTTATTGTACATAAAAAAATCAGGTTTTTTCTAAATAATTTTCTTACAACTAATTATATTAGCTGGAGAGCGTTACCAATCAAATTTTCAACCGCCACCGGCCATAACAAAATTATTTTCGTAATCAGCGGAGTCTAAACCACCAGCCTAGAAGCTCCCAGCCTTGTACGACAGAATAAGTCACTTGGTCAACAGCGATTCCTTTAGACACTATAGAGTGTAACCACAATAATGAACGATTCCTTTTGACATTTTGTATTGAAATATTTGCACACAGTCCGTATGCAGTTTACTATACCTTTGTGTCCAAATTACGGCCAATTAATCTCTAAATCGACTAATTATTTTAGCAATTTAATTAAAGGTCGGCATCACATTGTTCGCAATGCCTTTATTGTACTGTATTCTGTGACCATGCTTACCTACGTTGTTAAAACCTATACAGAGTCTAGTGGCACCTACACTCACACTTTACCCATAAAACGATCACTTGGACACTGCATTTTCAGATTGAGTGGAGAAAAACAAAGATGGCGAACATTATAAAGTCCTAAAACTGAAAGGAAAGAGCCTGCTGTTTCCATCTCGTTGTTGGTTTCAAATATGAACCCCACGAGTATTTATTTTAAGGTTGAAAAAATGTTACTTATTCTCGGATCGAGAATCGCGCGCATAAATGTACTACGAGTGAAGTATGGATAGAGGGAGCCAAAAACGCAAAGCGTGTAAATTTCCTGGGTGGCATAATGGCCTCGCTTTAATTCACGGGCTCGGTTACGTACAGTCGACAGCACATCACCTTTACACGTGTGCACTCAACTCAGTTACATTACGACCGACTTTGCAACGAAAATGTACAGGTCCTATCGACTGTACGCGACAAAACCGCCGCAAGCCGCTCAGTAATGAATATTGCATCTCCACACAGATATGAAAGGCCTACACTTAGGAGCTATTTTGGGTACGGATCCCTTAATTAGATAAGAACCCACTGGTATATCCCGTGGGCGTAGCTAAATGATCTTATTGCCAGTCACGCAGGAATCTATAGGTATGTCTTGGACTCAGGGCTTTGAATTTTCTTATTCTTCTTTGTCTCGACTCTTGTTCCAAAGTAATTAAGTTCTTATCTTTCTCTATTTTGTGACTAAATCAGTCTTTTTAGTGTCCTTTGTCTGTGTTTGATTACATTTATAATTTGACCTTTCACCAAGGATTATGCAAACAAACAAAATATAGGTCAAACTATGACACAGTATCTTTGGCTAGACACAGCGGCGTCCGTCTGACCTGAACATTTATTCTACTGAATGGAAAATATACTTGGCACCTTCGCAGAAAGCCGACCAAGTGCGAGTTGGACTCAAACACATACGCACCAAAGGTTCCGCACAACAACAAAAAAAATGTTTGTTCTATGTATGTATGGCTTACCAAACATGAGTTTTTTCTCGATTATTACTATTATCACCATGTTTACGGGCAGAAAGAGAAAACCATCGAAAAATTACACAAATCTGTGGAAAATTGCAATTCTTATGAGCTTTAAAGGTTATGCGATACCATAAAAGACATCTCTTGTATAGGTACGGCGGACGGACAGACGGACAGACGAACAGACACAGATGAACCGACGGATAAACGAAAAGCGACAAAAAGCGTAGACCAATCAATATCTGACACTTAGCAATTCATATTATACAATTGATTTAAGTAGTAGAACCAGTCCCAAGCCTGGATAAAGGTGGAGGGTTGGCTCTATCGACGACCAGCGAACTGTAGATTCGTCAACCCCTAGCCACAGGCGGCGCTTAATTATTCTGTACCTAGTGACAACCTAAGTAGTGGCCTACTTAGCACCCATGAGGACTAAATAATCTCAAAAAGGCCTAAGTCGCCAACCCGTCTTGCCTACGAGGCGATTCATGGCAAAACACCTACATGGAAAGCCGAGGCCGCCAGTCCCCAGCAGCCCTACTATCCTGGACTACGACACTGGTCACGGTAACGGTAGGGCAGTGGGTACTAAGAATCCCTGGAAGAGATCTGTCTGTCATACCAACATGCTTATATGGAAAAGACATGAAGAGGCATACGTCCAGCAGTGGACGATATAAATGTTGAAGAAGAAGAAGACTTAATAGGTACGGAACTCTAAGAAGTTTTAGGCTCATTCACAGCCTGAGCCAGGGTTCGTTTTGAACTAATCAGTGAGTTGGCAGTTCGTGTGTTTTACTGCAGTATGAAGGCTTGCCACCCGACTGACCTCCAAAAAGGACTGCTGACCCTGTATATTACATGTCGTATTCAGTCATGGTAGCAATTACTTAAAGCTCTATGACTAGGGTAATCAGACCCATGCGATGAGACTACATATCAACATTTTAGGCATGAAAGTTTCAATGGCGACTATTTCTAAGTACACTATTTCAATTTGATATAAAAACTATTTTGGATAATCTGCAGTTCGGACTAGGTCAACAACGCTGATAGGAAGATAGTAACGCTTTATTGTAATACAGATTTGCCATACCTAATTAGAGCCACATCAACATAAAGGCACTGTTGATAATTACCCTATCACAGGGCCAATGGTAAGAACAAGCGTCTATTTCATAACAATCCCTTTGTTAAGTGTAAGTGGGTATGGTGGCCGGCTGAAATTCAAGGCACGCCTGCCCATTGTACATGTAATTCTGGGCCAAGTCTTGCGCATATCAATGACGTAATCTACATAGTCTTGCCACGTCTCAAATCATGCCGCCCAGCCCCCAATGCAGACCCAAATTACCATAACGAACCGTAGACACGTTTACTGTCACTGTCACATCTCGAAAGAAAGAACGGTTTGGCAATAGCCTCAGAAGTCGGTATCTAAATCGACATGGGTCTTTGAATCGCGCTACTGAATCTACTGCTGAAACAATGCCATCGTTATGTAATTTATCATTCACCGTTTGTGATACAGTTATGTTATGGCTAGGGGAAAGTTAAATTAATAGCCACTTTTTTCCATGTCAGTGATGTTTGTACGAGTATGAACATATTTACCCCTCAGAGTTAGATTACCAACACATGGTAACATTTTTAGTTTAATAATTGTTTTTTTTTTTTGTTGTAAATACATTTTATTCAACGACTCACTCAATAACATAATAAATAACTCAATAACAGAGCATACAATACAAATATTACAAAACATTACTACTAGGTATACTTCTTAACAATTTAGCACCATAAGTAAAACTGGAACAGTTTTAGTGCCTATAAAAAACTCGACTCAGCATAGATCTCTACACAAAGTGAAACTAGTTAATTACAATACTTTATCACGTTTAGTATGAATGTGAGACAGAAAGGATGCGAGGTTTTCACACAACTACAACTGGGTCAGTTCCGAATACATCAAAACGTTGATTGAACGCTATTAAAGGACTAGCAACAAACTTATCCCATTTGAGAGCAGTGGTCGGCCACATGCCGGCAGAATACTATAGGACCCATGATATATTGCTTCTATTGATGCCACTCGAACCTCGTATAAAGCAGGGGCTGAGCTCAAACTCTACTACATCACATCGCTAATGGCTTATTTCATTATAAACCACTCTTTTACGAATGCAACAGCATAGGTACGGAGTTTATTAAAAGAATTTCAGCTGAAACGCGGCACAGTTTAATTTTCTTTCATTTACTGCGCTTAAAATGTTACGACGACGGTAAAATATGCGTCGTTCCTTGTAGGTATATTTTCAAGCCTTTCCAGTCGTATTTATGATGTCTTACAAGTGCAGCCAATGTCGTATGATTCATACCAAGAAGTAATGCTAGGGAATAATAATATCAATGATTGCGGATAAACTAAACACAAGAAGTGATTTAGGGAAAGTGCTTACAAGTTGCAAAGTAATATCGCTGAAGGGAGGCCTCTTTGTCTCTGTGTTTGTTAGATCTGAACACAAACAGCGATATTCTCAAAGGATAGTCGAGTCCAGATCTCCCCCACGGATAAATATAATTAAACCCAGATTTACTTTGGTTTGAGTAACAGCCGAAGTCTAACTGAACTCTATCAACTAAATAAAAGTTTTATTATGTGCTTCATTTGCGACTCCATGCGAATGCTACTAAACAGTGGTGATATAAAGTTATTTTGTTTTTAGCATAACATAAATTTATTGAGTTGGTCTCCGGTTTTACACACTTACTTCCAAATGATGGTGTTGCAGATCTGCTAATACCTAATTATGTTTTTTTATTGCTCAGTGAATCGTCGTATGTTCCGTCAGTTTTTTGTCCGATCATAACCTGGATATTATGGTGCTAACACTGCCATAAGTCCAGAAAGTATAAAATAGGACCTAAGTACCTAAAAATGGTCTATACTCCAGTCTGCACCAAAGACACGATTGTGACCGGACTTTGCTGAGCAATGCCGATTGGAAAGTAAAATCGCGAATGGAAACTCGTAAAAGCACGAGTCATGGTCTAAGTATTTATCAAAGCACTTCGCAGCGGGCGATGCCCGGCTCACCTATCGATCGCGATGGCGTCCATTATGTTTATTAAACAAACAATACCACTTTATAAACACATTTTTGCTCTTATAATTGGTTTTTTATCGTCAATATTTTGCAGGAAGCGCGGGTCTAATTTTCCTCTTTTCTACTAACACCCGATTTCTGCAAGAGCGATCGAAAAGAAATTCTAAATTTTCACAGTTTTTACATTTTGTAGCTAAACTGGGCTATTTTTGTTCAGCGATTTTTCGTTCGCGGCAATAACATAGTATTTTTTTCATTATTGTTTTAAACAACAAAACAACAATAATTCAGCCGATTATGTGTTCTGGTCTACGAAGCAGTGGCACTGCGCAAAAAACTTGTTGATGACCAGAACATGCTACTTTCATTGAACCTTAATGAATTTCATCTTTTTTATAGGCTTTGAAGGTTTTCCCGTTTTCGGATTCTGCCACTGTTTTTATTCGGCTACATACTGTCAAAGATATTCTACCAGGAACCAAGTGTAGTAAAACGAAAACAATCAGCGTTTCTTCCGTTACTTATAAATATTAAATGACGTGTTCTTACCTCTACATTTTGTTTTTCCCGTGTGTTGTGAGCAGGAACATTTTGTTTGTGACACTCTAATTAAATAAGCAAGTAGGTTCAGTTAGCTGCTTCCTGCGGAATTATATCTTTCATTTGTCCTTTAATTAATTGCCTGTTTAATAACAACATCCGTAATTGCTTCTGCTTTCCCGGTTGAAATTAATGAATAATACTGTTTCATTTCTATAAGATTTACCTATATAACCCCCTTGGTGGCGGAACGACAAAATTTGCGTTAGGTTTTTCCTAACGTTTTTCGACCACTAAAAGGCGCTCTTGCCAGTCAATGGGATAATTAGGGTTCCTTACATTCGATGAATAAAAACAGCCCTTGAAACCTATATGAAAATTATCATTTCTATTTTTTTATGTATCTGTCTATCTTCTCAGTTGCAATCGATTTTCTTGACATCGCCTAGGACTGAAAAAAAAAACATTATATTTGAGGGATACATTTTGGGGAAAAGACGCGTTCTCGAGAAAAAGGGTCTTTACAGACAGACAGACAGCGAAGTGATCCTATACCTTAATGATTCCGTTTTTTACTTTTAAGCTACTAAACCCTAAAAATTTGTTTCGTAGTGCAACAAAGTTAAAATTGTTCCATTTCCTTGTATTTTGAAACTGCATTTGATCAACATTCAACAACCCATTTGTCCAATTTGAAAAAAAAACATTTGTCCAGCCAGAACCACCAATAGTACACAGGATAGCACGTCACAGTGTACTCTTTTGTTGTAAACTCGCCCGTAACGTAACGGAGTAGAGTGCCAGCATGTGGCGTGCCGTCTTGTGTACAACAAAACCATTTCAGCTGTAACGACACTAAAATTTCATTGTGTGTGTGCTCGGCCGTGCTGACGTTTTCGCACCCCATTACGGGAACGATGCAATATATCGTCAAAGTTTAATTTAACCGATTTTTTTGTAAAGGTAAAAGCATGTTATGTTAGCCCACATTGCTAGCACATTGTTGGTATACAGAGTGGATTTTTGAGACGGGGCAGTAAGGGCAGGTACCTTAACTGTTACAGGAAAACTTTCTAAGAAGACCTTCTATATCGTTTTGAGATATTATGAACTGCATTCACGAATTTTGGAAAAAAATACGGTCTGCAAAAAAAAACAAAAATACAAAAAAATGTTTTTTGATGCCAATAAAAAAACATTTTTGATGAAAAAAAATCATTTTTTTTTATAATGCCATTCGATCTTCTTTTGTGTAGGACGAAAAGTCTCTAAGGAGCCAATTTAGGTTTGAGTACAAGAAATATTAGAAATTGCGAAAAACTTCTCCACGTACATTTTGTACGGGGGAAAGTTTTTGCCGATTTCCGTCATTTCTAGCACTCAAACCTCAGTTGACTCCTAAGAGTCTTTTGATCCCTCCACAAAAGAGGATCAAATGACATTATAAAAAAAAAAGTTTTTTTTTTCTATAGAAAATGTATCGAAAAAGATTTTTTAAATTTCTGACATTTCTAGTACTCAAACTTCAATTGGCTCTTTAGAGTCTTTTGATCCCTCCACAAAAGAGGATCAAATGACATTATATAAAAAAAAAAGTTTTTTTTTTCTATAGAAAATGTATCGAAAAAGATTTTTTAAATTTCTGACATTTCTAGTACTCAAACCTCAATTGGCTCTTTAGAGTCTTTTGATCTCTACATGAAAGAGAATCGATTGGCATAAAAAAAAATTGCTGACCTTACATTTTTTCCAAAATCTGTGAATGCAGTTCATAATATCTCAAAAAGTTATGGAAGGTCTCCTAAGAACGTTTTCCTGTAACTATAACAGTTAAGGTACCTGCCCTTACTGCCCCGTCTCAAAAATCCACCCTGAATTTGTTGAATGAGGGCTACCATTTTAGTGCTCACCAGTGGTACTCGGACCATAGGTTAAGAACCACTGATCTAGACCTATCCGACTATCCGAGTAGTTACTTAATTCATCTAATGTGAGTAGGTAGAGGTGCCACCTTCGGTTTTTTTTTTCGGGAGCTCAGTGTCGACAGTAATTGAAATAAATAGCATTGCAGGCGTAATCACGCGTAATTTCGGTACAGTATGACTATACACTAATTGCCGATTACTGAATTGAGAACTAAGCAAACATTTAAGTATCGTTCTGCCTCTGCAGATTTCCTTAGATTTCCTGCAGAAACTACTCAACCGATTTTAAAAAAATATTTCAATAATGGGAAGATACGTTATTGCTGAGTGCTATATCTATTTTATTGTGATAAAGTCTACGAGGACGAAGTCGAGGGCAAAAGCTAGTTGGTAATAAGTGTTATTCGACGTTTAACTAAAGAATTAAAGGTCACCAAAATGGGCTTAGAGTTTTGGCACAATATAGAAATATACAGTAGTTTATCTACATCCAAAGGGCTGAAATTTACCTTTATGCCGACGACGACGCAGCACGCTGGCGGGTAACTTTTGTATGGAGTCGCGTTACGTAGATACAACGAACTCCATCTAAAAACAATGTCCCAGGTACTGCAGCATCCGAATGGTCACTCCAATCTTCTAGTTTGAGTTAATGCGCCACTGGTCGCTGTATAAATCATCTCCTCATTACCTAGATGCATTACGTACGTAGATGCTTTACGTACCTCATTACGTAGGCCTAAAGGTAAAAGTCGTGCGTCTTGGAATAAGTTTAGTTTGTGATCAATGGCCGAATCCGAGGAACGTTCAGTCTGTGTTCAGACTGTAAATTTTTCAGTCATTCGGCTGGGGGGAGTGAATTACGCCAATATCCAAAATTGATGGATCGGTTCACTAGTGAATTAATTCGACACTTTTGTTTCACTTCGTGTTCAGACGTATCACTTTAAGTTCAGGATGAAATACGGAAATAAACAAAAATGAACCGTTTGATATCATCAGTAAGGTACATACACCCGCTCGACCGAGTGGGCACGAGTAGGTAATTATTTCAAGGATACGACCTAGTTATTCTCCTGGTCTATTCCTACACTGTGGTTGTGGGTGGAAGCGCTGACGATGAATGTGGGCATAAATAAGGCGAGTCGGTTCGATATGTCCGCCAAACAGTTGCAATTCAACGCTATTCGGTATATACTGGGCCTTTACATTGGCCACAAAGTCAGAGGTAGGTAGCTATAGTGATGTAGGTAGCCTCCGTCGGAATACTGGCCAATGAGCCGTTTTCAAAGCACAAATTCAAAGCAGTTCATAGATGGCGCTTATAGCCGTGCCCATACATTTGTCTAACAACAGACAAAGTAGGTAACCTACATTTCAAATTGTATTATTTTTAAGCACGAGATCCGGGATATAGAACTGTGGATCGGTTGGCTGAGTTGAGGAAGTAATGCTACAAAATTAATATTTTCCTTTGTTATTTTGTACACCGTGGACTTACTTTGTAATCTATCGGTAAAAACCTATTTTCTGTTCCTTTTTCAAAATTTTAGGCATCACGTTTGTGTGACTAACTAACGTTATCTTATCACTGTTACAGCTTTTTCATTGGCTTCATGAAAGTTATTATCCTAACATTAAGTTGTAAAATTTAATGCGGTTTCTTTTCAATGTTAGTTCCAAGAAACAACGTTTTCCGTTTGCACTTTACTGCGAAGTTGTCTCCTCTAAACCAAAAGGCTTTTATTCTGAATACGCTAACTTAAGTCTCACTGCACGAACTCTTATTCTAAAGGCGAGTTGTTGCTTCTTTTTGTGGGCTCTTGTTGCAGGAAGACATGACTTGTTGCAAGTTTTAGCAGTCAGGCAGCATAAACTTTACTCGTCTAGTAAAAACTACGAGGAAATTCTTTGAAATGAGAACTTGCAAATTGTATTAAATACGAACAAATATTACTCTACATTCAAGGAGTACTGAAACTCGCTCTTTGTTAACCGACTTCAATAACAACTAAATAAATAAAATATGTACCCCCAACATTTCAGCTACAAATAAGCATATCTCATAATCAGCTGAACCGATTTTGATAAAAAAATATCTTAGCTTAGAACATTCGCTAGAAAACCTACTTTCAAATAAAAAATACCGCATCCAAATCGGTTCACCCGTTAAGGAGCTACGGTGCCCACATAGACACACAGACAGACACACATAGCGGTCAAACTTATAACACCCCTCTTTTTTGGGGGTTAAAAAAGGAGGTACTCAATTCAACTTTTTTTTTATTTGTTAGCTCATAACTTTTTTCTAGATGGACCGATTTAGACGTTTCTTTTTTTGTTTAAAAGGGTAGGTATACTTCCCGTATGGTCCTAGGATAAAGTCCAGCTAGGTTTATGAGATGTTGCGCGATAACACGCTACGAGATTACGTAAAACTCTTTAAATTTCGAATATTCGCATGAGACTTTTATTAACTCGCAGTTTTAGTTTAGACGATCTCTGAACTCACAAAATAATTTATTTTCTTCTAAACATTTACGTGAAATTTTGAGATTTACGGAATGGCGTGCATTCGGCATCGAGTGTTTCAATCCTGAAATATTTCGTTCCTATCAAATTCCTATTGTCGTGATTGTATACACCGGTCGGTATTGTACCACCTACGTAGAAATTCAAAAGCGTACTCGTACTAAATTGTAATGTTTCCATGTCGTAAAATAAGTGGGTTTTGAATTTATTGGCCTAAAAAAGCATTTTGATCAAAATTTTACAATTCAATTAACCTCACCACTTTGTACTACAGTTGAGGTAACTTCACTACTCATGCTAACTCATGCTAACCCTATTATACCTCAAAGTGCCGAACCACCAACGAAAACATCATTCATTTCATTATACCTAAGTATGAGATGGTATCCGTTTTACGAACACTCAGCAATTTTTCAGCAATATTGACAGTCGACTGAAATGATGTTCATACGTGTTTCGTGCGTAGAATAATCAGTTCCAAACTATTATTTATCTAGTAGATGTACCGATACACCTTAAAAACACCGTTTTTACGTTGAACCTGGTACAGTCAGCCACAATCTCAGATACCCCATGACAGCTCTTACCGCGCGCGGCATAAGGGCGCCAATCGAGCAAAAAGGGGTATCTGAGACTGTGGCCGACTGTCCGTACGTAACCTAAACGGTAACCAAACCTAACCGGTACCTAAGTTAAATTTATTGAGAAAATGTGAATTCTTTTACGGAAGGAAGTTGTATTCAATGCACGTAATGTTTATCATATATAAGCTGATTGAGGTGGCGCAGAACTACTAAAGTAGATAATTGTAGGTACCTATGAAATACCGAAAACCGCCTACATAATATTAAGGCTGGAAGATAGCAGCGTGGCGGGAAATTCATAATTTTCACAGTTTTTTACATTTTGTAGCTAAACTGAACTATTTTTGCTTAGCATTTTTTCGTTCGCGGCAATAACATAACAACAATAATTCAGCCGATTATGTGTTCTGGTCTACGACAAGTTTTTTGGGCAGTGCCACTGCTTCGTATATGAAAAGAATACTGTTTTATTGCCGCGAAGGAAAAATCGCTGAACAAAAATTGCTCAGTTTAGCTACAAAATGTATAAAACTGTGAAAATTTTGAATTTCCCGCCACGTTGCTATCGTCCACCCTTAAATTAGTTCTGTTCTTGCCGTTCGCTTTACTGTAAAAGTATACCCTCTGACGTGCTGTTGTGTGTATATATATATGATCCCGACCGTATTCGGCCACAGCGACTGGGATCTGACTATTGAGGGCGGCGTTCGTGTGCCCTCTGGTGACTGACATAGCCAATCTTGGCAGCGAATGTGCGACCACATTCCCTGCACGTCAGCACCCCTCCAACGTAATTATAGTTGATGGCCGCAGGTGGTCGGGCCTTGAGCTCATCTCGCTTAGTATCGAGCTCTGCTCTACGTTTTGACTCAAAGTCAAATACCTTGGTGCTCACGGTACGCCTCCACGTTGCCCGGTCTTCGGCCATTGTCTCCCACTGTGAAGGCTTCAGGTCACATCGCTTCATATGACGTTTAAGCACATCTTTGTACCGCAGTAGTTGGCCGCCTTGGTTCCGCTTGCCAACTTGCAGTTCTGAATAAAAGATGCGCTTGGCCACTCTGTCATCAGACATTCGGGAAACATGCCCGCACCACCGTAGCTGCCGCCGCATTAGATATACCTCTATACCGCCGACCTTTGCTCGGCGCAGAACTTCGGTATTCCGAACGCGGTCTGACCAATGGATGTCCATTATGTCGCGCAGGCATTTTAGATGGAATCTATCTAATGTGCGTATATGTTTGCGGTAGAGGCACCATGTCTCAGAGGCATACAAGAGATTCGGCAGAACTATTGCCATGTAGACAGCTATTTTTGTAGCGAGCTTTATGTCGTGTGAGCGGAAAACCTTGGGACGAAGTCTGCCAAAAGCAGCAGCAGCTGCTCCAATTCTGCCATTGATTTCGTCATCAAGGATGCACCTTGAAGTTATAGTGCTGCCCAGATATTTGAATTTATCGACATGCTTAAGGGAGTCGGTACCAAGTTTAATGTCCACTGGGGCGCTGTTTAGTGTGTCTAGAGCCATAACTTCGGTCTTCTTTACACTAATCTTGAGGCCAAACCTGTGGCACGACTCATCAAGACTCGTCATAAGCCTTTGCAGACCCTCTGGGGATTCCGCCACAAAACACAGGTCGTCTGCATACATCATATCGGTTATGGTTGCGTGAGACACTTTTGTGTGAGCTTTTAATCTCGCCAGGTTGAAGACTCCACCACCATCTGTACGGAAGCGAATACGAATGCCCTCAGACAAGGTTTGTAAGGCTTCCCGAACAACAACTGCAAAGTACAGAGCGAATAGAGTTGGGGCAAGCACGCAGCCTTGCTTCACGCCGCAGCTCACTGAAAAGAACTCTGAGTCTTCACCCTGCACACTGACACAGCATTGCATGGCATCATGCAGGAGACGGATCCTTCTGACAAATCTTTCTGTGCAACCAAGTTTCGCTAATACAGTCCATAGAGCTTCCCGAGGCACACTGTCGAAAGCTTTTTCCAGGTCAACAAAACATAGATACAAAGGTTGACCCTGCTCTCGACTTTTCTCTTGAAGTTGGCGAATAGAGAAAATTGCATCGCAAGTGCCTCGATTCGGCCGAAAGCCAAACTGGGTTTCAGGCAGTACGTCTTCAGATAAAGACATAAGGCGGTTCAGTAGTATTCGAGCAAAAACTTTCCCCGAAGAAGTGAGTAATGAGATGCCCCTATATGAATTGCAGTCTGATCTATCACCCTTGCTCTTGTACAGAGAACAAATACGTGAGACTAAAAAGTCATCAGGTACTCGCTCTTCATCCCACATACGAGCAAAGATTTTCCAGATGGTTTCATTCAATTCATCGCCCCCATACTTCAACAGTTCTCCAGGTACATTATCAATGCCCACCGCTTTTTTTGTTCTGCTGTTGCTGAATGGCAAGAGTTACCTCGCTCAGAGACAGTGGATCGTCCAGCGCATTAATAGTGGGAGACGACGTTAACAGCCTGATGTGAGGCATGTCTGCAGCTCGGTCAACATTGAGCAAGTTTTTAAAGTGCTCTCCCCATCTATTAAGTACATCTTCTCTATTGGTGAGTAATTGTGTGCCGTCGCTTGATCGCAGGGGCACTCTAGTACGAACTGCAGTACCAACGAGTTTCCGAACTTCATCATAAAATGCACCCAGCTGTTTAGTATCAGCGAGCCACTGCATGCGCGCGGCTTTGTCTTGCCACCACTTGTCCTTTATTTCCCTTACATATCTTCGCAGCTCAGCACCACTTTGCTTAACTTGGTTCGTGTGGCGACTGCCACGGTGCTGACGTAGGAAAGTTCGATGTTTCTGAATTGCCTTGGTCAAAATTTCGTCATTGTCATCAAACCAATCCTCGCGTTTACTGGCTTTAACACCCAGTGTCTGCGAGGCCATCGCGACTAAATTAGACGATAGAGTTTGCCAGTTTGCAATAGCATCACCGTTCTCCACATCTAGCATCCGAACTATGCCACTTACCGCATGAGCGTAAGTTTTACGCATCTCTAGACTCTGAAGCTTTGTTAGGTCTAGACGTTTGGGTTTGACTCCTTGGGATCTACGAGGAGGGTGTAGGCGGAGCTTTAATTTAGTGACGACAAGCCTGTGGTCTGTGGAGCAGATCGAATTGGCATCACGCATGACGCGGGTGATACGAACTTGGGAAATATCTCGCTGTCGGACAATTGCATAGTCAATTAAGTGCCAATGTTTCGACCTTGGATGCATCCATGTAGTCTTGTACTTGGCTGGGAGTCTGAACATGGTGTTGGTGATGGCCAGCTCAAACTGAGCACAAAGGGACAAAAGGAGCTGGCCATTACTGTTCATGTTCCCTACACCGTGTCTTCCCAAGACCTTAGGCCAAGCTTCAAAGTCACGTCCGACTCTAGCGTTAAAGTCGCCCAGTAGCAGTATTTGCTCTCTGGGTAGAATTCTAGAAAGGGCTTGTGTGACTTCTTCATAAAACTTTGCCTTGATGTCATCATCTTTGTCCATTGTTGGCGCATAAACACTAATAACATTGAGGTGATTGTCATTATCCATGTGAAGGCGCAGCGTAGTGACGCGGTCCGAGATGTGTATAGGACACTCCTCCAGTTTAGAAGCGATGTTATTTCTGATCGCAAAGCCAACGCCCGATCTCCTAGGCTCTGAAGATGGGGTGCCCTTCCAGAAGAATGTGTACCCACCCAGATGCTCTACCCTCTCCCCCTCGTCAGCCAGGTGCGTTTCACTGAGAGCAGCGATATCCACACCATAACGTCGGAGTTCTCGGGCCACGAGGGCGGTTTTACGAGGAATACACAGGTTGCTTTCACGATCAAGGAGGGTTCGTACGTTCCACGCTGCAAATGTCATATTCCGGGTTTTTATTGTTTTATTATTCTTTTTAAGTTGCTTTCGACCACGTGTTAGGTGATGCAGAGACAGCCGCGGTTACTACCTCCGTATGTGTTGGGTTAAGCCTTTTTTAGGACACCTTTTCTAGTCCCTTCCCCAGATTGGGGGGAGCAGGGCCTCTCTAAATAGAGCTGCTCCGTCACTCAGGGTGCTGCCGAATCGCACTGTTAACCCAGTGCAGTGCAGAAGCGACCACTCTCCCTGAGCCGCCTGCGTGCAGACATCAGACAAAGCCTGAGTGGCATCACAGCCAGACCTCTCTACCTCTGTCCATCGCCGCAGGGCTTCTTTGAATGCGTCGGAGTCCGTTGTCATCATCCAAGTCATTTGCGCAGGAAATATTATAGTGCACGAATCATAATACGACAGTGTTCGCGCGGACACAGGTGCACTCTTGCCCATATCTCTCTGTACCCAATGGAACGGGGGACCGCTACAATCGGAGAGAGGTAAGGACGGACGAACGTTGGCGTTAGCGAGGTCTCTAACGCCAACCTAGGCATAGGTGAATCTGCTAGGCCTTGTGACTGGTCGGGATCACCAGTCGATCTAAGCGGGAGACATCCGCCTTGTTTGGGAATGGTGGGTATAGGAATGAAGGATATAGGATACTACTGTCACAGGAATTAAAGATGAGATGAGACAGCAGTAGCTAGAGCAGTCCGGGGTCGCGTACCCGTAGTGATTGAAATCCAGTTACCGGACAGGTAGCTGGTGCAATCACCCTCTGAACAGTACTGGTACCACGAGTGCTTACTGTCAATGTCACTGAAAGTGACAAGTTGCATAAACAACCTTACTACTATAGTATTAGGATACATGACAGACGTCCGGCGGACGTCCGGCACAGCTTTTTCGCACTCGTGGTAGCTATACAGAGTTGTGTGTACTACATAAATAATAACATAATAAATATTACACGTATGAATGCACTCATCATAAACCATCTCATTACGTAGATGCACGAGTTTTATTTTTAGTTCCTTTCATTGCAAGGAAAGATGGGAAAAATAAATTCGTTTATTCCACTAATATGAAGGAATCACATTACTCAAACCACAATAGCTCTCCGCTTATAAAATAAGAAAAGCTTTCTGCTATTATTACGTCTTGATTTTTTTTTAAGCCAGACAAATTGTAAAAGATTATTTAATTTATTGGCAAAACACTTTTGAGAGTGAAAATAGGTAGGTATTTTAGGACTACCAATAAACAAGCAAATGAAAAAAACGCCACGTTGAACAACAGGAGTAAGTTTTTCACGGCGTAAAAAACGCCGTGTTTTCTACCGAACTTTGGTTCGTAATAATAAGTCTAATTTATAGATTTCATTTAAGTGAAATAATAATTTTCCTATACTTACTTATACACGCTTATTTATTCCGCAGTTAGGTATGACGTTGAAGTCGCGAAACTAAAAATCTGCGATGGCGTAGAAATTATGCATCATTTTATTCCATCGCCATAATTTTCAACGGCAAAAAACTCGCGGCATTAATATCTATGTAGTGGGATAGATACAATGAGTAATTTTCAAAGCAGTTCATAGATGGCGCTTACAGGCGTGGCCATTGAAGAACCGGAACGCGACTGTCAAAATTAATCTGTGCCAAGCTAAATTTGACAGTCGTGTCCCGGTTCTTGTTATAAATTATACATACGGCCAATCCTATTCTTGTGTTACGCCAGTTATCGTTATTGTTATCCCATCCGTACTTTATTATTTAGTCAACCAATGCGTAGGTAACTAACAGGCTATTTATATAGAAGTTTCACTACAAAGTCGCAAATCAAGCTTCTTAATGATGAGTGTGAGTTTCCTTAATTAATTACCTATTCGATATCACCCAGGGGTATTTCTGTGAAATAACAAGGGCGTTTCTGTGAAATAATCGGCTCGAAATAAATACGCAAGGAGCAATGCCCTTAGCGGGACTCGAACGGAATAATTCACAGCATAATAGAGTTTTTTTTTGCTCTACAAAGTTAATTATATTCAATAACCATGCGAACTTAATTTTTTGATATCCAATCAAAAAATTAAGGGATGTCCTCAGTTTTCCTTTGTGTCCGTTTTTTTTTTCTCGTTTTGTTCTATGGTGAAAATAGTGTCAAACTAGAGCTTAGTTTATAAAATACACAACAAAATAAAAATAAAGACCAACGCACTAAAGGTGCCATCGCTTTTTTTGTATCAATATACTCGTAACATAGCACGGTTATTGAAAAATGTTGAAACACCTTCGTAGGAAATCGCCTGAAATCGGAAGAGTTTTTCTAATACTTATCGTAACGCCAAAATCGTATTAACCCATTGTTAACCCAATTGATCAAGTTCGAAATAAACCTAAATAATGGGCATTGATCAGGGAGGCATCGACTGTCGTAAATTGAAAACCATTTCGAGGAATAGGGATACTGATTACTATTAGGGGTTTAAATGAGTAAAATTAAAACGGATTATTAATATTTATCGCCAAACATTTTTACTTCATTGATGACGTTCGATGACGTCATCATTGGCTCTAATGCGGTAGTTCCATTGACTACAAATATTTAAAAAAATACATTCGTCAACAACAACAACTGTCAAAACACACCTTGACACTGATATTTGTCAAACGTCAAAATAAAATATATTCATAATGCCAGTGGTGACGTCATACACAAAACTTTTAGAAGTTACATTAAAAATTAAGAAAATATTCGAATTAGTTTCTTATATTTATTTTGTCTTTAATTTCGATTTATAGAATAAAAAATAGGATTTGACAATGCCCATTACCTTGTGGTAGAGTCGGAGAGTTTGTACCACGCGCCAATTTTCCATACAATTTTTTTGAAAATTGCGTTCCACGAAACCAAACCTCTTAGTTTTGGACATATTTTAGGAATGTCGGATGTGCTTTCGTAATGCCGTTTTATTATTAAACTAACCTTTGCCCGCGAATTCGTCCGCGCAGACTATTTTTTTCTCGCGAGTTTTTGCGTTGTTTTAATGGTTATTCTGCTATTCGGGGCGGAGAGAAATCCAACAATAAAAAAATCATAAAAATTTGTCCACCCGTCCTCGAGTTATAAATAGTGTAACTAACACGACTTTGTTTTATATTTATCTATCTATACTTATAATAAAACTCTAGCGAAGTCAATTCTGTACATTGAATATTTTTAGAAAAAAACTAGCAGGGGTTACTAAGTAAACTATACTGAATCCAAAAATGCAAAAAAAACGGTCTATGTCTGTCTGTCTGTCTGTCTGTCTGTCTGTCTGTATGAACACGATAAACGCGAACACCGCTGAATAGTTTTCAACCAAACTTAACATGGTCGTAACTCACGTTTCTGGGCGTAACTTAGGCTATCCAATGTTTAGAATACATTGCGGGTTGCAATTTTCACTTTGTTTTTTGTAAGAAATATTCATAATTTGGATATGGCTTCTTAAGAAGATATGTTAAAAACGTGATACTGAAAATATTTCTGCAAAAAAAAATATAAAAGTCCGACTTTAAACCTCATTCTCTCGGAAACCTACATTGCGGGTTGCAATTTTAACTTGATTTTTTGTAAGAAATATCCATAATTTTGATATGGCTTCTTGAGAAGGTATGTAAAGAACGTGATAATGAACATATTTCTGAAAAAAAAAAATACATGTCCGACTTATTATCTCGGAAACCGTTGATTTCCCAGACATAGTTCCTTGGGCAAAAATGTTCGTTATAATGAGGACTATACGTGGTCTCCCACTTTGTTGGCGGTCTTTTAACACTCTGTATAATATCACGCTACGACTTTTGGCATTTGGGGCGCCATATTGAAAATGAAAAGTCGGCATTTGTTTTTATTTTATTTTGGCGGAAAATGTTAGTTCTACAAGCGTAGCATAAGGCCTGGTTAGATCGTATTTATGGGTTTAAAACAATAGGTATCTCACTCTTTTGTTTGACGTAGAGCGGGATGGACAGAGCCATAGATACGCTCTAACCCAGCTTTATGATCCTTGCTGGAGGGAATTGTGAGTGGTTTTCGGTGGAGGTCGGACAAAGTATATTGATATTAGAAATGAAGTACTATTGCGTCGCGGTCGAAAGGTTCTGGGTTTGAATTGAACCCACGCGAGGTTGAAATTTTTTTTGTGCCTTTCTAAAATATTTACTCTACTGAGCCCAACTTGATATTAAAAACATATATTTTCTTTGCCGTAAAGCGGGATAGACAGAGTTATTTGCCGTAGATACTCTCTAACCCAACCTTATGCTTTGCTTGCTGGCTTAGCATGAGAATGGGTAAGACCTTATCTATGGGCTTATAACTTTATCTATCCCACTCTACGTCGAGGGCGATACACATAAATCCCTTTACTATTCTTATGCTAAGCTTCCTGGTATCTTACACGGGCGATACCTACTCTAAACAAAACATATTTTATTATAAATGTATTGTTTAGATTAGGGCACACACAGACAGACACACAGACAGGCACACACTCATAAACACATAAACAGACACACACACAAAGCTATCAAACTTATGACATCCATCTTTTTTGGTCGGGGGTTAAAATAAAACCTTCCTTTTGAGTTTTCCTCCACAGTCGAATTTAAATTAAATGCCAAATGTGTAAAAACGCATACGAAGTCGCGGGCACAACTAGTTAAGATATAAGATTGCATGGTTACAATTTCCTACTTGTTTCCATATAATTTTCCTTCAATTTCCTAAGTAGCTACCTACTTCGAAGGAAACTGTAATTCAATCACTTTGCCAATTCCAAGTGGTAATTTTAATTTGTAATAGCAATTACTTTTTGCCCAATACTGTTTCCAGGTACGTAGTATTTCGTCCCATCTCGTGACGTGACAATCGGCGAGTGATGCTTACGAGCAAACTGAGGTTCCAGGCAGACCCAAAAATACTGTCCATGGCAGGAATTGGCGCGCGTTCAAAATTCTATCGTCCATTATTAGTGATACTGTCTGGTTGTTTGAAATTCACATCCGCTTCAAATTTTTGCGCTGTTAGTAGGTACTATTTTATTGGAGAGTAAGTATATGCTTATATTTGGTAGACATTTAATTGAACTAGTGAATTTCATTATTGACAAAATAAGCAATGAGCACGCACACATTTTTACCACAACAGCAAATTGACCAGCCACATTTGGGTCATTCTTTGAGAGGTCGATTTTTTTGGTCATACCCTAGTATCTACTAAACTATACATAACACAGTACTAAATTAGCACTTAATCGTCTACTTAACTAACGGTCCCTTGAGGCATATCAAATAAAATCAATATTTTATAGAGGAAATTGCCTAAATATCCCTTTGAAGGTCAAAAAATGGGTGATTTTGCGAGTATTTTGCATGTCACACGCGTGTGGGCCTGGTATGTTTTTGTTTGTGGTTTTATTCATGTGCCCACCACTATGCTAATTTATACCTTTCTAAATGCCCAATGAGTGCCTCTATCCAATCGTATATCCAGCATTATAATAGAATGAAAACTCTTGTGTCTGTAGATATTCCTAGAAATGTCACGCGGCGAGCAAAGTTTAAATCGTGCAACGAAAGTATGTTTTTATACGAGCTTAAATACGCGGCAAGTTTCTAGGTCCTGGTGCAAAATATCGTCAAATGGTCCTTGTCAACTATTATGGTTCGTATGTGTCGCTATCTTTCATGCCTAAACTTTTACGTAAGTTCTTGACTTTTTTTAAACTTTGGTTCGGTAAGGTAGCTGAAAGTGGTGGCACGTTTTGCTAGTATAGTAAACAAGACTACACTAAACTGTCCTAAGTACATGAATGCGTATATCCCTGAGTAGGTATTGTCGTAAAAATAAATACGATTGCTTCTATAGTTTAAGAGAAATAGCTACATTTTAGTTATTTCTGAGATCGGTGGCACTGAGATCGGTGGATTTAAGCCACCGATCTCAGTTATTAGCCAAGGATCTCAAAGAAGTTTTCAACATATTGTATCAATTTCACAGATTCTTTAGATACCACACCGAACGAGATGCTACGACTAATTCAAAATGTATCAGTTTGTTTCTATGGACTAAAGTTTAGACTTCATTTAAGCTATTAAGTTAATGTTTTTTGCAAGGAAATGTAATTTCACGCAAATAAAAAGCAAAATCCGTATAGACAGACAATTTTAGTGTTTAAAACTGTCTACAGTGTTTAAAACTGGTTTAATTATTACTGTCACACATATAATAGAGCATTGGTCGCCGATGCGAGAGAACCAGGTTCGATTCCCAGCCCAGGCATGTAACATGACTTTGTTTCTTTTCAAAGTTACATAAATTTGTAAATTTTAAGTAGCTAAACCCCCCTTAATGTGAGGAAAAGCATCGTGATGAAACCCGCAACTTAGTTGGCTCCACACGTAATGACTTCTCTTGTGGGCTAGGCCGACCAAGCTGTCAGGATGGTATAGGTGCTGGGCAAGCCTACTCCATTTAAAACAATGTCCCAGACACTGCAGCGCCGACTGGTCTCTTCACCCATCTAGTGTAAGTGAAGGTGCCACTGGACGCTGTATAAATAGATGCAAAGGCTTGTTGACTATAATTTTGCATGTTTAGCTTAGGAATTGATCTTTTACAATGATTTTATGAAAATAAAGATATGATTTTTTTGATATTTTTTATGATGTTTAATAGAATTTTTTTGCTTAATTTAGCCCCCTTTTATCTGTGTCAGTTCATGAGTGACGTTTAAATTTAGAAAAAACGTTTATTATTCACTGTAATTACTGTTTATAATAATTTTAGACACTATCTGAGATCGGTAGCCTTTTTGCTGAGATCGGTGGCTTGTTTTTTTCATTAATCTATAAAGCCTACAGGTGTGCCTCATCGACATATTGACTAGTTTTTAAGCCATCTTTTACGGTGTATTTTTAGTTTTCACCTAGGGTAGAGGCGCCTAAAGTCAGCCACCCCCCAGTAGTCGGCCATTGCGAGTTTAAAGTTCAATAACTAGTGTAGTTTTTAATATATAGCTTTATCTGTATTTTTCTATGGTTCATTGATTAATTAACGATACCTGTAGTATTTTGTTATATTTTTACTTATTTGTGTTTATTAAAAAAACACGTTTTAATAACTTGCGACTCAGAATCACGGTCCACCATCTTTTTTTGCTAGTTGAAGGGAGTCTCAAATCTTACAGATTTTCACTGTGTTTTGTACTGTGGTATACCATGCTTTATTTTATTATCATTATTTAATTAATTGTTGACCTCTTGATAACTTAAATAAACCCTTATTTGTGATATCAATTTAAAAAAACAGGGGGCCGACTATTGGGATCAGTAATTTCATACAAATGCCAGTACTCGGCCCCCCGGCCGACTTATGGAATTTCTGTAAATTTCACGTAAACAGCCCAAATTGACAGGTTGCACATATCTTTTTCTTCTGTATAAAGTTCAAAAAGAATTGAGAATATCATTTTGGCAACAACCCAATACTCGGCCACCTTAAAAAATGCCTATTAGGTGGCCGACTTTTGGACTTAGTCTCGAAGAAATTTTGTCAACCCAGAAGTCGGCCACAAGCAATTGCTTTTTCATACCTTATATGGTGCGGCCGACCACTGGCTACCTCAAGGCCGACTTTAGGTGATAGGCGGCCGAGTACTAGAGAAATGGGTGTTTTTTTGTTTAATGCCAATTTTCTCCATCGCAGTATGAATTGGAAGAATAATCGTTTTATTTACTGAAACCTAAGTAACCGGAGCTTCAATTAATGTTGGTTACGTCCTTCTAGAACCTCCAACAACAGAAATAATGGACTTTGAAGTTGCACATTTCACTAAGTGGCCGACTACTGGTTCCTTTACCCTATCTTGAAAAAAATTAAAAGCCACCGATCTCAACGAAGAACGCTTTTCTCAGGAATGACCCATTTTAATATTTTGAATTTAATTGGTATTACTTCGGCTCATAGTCGCCCTGAGGGTACTGGATTTTTTTACGCCAATCAAGCGGTTAAGTAGTCTAAAATGGAATGAAATGGTGGAAGGGCAATGGAGAAATATCACATAACAATAAAGAATTATTTTTCACAAAAATTATTGACATAAATATTCACTAAAATGTTGAATGTAAGCAACACATCCACCAGAAAAAAAACGTGTAGCTATTATAAAAAGAAATTAAAATAAAACTGACCCCGTCAAATGGAAATGGTTATTGCGACGTTCAGTAGTCTAAAATGGAATGAAATCACATTAATAATAAGGAATTATTTTTCATTAAAATTATTGATATACCTAAATATTCACTAAAATGTTGAATGTAAGCAACACATCCGCCAGAAAAAAAACGTGTAGCTATTATAAAAAGAAATTAAAATAAAACTGACCCCGTCAAATGGAAATGGTTATTGCGACGTGCAATCCCATTAGGCCCGTTGTCCACTTCATTGACCCGCATCCATCCAAGTGGGCTGTATTACGTTTCACCCTGCTTTTATGAATACTGGCAGCCGGTCTTTCAAACGGCAAGTAACTAATTAATTCTACACATAGATAGCAACTTACCTTATTTTCTTCTTTTTTCAGATTCTTGCTTATATTTTATATTTATAACCTGTGTGGTGGCGGTTAGGTTACGGAGTAACCTAACCTAAGGTTTTTCGACCACTAAAAGGCGCTCTTGCCAGTCAAGGAGTTGAATTGAATTGCCTTGCCTAGCAACATCAAGTTATTCGATAAAAAATGGGTCAAAAATAAATCAGTGTTCCATAAAAATAATGTATACGTATGTATGTATGTCTATATTAATTTGTGAGAAGGACGAACACGTTTGCTTTACTAAATTAAAAGTTACCTACCACAATTCGCTACATAAATCATTTACAACAGACGCAAAGGGCTTCATTTAGGACTCTAGCACTAACAAAGAAACTTGGAACCTCACTTAGTAGTTTCACCTCGTTGCACTTGTAACTTGACGGTAATAACGGTGGCCAAAAGATACTCTGATAGTGTATCTCGATAAAGCGCTCTATTCAAAACCTGTCGGACTAAACTGCAACTGCTGTTTAGGCTCCAGTCTTTCCACAAGCTTTGTCTCATCTACAGGGTGTTAAAAGACCGCCAACAGACCCGAAAGCCACGGATACTAGACACCAAAACAAAGTACTTTTTCGATAAATTATTGCTGGGAAATGATTTTGGTTTTTTAGGTTATAATTTTGAAAATATTTTATTACTCAATGGACGTGTAACACACAGAAGTCATATTGCGCAAGCGTGGGTATAAGTTTATGTTACTTAACCTTGAAGTGCCGAGGTTTAGAATACATTGCGGGTTGCAATTTTAACGTCGTTTTTTCTCAGAAATATTCATAATTTTGATATGGCTTCTTGAGAGGATATGTTAAGAACTAGATACTGAATACATTTCTGCAAAAAAAAGTTTTGAAAAGTCCGACTTGAACCTCATTATCTCGGAAACCGTTGATTTCCCAGGCATAGTTCCTTTAGCAAAAATGTTTATTATGATGAGGACAATACGTGGTTTCCCGCTTTGTTGGCGGTCTTTTAACACCCTGTATGTGCTTGTCCATGTTACCCTACTTTTACCTAAGAAATTTGTGGCGAGAAAAAAATATCTTTATCTTTACATTGCTTATTTAGCCTTATTTTATTGAATTGCATATTTTATGAGTAGGTATCATATAAATCTGCACAACATAATGCACGATGGTAGGTCAATAATTCCGGTTGCTGGTGCTACATTAAATTCAGTGAGCGACACGCTACGGTATCCCTTTTGTTTTCTATTAACGCACTTATGCCGCGCTAGATTGGAGCTATTGTGGGATGTCCTAGCGTGTCGCTGTCAGTCAGAAGGCAAAGTCTTATGCTCAAAGAAAACTTCTAGAATTCGTAAACATTTTTGAAACTTTTTAGGCTGAAGAGGAAAAGGCATGCACTGACTGTAGATTCTTATAGCATAGTGGGTTCTCAGTTTCCTGCATATTTGCTTCCGTATATGAAGTTAATAAAATGCTGCATCTGTCCGTACAAAGATTTAACCCGCGTTTTCACGGTCAAAATGTGCTTTGCCTTTGACCAAGCTATATTGGGTATTAGGCATAGAATACAAGAAACATTGAGCGAATTGTCATAATCTATATCTGTCCCAGAACTCCCAGAGCAAAACAGTCAAAAGGGTTTGCCAATGTACTTTATAATAAAAGCCTATATACACAAAACCTGCAACGTCAAACATGTACGGTGGGTGCATTTGTAAGTAAACACATCAGAAGCAATCGCGAGCTGAGGGCACGATGTTTGGTACAACTTGCCCTGACAAGCGAAGCTGCAGGCAAAGCCTAGAAAATGAAAACTTATTTCTAGGAGAATGGGAATATTCCCGAAGCTATATACCCTTCCCTTGTCTTATTACGGAGCGCCGTGTCAAGAAATTTCTCGCTTTCCACCCACGGATAACCCTTGTTCTCTCGCGCACGACGCGCAGTACTTTTATTTAACTTTCCTATTGAGAAACCGCATAAGTAAGTACTTCCATTCGGCTGTTTTTCAATATAAATACTTGCAATAAAATAAACCGGACAAGTGCGAGGGGGTTCCGGACAATGTAGTATATTCGCAGCAGATTGTCATACACAAGACATTCTACGCATAAACCATACCATGTCCAAACCATACCGCGATCCGCGATGTAGGACTGTGGAGCGCCATCTGTTGGCTGAGTGGAATATAATTTCCTATGTTATTTTATACTCCATGGACTTCTTATAGATTTTCCGTTAATCTATAGGTAAAAACCTGTTCTGTATTTTTTTCAAAATTTTAAGCCAAGTTGTTTGGGAGATAAGCACATAAGGAATGGTAAATTTTCGCCTATTGTATTATAAAATAATCATTTAATTATGATAATATGTTACACGATATAGCTAAGTAGTTTGGAAAAGTTTTTTTTTTCTAATTTATACTTCCAAAAATTGGTCCCTATGTTTAAAATTCATTTGTCGCACTGTTCCAATTCCATTGTATTTCCATGCCTGTATGTGTAAGCAATTACTGTGTACCTAATTATTGTAACTACCTCTAAAGATCAAAAGAAAGAGATGTCCAGACGGGTTTTCTTGTTGCTTCTTTCCCGGTCTGTATATGCTTAGAAGCAACGTAGATTCAGTGCCGCCTATTGCTAAATAAATTCCACTAAGCAGTTTGGCACAAACACGTGTGTTTTATTCCTAACCTGCCTAGAGTGTCCCACGTTACGCCCACAATGTCTTGTAAGTGAGTATTAACATCCTGACAGTCTTCAGTATTCCCATGCCATAGCTAATCCCTCCCTCGTTATCCGACACATTCATTTAAATTACACGTCCGTGTTTGGGTCACCGACTTACAAATGTGAACCAAACAACTCAATCGGTCCAAAGGTTTAGGAATTGGCTGGCAGACGCACATACAGACAAACAGACGCACGAGTTCCGTTTTAACCCTTTTGAGGTACAGAACCCTAAAAATAGAGCAACGAATGAGCGGCGAGAAATGAGCTTGACTTTCCTAAATGGGCGTTTTTCCTAGTGTTTTTAAAGATCTTTAAAATGATGGTAGGTATACTCCGTGCGGAATGAGAATGGGATGCGACCTTTTAGAACTGAGACGCGCGCGGTAAGCAAACTCGCGTCGATGCAACCTTGTCAAAGTAAAATACAGTATTTTTTCGAGTGACTTTGACAAGGTTCCATCCCATTCTCATCCCGCGTGCATTATACCTCTACATCTAGCGGCGTTTTTATAAGTCCACCTAAACCTTTTGTAGGACGCACAACTAGCGCCGCTAATGAAAAAAAAAATCATATCTTCTTTTTGGATGCGTTTTTTGCTAAAGACTCTCCTGCAAAATCTCAACCTATTTTTAGGACCTACGATGAACCTACGAATGCAATTTATTTATCGCCAAAAGGGGCCACTTTTGGATCTGGAATCCAAACCTTAGGTCTTAAAAATAGTTAAGCCTCGCGTTGACATTTTGCAGGAGAGTTTTGAGCAAAAAACGCATCCAAAAAGAAAATATGTTTTTTTTTCATTGGCGGCGCTAGTTGTGCCTACTACTGTAACTTTTAAAAAAACGGGTATGATTTAAACGGCCGGCAGTATATTCAGGTTTTGGTTGGCTCTAAAATGTTTTTGGTTGGCAAAAATAGCTAATTGAGCGGCAACTAGCGGCCTGCAAGAATAAAAAAAATGGTCAGCAAGAAATGTCATATTGGGCAGCTCCAAAATTGGTTGTATAGCTAATTAATTAGATGTTTTGCCATAAATGTAATTGAAAGGCAAATTGTGAGCTACTTTTAATTAAGTTTTGGCAAGCTGTAAAACAATTTTTGGTTGGCGAACTAACATTGTTCTTACAGCAACAAATGTACGCAACTTCTGTGCTGCATTAAGTAATTGAAAATCATTTAAATAATTAAAGATTACCTACCTTACCTACGGTTATTTTATTTGGTTAACCAGGTAAATAATAATATTATGAATTGCATATTTAAATCAAAATGCTTTATTTACAAAAAAAATGAGCATTAGGCAGGAACTAGGTATCATGAACTGATTATAAAAAATAGTTACTTACGAGTATTAAATTTGGCAATAACGATAGGAAATATAGATAAAAAATCTAAGGTGCCAAATAAAAAAAAAACTTGGTTATTTCTTCTTTCCATCTTCTCTTTCGTGACTATAGGTTCAAAGATCAAGTACCTTCTGTTTTCACTGCCAAAAATCTGTGTCAAATTACGTTAATCTTAATTCGTCGAATGGCAACGCCCACACGCCATTGGCTGCTCGTGTAACCCGCTTTTCCAGTAAAATCGCACATCAACTAAACGTAATGAAGCTCATTTTCATTTATTTGCTAACCAATACTTTAATTTGCAGACCCATCAATATTATAGCTTACAGATATTATTTTTGAGCTAACCAATTGTATAATCTTGCCAACCAATTAATTATTCTGCCTATCGTTTATTTATTTCGCAAACAAATTATTTATTAAGCTGACACAAAATGTTATTTCTTGCTGTCAATATTATAATTTTTTGCTAACCACTTATTGCTAATCATTTTGATTTTATTGCCACCAAAAAAGTTGTTCGCTGCTCAAATGAAATAAAAGCTGCAATTTCTTGCTGACCAAATAGTTATATTGCAGCCTGAAAATTTACTTCCTAAAAAAACTTCCTTACTACGCGAGGCCGACCAAGAATCGTTAGGGGAGGAAAAGCAATGCTCGAGGCTTTAACTTTTTACAGAACACATTTTGTATGAAGAAGCACGTTCACGTTTTATATTAGCGTCGCTCACGATTATAATCTAATACGGCACGTGATCTATGGTGAAAGCGAAAAATAACGACGAAACAGCTCATTGTTGTACTTGAGCGGAACTGACGAGAATGCTTAGATACATAGAAGGAAGCCCAAACAAGCACTTTTCTTGAAGAAAGACAACATAATTGAACGAGCGAGCGAAGCGAGCGAAGTTCTCCGAGTCTACTGGAACAATCCGGCGTTTGTATGTTTGTATGTATGTTTATATGTATGTATTAATGTTCGTTCGACGATAACTTGAGTAAATTTAGTCGGATCGTCATGGGTAGGCGGGTAAATGAGGGAAAGAGAATTTTTAAGTTCGAATATGATCCAAATCGGTCGAGGGGTTGCTGAGATATAGGGTCACGAGTTCAAAGTTCGGGGCGAACCACTAGTTATTATGTTTTTCTTCAAGAAAAGTGCCTACCCTAAAGGGGTAAGCAGAAATAAATCAACTTATTCAACTAAATCTCAATATAATGAGTAAGTAGGCATCTTCCTCTTACCGTCCCAATACCAAAAAATGCGTTTGAAGAAGGAATAGTGGAATTCTAGATTTGATTTTCGGATTTAGAAAAGTTTTTTTCCTTTAGAAGCAGTCGCGATGTACCTTCCAGCCCCTCTACCCTTGACCCATTTTTTTCAATATGGCGCAATTTACGAAATTAATTATTTATTTCACGAACCAAGAAGCATTCTATATTTTTATTGTACAAAATAGCCTCACCTTTGAATAAACATTACGTAGTATACAAAATCAAAGCATAACTATGCGAACTATTTTTTATATATTTTTAAATGACAATAATTACGCAATAGCGTCAAGGGTAACCCCCTGAGTCGCTCAGTTTAGCACGTACCTAAACAAGACTCGCCTCTCGGCAAGCGAAGCGTGTAACACCAAGATAAGCGCTCGCTCCTGTCTGTCTGTCTGTCACATCAGCCAGTCACTCACATCCGGACATCCGGACATGTTACTCCGCAAACCTAAGGGCGATAGGACAGATGATAGGAACGTTAGAATTCAATGTGATCTCACGGTGGAGAGATAAGTAATTTGTCTTTCCTGCTGATTAGGATGGCTGTGTTGCGAGATTTGAGATGCGACAAGTGACTTGGTAAAGAAGTAATATACTGGGCAATTTTAAGACGTAGAACAAAAGTTGTTGCATGAAATGTAATTCAAAAGTTGGTGTGTTTCAGGAATAAAGCTATTAAACATTTACCCTGTATACATAAATTAAACAGTACCGTGACACACTAACAGATAAACTGAATTGCATCTACACCGTTTGTGTCTATGTATGTACCTAATTACTCGTAGATCTACAGCCTCTGGAACCTTCACTCACAAGTCACACTAGATGGGAGAAGTGGTCAATCGAACGCTGCAGTAGGTACCTGGGACACGTTTAGACGGACAACACATAGCCAAAACCACTAAAATACATGATACAATATGATACGTGATCTAGTTGTCCAAAAACATCCTCTAGATTTGTTTCCGAGCTCAGTAAGGAGAGCTCGTACTATAACTAACTGTGGACACTTAATTTTCATAACATTTTTTTTCTACAGTTTATACAACGTGTCACAAAACATCCTAACTCTTTTTAACCTACTGGTCAATTCTGTAAAAAAACAGGATGTCAATTCTGTAAAAAAAAAGTTGAAAAAATAAATTTTTATTTCATGACCTTAAAATTTAATATTTTTTATAACTTTTTTGTTTGTGGTATTAGCTTAAATTTAAAAATATGTTTGTGTTTGTAAGTGCATGTGCATAGCTTTAGTTGTTAAAACATTGTGAAAGTCAATGAAAACAACATTGAAAAAATACTTTTCTCCCGCCACAGCGTCCACATTTTATTAATTTAAAAATCAACGGACAGTCATAGACAAAAAAAAATTAGGTTGTGATCCCTATCACCGGGTGCTATTACCCTGTAAAAAAAGTTAGCATCTTTTGTAACACCTTGTATAGAACTTTTGTCAATGTATGCAATACGAACTTATTTAATTTATTAAAGCACTACCGTGATTTAACTTTGTTTTAATTTTTTAACTTTATTTCTTTTTTTACTTTTGTTTATCCTTTTTATGAAGCTTGTAGCGACCACGTACTCTCGACGGGCAATAGCTGAAAATCAGTGCTTTGCTCTCGGGCAAATACCATGCACTGAGCTATGGCCCTTTTGCATCACTGCGGCTCACAGTCACTCACAGGCACAAAGGCTACCAAATTTGTATTTTTCTGTAATAGTTTTACTTAGGTTTAAGTTACTTTTGTTTGTGCCTATTGTTTACTTTATTACTGTGTATTTGCTTCATAATTCATGTTGTGTGTGTGTGTGTGTGCATATGATGCAAATAAACGTCTTATCTATCTATCTAAATCTTATTTTATTTTATTATTTTATTCTATTAGGTTAGTAGTAATTTAATTTTATTTTATTCATTCATTGTATTTCGCCCAATTTGACCATGTAATACACAAACGATTTATTATATTATATTAGTATTATGTATGTCTATCGTAAAGATTCACGGGACTATAGAGTCCCGGTCCTTTAGCCGGCGTGCGTGGGGACGTATCCAACACGTAGAGGCCCGTTTGACAGCTTTGATCTTATTTAACGTGGTGAACCTGTTGGGTCCCCCAGAGTGCAACGAACAAACAAAAATACACTTGAGGGTTCCCATCAGGTGCACCACCTACATTATTATTATAACAAATAGTGTATAGTACCGGATCTTTAACAAAAAAACGCGTTGCAAAAGTCATGAACAGGCCAGCTAGGTAACTATACTTATTTTTTTTTACTTATGTACCTACATTGCCAGCGAAGAAGTCCCTGAAGTAAAGTAACTACATATTTAAGTGTAGGCCCAGCTAGGCTGAGTTTACATAATGAATAAGGCATTATTAAGTACCTACCTAGCTCTAATTTCCCTTGGTACAGAATTTAGAGTTAAGACTTATACGGCTTATAAAAAAAACGTGTTTTACTTGGAAAACCACTTATAAAAACAGCCAGCGACGCTAGGATACCTCACAGCCAGAGTTCTATAATAATAAAAAAAAAGGTATCCTAGAATGGCGCTGACCGAACCTATACAATGTGCGGTTGTAAAATATCCAGCCAACAACCGATGTTATAGAGTTTCTTCCTTATACGGCCGTCTATGAAACATACGGTGCAAACTGCTGTGGTATACGGCTTCGCATTAGTTGCAGCGATGCACTCGGGATTGTCACAAAACAACAATCCATAGATGGCAGCGAGTGGACTTTGCTGACGGATGGATTGTGGGTAGGTTGAATTTGAAAATTTGAATTTGAAAAACATTTATTTACATAAACCACACACACACACACGTATACAGAGAGCACAAAGAAAGAGAAATATTTTACACATGCAGCAAAAAAAAGGCACAAAAACAATTTGAGCAAAATACAATATACGAAGTAAGTACAGGAGAGGAATGTGGATGTGGCAAATGCAAAGGGGCTCTGACTCAGCATGTGCTGAAGAGGCGGACCACTCCAGCGCTGGTCTTCCGTCGATTGGTCGGTTGGTATGAGGTCCAGCCCCCGTAGCCCGTAGCACGTGTAAGTCGGGCGCGCCTTTTAACGTAGCAACTAGAGTTGCAAATGCGACCATGATGAGCTTATGTGCGACCCAAATTCTTGTTATTTTACAAATTTTCAATTCAGTGACAAAATCTATAAGAAAAAGCGCAAATTGCTGAATAAATCGCGGCCTCGGGAGAATTTTGATGCCTATAAATGGCGTGTCAAAATGTCAACAAAAAGTCGCGCGCGTGTTTTTTTAGCTCTATGTTGACATGGTGCAGCGCGCGCACTAGTAATCGTTAAAAAGAGTTATAAATGAGTGCGCGACTTTAATGTGCTACGGCGGGGTGTCAGAGTTTTCAGGCCGCCCAAAGAGCCTCTAACATGGCGTGCCTTCCGAAATACTAGCGGATGGTGTAGGGCTGCGTTTTCCAACCTACTAGCTATTTGTTAAAAGTACACTGAGTATACATATTGTCCCGTTATCCGCTGTCAAAAGATGATTATTGCTTTCAAGAAGAGCTATTTTCCAGCAAAAAAATCTATTTTGACAGCTGTTGACAACGTTAGTGGATTTTTTGCTGGGCTCTGTGGTCAAGTTACACCACAGAATCTACCTACAGAATGAAATGACGTGTCGAGTCATCAAGTGGCGATATGTGGGTAAACTTTATCTTAGTCTTTGAATCTAAAAGAAGATATAATAGTATGTTGGCCCACTTGCTAAGTTACGATAGATAAATAAAAATCTAAGGAAAATAAAAGGAACGAGGCTCAGAAAGGAGCTGGAAAGGCTGTAAAAGAGCTAGCCTGAGTAGAGACTAAGGCCCGGTTTCTGAGTTGAGAAATTCACTAAGCAAATGGGTAAGTATCGTCCTGTCTCGGCAGATTTCTCACAAAAGAGCGTGACAGAGCGATACGTAATTATGTGCTTAGTAAAATTCTCAACTCAGAAACCGGGCCATATAAACCTAGGCCCGGTTACTGAATTGAGAACTTTACTAATTAAATACTTAAGTATCCTTCTGTTCTCACACGTTCTTTTGTGAGAAATCTGCAGAGTAGAGAGGGCAGCTACAGTATCAGTGAGAAGCCTTCTACGCCTCCCTATTCTGTGGCCGGTGCGAGGGCGGAGCAAGCAACGGTCTATATTTTGCAATTGACCGAGCGTCCAACTATGGCGCACAATATAGTGTAATTACTAGCCCCCCGGTTGTTCCTCGAACTTAGTTTGAAATTGAAGATGAGCAAGTTAACTTACTCTGTGCTTACCCCGCATTACATCGGCGAACTTCACGGTGCCCTCATCATAGCTCGATTCACTAGTTTGGTTCCTGTTACTGTTAGTTAGAGGCTGCGGGGACCATCAGACATACGTCTTACAAGTTACATTTAGGTAGGTACTGTTTTCGGTCTCAATTTACCTACAGGGGTGCAAACAAATTCGACGACAAAGTTTTTTAACAGGCTGTCTACTTATCAATACCTACGTACAACTTTTAGTACCTATATCGCTAAAAAACAGATTTTTCATTCGTTGCGGTACTGCTAGGGAGCACAACGTCAAGTTTCATCCCAATATTGGGTAGCGGCATATTGCTTTACGTCGTGAAACAAAGCAAGATGGCGCTAGCCGATAATGGGATAAAACTTTTATCTTGAAGTTGTGTTACCATCGCCGAATTATGTATGTAACATCAGTTTTTTTTTCAGCCTATTCTTTCTTACCCACTGCTGGGTATAGGTATTTTCCCCTTCACGCCATCCTCCTCGGCCGTCTATCATGGGATGAGGATAGGAACTCCTGGGTTATCACCTTTCGTATTAGCCATAAAACATCACGCTCAGATTTTTAGTCCGATTATTTTTAGCTATGTGGTAAAATTGGGTTGTATTGATGAGTAGAAAGCTTGCTACTTCCACTATCCAATTTAGTTGCACCCCGTAGTGTACTTGTTTACATAATATATTTTTTAATCTTTAGTTTTTTTAAGGCACCATTTAATTTTGTTTAATAATCTTTCGATAAGTAAAAAGTTGCAATATGCATGATTCGGCTGTAAAAACTGAGCAGAGGGTCTACCAGGAGTGCGTTTGGACAGACGTCCGGCAGACGTCCGGCAGACGACCACGCGACGTGAAAACAAATGAAAGTGTGCTGCCAACTTGACCATATACTTGCCAGAATTGACATAAGTCATGCGTCACTCACTTTCACTCAAGAGAAAACCTGGAAAATCTTTTGGAAATGAAACCAAACTAAATAATGTATTTACAGCCGTAGTACTTCTCGGCAGATGGTTACTCAGGTTCAAGTTTACGCAGATAATAATTATCCAACCTCAAACAAATCCATTGAGTCGATCATACAATGCGCCTTTAGTGCAGTGCTGTGGGCATGAATTTATGGCACAAATCCAGCTAAATATAGAGGGAGAAGACAAGGAAACCTAACCCTGCCAAGAAGCGGGGCTAAAAACACAAGCATAATCTACTCTGGCTCTTACAAATAATGTCAAGCAAGTCATTAAGCTACAAATATAATTTATGGCTTGTAGCTTAAGTTACCAAATGAATAAAGCTATCCAAAAGCACCCTCATGAGCCACACAACCCTCCGATGACTTGATAGTGCCGTGATGTGATACCGCAGTGACAGAACTCAATGGAGACTCCAATGAGGAAACAAACGACTGGATGCCGCTGCGACCTGCAACTAAGTACTGCATCCTGAAATTGGTCCGTCAAGGTCAATGCACGTGCTCGCTGGCCAGGCTCTGTGCATGATAGTTTTTCTCATTGTACACGCAATGGGAGAATGGATGGAGGCCATTTCCAGACGCAATTATTTTGGGCGACAGTGGAAACGGCCTTCGACAGTGGCTGATTATTCCAATCTTATAATAAACCACGTTGGATAACCTGGAGAAAAACATGATTCCAGTATTTTTGATTTCTAAAACGTATGCAGGGACTTGCGTTCGTGACTTTGTAGGTACCTATTGTAAGTATAATAAATTAAAGGAATCTGTACTTAAAATATTCTTTTATTTCTTCATAGATACCTAATAAGGTCTTATGTTGAGAAGTTAGAACCACAAAAAAACAACAACAACAACAACGCACTTACAAACTTTTCCTTTTTACAATATTAGTGTAGAAGTGTAGATTAGTGTAACGGATCCACTAAACTAATCAAGAAAGTGCTGCTGCACTAAAAAAAAAATAGGTAGGTGATTTGTTGCACAAAACGAACTTTATTCTTAACTATTTTTAGGAATAGAGCTAATAATAATAATAAGCTAATCACTATTTCACTTTCTACTGGTTTGTCTAAAACTAAACGTCTCTGTTTTCGTTGACTTCACTTTCCACTGTTGGTAAATTGAACAATTTTACTGATTCTGCTGATGGAGGCCATCCAAGCGGTCTGTTCGGGTCTCGCCCCCTGCTACTCTAAGAGCAATATTTCCAGGTTCATTTTTCGCAGTTCTCTTTTCATATAGGGCTTGTCATCATCATTATAAACGTATTTAAGAGTTATCCTCTTGTCGGTGCATCATTCTCCATGAACTTCAGTTACAGGCCAGTTCCTTCGCAGCCTGGTACGTCTAGACCACAGCCTTCTCTTAAATTTGATCAAAATACCTTCGCCGTGGCCTTCTTCTACCTCTCTTACCTTCTACCCTTCTTTCTATCACGTGTTAGCAATGATGATATATAGTTCTTGTCAGGCCAACAAAGTGTTCTTGTTTCCCAACCGTTTTTAGGGTTCCGGACCTAAAAGGTAAAAACGGAACCATTATAGGATCATTTTGTGGTCGGTCTGTCTGTCTGTAAAGACCTTTCTCTCAAGAACGCGTGGAGGTATCAGGTTAAAATTGATATCAAAATACTCAGGTCTGCAGTCTCTTTGAGCCTTAAAAAAATCAAGCTTCTAAGTCAACAGAATCAAAAGATACTACAAAAAATGGGGTCTCTAGAAATGTAACATGACATAGAAACTAGCGCCCTCTATATTAGTTACAAATATCAACGCTAGAGCGCGATGGATGTTTTTTTTTTTCTTCCAATTAAATGCAGAGAATGATGGTACGAAACCCTCGGTGCGCGAGTGCCAGTTGCACTTGGCCGGTTTTTTTAATAGTATTTTTTCGTTGTCGAATGATGATTCATTATTTTTGAGTTATCTCGTCTGATTGACTATTTTATTTTATTTATTAAGGAAAACAAACAGCAGTACAAAGGAGTGTTAAATTTAAAGATTAAGGGTAGACGAGAGCAAGGTGGCGGGAAATTCAAAATTTTCACAACCTTTTACATTTTGTAGCTAAACTGAACTATTTTTGTTCAGCGATTTTTCGTTCGCGAGAATAAAACCGTATTATTTTCATTATTGTAAACAACAGAACAACAATAATTCAGCCGATTATGTGTTGTCTACGAAGCAGTGGTAGTGCCCAAAAAACTTGTCGTAGACCTGAACACATAATCGGCTGAATTATTGTTGTTCTGTTGTTTACAATAATGAAAATAATACGGTTTTATTCTCGCGAACGAAAAATCGCTGAACAAAAATAGCTCAGTTTAGCTACAAAATGTAAAATCTGTGAAAATTTTGAATTTCTTGTAACACTACTATCTTCCAGCCTTAAATACATACGTTGTGTTAATTAATTGTACAACCAGCATCGTAATCCACAGCAAAGAGCTTCCAACATTTTGTATGGCAAGTTACATAGTGACACCGCCGCCATTTAAAAAAAATCACGTTTTCTCAGCTTGTAACTAAACCTAGCTTATTAGATCGAGGAACAAAATATAAAACTAAAACATTCTTAGGAAAAATGTCTAAAACGATATCGTTATGAAGATATTAGAGTATTAAGATCCGCTTTTCTATGGAGATTGAAGTTTTCAGTCCGACATTTTCCTATGGGGTCGGAGATTTTGATTTTAAATAAAATCTTCCAGCTTAGGACGAAACATATCTTAATAGACGGAGAAAAAAAAATAAGACGAAAACATTCTAAGGAAAAATGTCTGAAACGATATACTTACGGAGATTTTGTGGTTTCAAAATTCAGTTTTGCCTAGAGCAAAACTACAGACCGCCATGTTGATAAAAGAAAAGTCTTGGAACACAAAACCTCAACGAAAAAAAAAAACGATGACACAACACATATTGAAGGTAAAGCATGTGTGCATAGGCCCGTAGCAGCGAATAAAGCTACAATATTATTATGTAGGTATTTGGTTTAGATTATTAAAAGGCCAGGGATTTTTCTTTTTTTTTTTTAGTTTGTCCCTGCATGGGCGGGATAGCCGAAGGTCATCAGACCGAAAAGGCCAGTGATGAAAATTGCCCCAACTGACAGAAAAAAAACTAAGGCCCTTGCATCTACGACATAAGACCTAGTACTTAGGACTTAGGACCTAGGACCTAGGACTTAGAACTTAGGATCTAGGACATAAGACTTAGGACCTATGACTTAGGACTTAGGACCTAGGATATAAGATAAAGATAAAGATAGAGATAGAGATAGAGATAGAGATAGAGATAGAGATAGAGATAGAGATAGAGATAGAGATAGAGATAGAGATAGAGATAGAGATAGAGATAAAGATAAGGATAATATAGGAACTAGGACCTAGGACCTAGCCCCTAGGACCTAGGACCTAGCACCTAGGACCTAGCACCGAGGACCCAGGACCTAGCACCTATGACCTAGGACCTAGAACTTAGGACCTAGGTCCTAGGTCTTTATCAATTACACACTCTGTACCTACATCATATTTTGTTAGCTCTAAGTTTATTTGTTTTATTTTGGTTGTAATCTGTATTTGTGTCCTTGCTTCTAATATTGTTGTGTATTATTGTGTGTGTCAAGAAGTACAAATAAATGCATGAATATGAATATGAATATATATGAATTACTCGCTTTATTTGAGTAAAGCACTATACACGCCTTGGTCTGCAATGTGTGCGCTGCTGGCCACGCTATGATGGCCTCGAGCTTAGCTTAGCTACGCTCTCGGCCCTCAAGCTTAGCTTAGCTACGCTCTCGGCCCTCAAGCTTGGTCATCATTGCAGCCCTTGCTGTCCGCGCTATAAAGCTTGTCCATCAAGGGCTGCAATGCTGACCACGCTGTAATGGCCTTGAGCTGCGCTACGCTCTGTCGGCGCTCTGTCGGCCATCAAAAGCGCGCCAGAAACGCACCCATTACAGATCGCGGCAGTGATGTACACACGACAGCACGTCAACCCTTACACGCTAGCACTCTGCTCAGTTATTAATGATTGTAAGAAAACATGAAACTTGAGAAAAAAGCAACCCTAAGAAATAAAACCTACGCACATTTTGGAAACTCTTTTGTTTTACACTAAAGCCGCGTTTTCACAGTCAAATTACAATAAAACGAAGAGTACAATTTACTCTATGATGAGATTGACGGGCACCGTCCAAGAGAGCCGGGGCTTCTGATTGGTCGGTTCTTCTGATATTTTGTCTATGGGCGCAAAAACATCAACTAGGACGGAGCTCTAATCGTCAAAATTGCCTTGGATGGAAATTTAAAAAATGGCCGGCAGATCAGGAGCCTTGTCTTACTTGGACGGTACTCTCGTTTATGTAATTTTACTGTGAAAACGCGGCTTTAATATTAAATTGTTGATCTATTTTACATGCGCAAAGAGTTTTCTTACAACCAAGTTGTTTTATGCTCAAACAAATGTTTAAACCCTTATATGTATTTCCCAAAGTATATCACTTTCGTATTTTTTACTAAGAATAGTTAATTTTTATAATTGCTTTCTCTGTAGATTGAGATATGTTTTAGGGTGGTATTCATGAACGATACTTAAACTGAGATCGAAATGGAACTCTGTTTAAATTTAATTTAAAGTGAGATCAGTTTTGAACTTACTTTAAACTGATTTCAAAACTGATTTCAAAACTGATCTCTGTTTAAACTAAGTTCAGCGAGATCAATTTGAACTTACTTTAAATTGAGTCCAAAATTGATATTCGAATCGAATCGAATCCAATCCAATCGAATCAAATCGAATCGAATCGAATCGAAATGAATTGAATCGAAATTAATTGAATCAAATCGAATCGAAACGAAACAAAACGAATCGAATCGAAACGATGCGAATTGAAATGAATTGAATCGAATCGAATCGAATCGAATCGAAATTAATTGAATCGAATTGAATCGAAATGAATTGAATCGAATCGAATCGAATTGAAATGAATTGAATCGAAATGAACTGAAACGAATCGAATCGAATCGAATCGAAATTAATTGAATCGAATTGAATCGAAATTAATTGAATCGAATCGAATCGAATCGAATCGAATTGAATTGAATCGAAATGAACTGAAACGAATCGAATCGAATCGAAATTAATTGAATCGTTTGGAAACGAATTGAAACGAAACGAAACGAATCGAATCGAAATTAATTGAATCAAATCGAATCGAAACGAAACAAAACGAATCGAATCGAAACGACGCGAATCGAAATGAATTGAATCGAATTGAATCGAATCGAATCGAAATTAATTGAATCGAAATGAACTGAGACGAATCGAATCGAAGCGAAATTAATTGAATCGAATCGAAACGAATTGAAACGAAACGAAACGAATCGAATCGAATCGAAACGAATCGATTCGAAACGAAACGAAACGAATCGAATCGAATCGAATCGAATCGAATCTAATCAAATCGAATCGAATCAAATCGAATCAAATCGGCTATTGCTAGATTCATGGTACGGTCGGCCACAATCACAGATACCCCATGGCAGCTCTTATCGCGCGCGGCATAAGGGCGCCAATCGAACAAAAAGGGGTATCTCAGACTGTACACATGGTATGACAGCACGTCAGACTGTACACTTTTGTTGTAAAATCGCCCGTAACGTAACCCAGCAAAGTGCTAGCGTGTAAGGGTCGACGTGCTGTCGTATGTACTGATTCAAGTATCAAAACTTTAACTGCCCATATCTCCTAAACGGCTAATGATAGAGCCATGTTTATCGTACTCTAAAAAAAGGACTCGACGAGCTCTACCTGATGAAAGAAACAAAAATAATAAAAAAGAAGTATCAAAGAAGTATCAAAACTTTAACTGCCCATATCTCCTAAACGGCTAATGCTAGACCCATGTTTATGGTACTCTAAAAAGGGCTCGACAAGCACTACCTGATGAAAAAACAAAAATAATAAAAAGTAAGTGTCAAAACTTTAACTGCCCATATCTCCTAAACGGCTAATGCTAGACCCATGTTTATCGTACTCTAAAAAAAGGACTCGACGAGCTCTACCTGATGAAAAAACAAAAATTATAAAAAAGAAGTATCAAAGAAGTATCAAAACATTAACTGCCCATATCTCCTAAACTGCTAATGCTAGACCCATGTTTATGGTACTCTAGTCCTATAGTCTAGCATTAGCCGTTTAGGACTATAGGACTAGAGTACCATAAACATGGGTCTAGCATTAGCAGTTTAGGAGATATGGGCAGTTAAAGTTTTGATACTTCTTTGATACTTCTTTTTTATTATTTTTGTTTCTTTCGTCAGGTAGAGCTCGTCGAGTCCTGTTTTTAGAGTACGATAAACATGGGTCTAGCATTAGCCGTTTAGGAGATATGGGCAGTTAAAGTTTTGATACTTGAATCAGTACATACGACAGCACGTCGACCCTTACACGCTAGCACTTCTCTGGGTTACGTTACGGGCGATTTTTTCAACAAAAGTGTACAGTCTGACGTGCTGTCATACCATGTGTACAGTCTGAGATACCCCTTTTTGTTCGATTGGCGCCCTTATGCCGCGCGCGATAAGAGCTGCCATGAGGTATCTGAGATTGTGGCCGACCGTACCATGAATCTAGCAATAGCCGATTCGATTCGATTTGATTCGATTCGATTCGATTCGTTTCGTTTCGTTTCGAATCTATTCGATTCGATTCGTTTCGTTTCGATTCGATTCGTTTTGATTCGATTCAATTCATTTCGATTCGATTCAATTAATTTCGATTCAATTCGATTCGATTCGATTCAATTCATTTCGATTCGCGTCGTTTCGATTCGATTCGATTCAATTAATTTCGATTCGATTCATTTCGTTTCGTTTCGATTCAATTCGATTAGATTCGATTCGATTCATTTCGTTTCGTTTAGATTCGATTCGATTTGATTCCTTTCGTTTCGTTTCGATTCGATTCGATTCGATTCAATTCGATTCGATTCGATTCGATTCGATTCGATTCGATTCGATTCGATTCGATTGGATTGGATTCGATTCGATTCGATTCGATTCGATTGGATTGGATTCGATTCGATTCGAATATCAATTTTGAACTCAATTTAAAGTAAGTTCAAAATTGATCTCGCTGAACTTAGTTTAAACAAAGATCAGTTTTGAAATCAGTTTTGAAATCAGTTTAAAGTAAGTTCAAAACTGATCTCACTTTAAATTAAGTTTAAACAGAGTTCCATTTTGATCTCAGTTTAAGTATCGTTCATGAATACTACCCTTAAAGTTAGCCGCAAATATGCGATTTTTTAAAAATGGCGGACATTTGACTGTACCATTAAGGTTGGATGGCTTTTATAGGTAAGTATACCAAATTAATATTTTTTTAAGGTTGGTGGTTTTAAAGGGTTGGTGGCGGTGAGATAGAGAGAGAGAGAGAACACTTGGTGGTAGAGGTGGTGGTAGTGGAGGAAGGTTTTATTGTGGTATTGTTATTACCTTCGACTCCGGGGCTGGCAACCCTAGGTTTGGTGAGCCTACACTACACCAATAATTTTAAATATAATTTTGTCTTCTTCATAAAATATGCAGGATGTGCCCCCACCGGAGACCGTCCGTCTTCTATTCTCTTTTTTTCTGAAACAGTAGGTAAGTAGTAAAGTTATTCGTTATGCAAGGCTGTAAAACTATTATTAGGTGCGAGTGATTGTATAGAAAACCGAGCAAGCGAAGGATGAACCAAAGCATAGCAAGGGACAGGCATGAAACGAAAATCTCTCCATCTCCAGACTACTATTTTTATTATAGTGGCCCTTTTACCGACAGCTTAGGTCACGAAACACTCACTCACTCGTGTGTACCTAATAAGAGTACCTTTAAACAAGTACCTTTGAACAGGATTTACGGTCGGCCACAGTCTAAGATACCCTTACCGCGCGCGGCTTAAGGGCGCCAATAAACAAAAAGGAGTAGGTATCCGAGCGTGTGGCTGACTGTACCTATGATCCCACCATAGTTTCTCACTAGGAAGTAAGTAGGTACTTACCGTCGTTCTTTTTTTCCAGTTTTTCTGTATCTCGCAAAGACTTCCAGTCTTTGCGGAGTAGGCCTAAGGTCAGCCACGTTTTTCCATGCTATAACTTTAGTTCGCGGGATAAAGTATAGGAAAATCTTCCAAATAATATATATTATGTCGTTTTTCTTCTCTTATGAGTGTCAGAATTTCCATTTTCCTACTATTGACATTGACATAAAGTACAGATCAATAATTTTTCGTTACGCAAAAAAGAAGTTCTGAAAAAAAGTTTTCTTAAGAACCGAAACCTATTTATGAGGATTTGTAGTTTTATGAACCGTGGCTGGGTCGGTCAAAAGTGATCAGACAATCGGATCGGATGGACGGCAATACACGTACGATTTTTTCGTCCGACTTTTTCTGACCTCAGTCGTTCTCGAGCTATCATCCCGATGGTTGCATACGGAGCGGAAGGATGAAACTGTTACTTATTGCATAAGCGGCGGTAGCATAGGTAGCAATGGACTGGACTTTAAACTGAGATACCTATGACGGACTATTTTCAAAGTTACCTACGTAAATTTGTGAATTTGTAGTATCAATACTACAGGGTGCACTCTAAGTCGATAGCGGAACTTTAAGTAGGCTGTCTACTGATCAATATAAACAACTTGTACTAGGTGGTGAAAAAAATGAAGCTAAAAAAATATCAGCTGTTCCATACAAAAGGTCGACTTAGTACTGCGCCAAATGCATGAAACAGCTGATATTTTTTTCACTTCATTTTTTTTCGCCACCTAGTACAAGTTCTTTGTATTGATCAGTAGACAGCCTACTATCGACTTAGTTTGCACCCTGTTGGTACTCGCTTACCATCGTGACAAAACCCGCGGATTCGTTGGCTCTGACTAAGATGTCAGGCAGGATGGTATAAGTAGGTGCTTGGCAAGCCTACTACATCGTAACAATGTCCCAGGCACTGCATAGTCCGAGTGGTCACTACATGCATCTAGTGTGAGTGAAGGTGCTACTTGACGCTATATAAGTCATATCATTACTTTAAATTCAAAGGCATAAGTATTATTTGAATATTCCGTGCATGTGTCCGTTCAGTGTCACGAACGATATACAACGAGTTACAAAACATCCTAACTCTTTTTACAGGGTGTAACCTACTGGTCAACAGGATGTGAATTCTATTTAAAAAAAGTTGAAAAAATCGACCTTTATTTTATAACCTCAAAATTGAAAATTTAGCATATAACCCGTGTCATTAAAGAAAACATTTAGGACGGAGTTAAAAACCTAGCGTTGTCTCGCTTTGACTGTATTAATTAGAGCGAGAGGGCGAGTGTTTTGAAGTCCATCCTAAATGTTTTCTTTAATGACACGTTTTATACCTTTTTTGTTTTTGGTATTGGTAATTTTGGTTTTGATCCCTATCACCGGGTGATATTGCCCTGTAAAAAGAGTTAGGATCTTTGGTAACACCTTGTAGAGCCAAAATGGCAATACGGACGAAAAAAATCGGACGTGTATTGTGTCTCTATGCAGAAGTATGCAGACCGCGCCTTCAGACAATCGGATCGGCCATAAAATCGTACGCTGTTTCCGAGTTGGACGTATGATCCGACTATCGGATCAGACGTGTATTGCCTGTCCATAGAAATGTAGTCTGATCAGACAATCGAATGGAAAAATCGGACGTGCATTGCCGTCCTTATGCTAAGCTTGCAGACTGATATAGAGTTTTTGTTAAAAAGTATTACAACATAACATACCTCCTTGGTATCAGGACAAGCGTGAGTGTTTGGCTCGCGTACCATGCCGGACCTATGTGTAGCGGCATCATAATATGTCGTAGGTACGCTGCTCACCGGAAGTTGCAAAATCATTGACCAATTTTGCAAGTAACCATTGGACAGGCTATGGGATGATGTATTGTTGATTTCTCCGGAATTGAAGAACACAAGTCAGTGGATTGAAGTATTGATTGAACGAGCGAGCGAAGCGAGCGAAGTTCTCCGAGTCTACTTGAACAATCCGGCGTTTGTATGTTTGTATGTATGTATGTTTGTATGTATGTATGTATGTATGAATGTTCGTTCGACGATAACTTGAGTAAATTTAGTCCGATCGTTATGAAATTTGGTAGGCGGGTAAATAAAATTAAAAGAATTTTTAAATTTGAACATGAGCCAAATCGGTCGAGGGGTTCCCGAGATATGGGGTTGTATAGTTTATATGCAAAGCGCGCGCGCGCCTGCGCGAATGGCGTAAGCAAAGTTACATATATGTAACTGGGGTCGCGAGGTCATAGTTCGGAGCGAACCACTAGTTTTTTAGGTATACAATTAGTCAATTAGTTTCAGAAACCTTTATGCCAAATACAAGGTGTTACAAAAGTACCAACTCTTTTTACAGGGTAATAGCACCCGGTGATAGGGATCACAACCTAATTTTTTTTTGCTCTATGACGTTCCGTTGATTTTTAAATTAACTAGTGGTTCGCCCCGAACTATGAACTCGCGACCCCATATCTCAGCAACCCCTCGACCGATTTGGCTCATGTTCGAACTTAAAAATTCTCTTTACCTTATTTACCTGCCTACCAAATTTCGTGACGATCCGACTAAATTTACTCAAGTTATCGTCGAACGAACATTCATACATACATACATACAAACGCCGGATTGTTCCAGTAGACTCGGAGAACTTCGCTCGCTTCGCTCGCTCGTTAAAAAATTTGAGCTGATACCAAAAATAAAAAAGTTATGATTTTTTTTTAATTTTGAGGTTATAATATAAAAATGTTTTTTTTCAACTTTTTTACAGATTTGACATCCTGTTGACCACGAGGTTACACCCTGTAAAAAGAGTTAGGATATTTTGTAACACGTTGTATATCGATTGAAATTAGATTATGTTCACGTGTCATTTAAAATGTGTAGAAAACGCGATGCTAATAAGTTCCAATTTAAGTATAAACGTGCTAAAAATACAAAAGTGCTTCTATGTGCGATATACAATGGTAATGTTATAGAACTCATTTTAATCAATACCGACCACCAAGATTCATAAATTCAGGAGCTGTCAGATTTACTATAATATTATATTAATACTATATTGTTCACTGCAAGTCTGTGACTTAAATCCAAAAGCGCTATTCAAAGTAAAATAATACCTATTACCTTACATTAAGGTTACTAAATCAAACTAGTTAATCAAGGAAACACGTCACTGAAAGTGACAAGTTGGATAAACAACCTTACTACTAAAGAATTAGGATGCATTTTACATCAATTAGTGAAGCAGTTTAACCAACATTACAATACCATATTTTGACGAGACGTCCGGCAGACATCCGGCAGACAATATAAGCACTCGTGGTACCGGTGCAGTAAACTAAATACAAATTAATCGTAACAAATATTTCAATGGGTGATTAAATAAATATTTAGTGGTAAAATTTCTGAATTGGCAGTTACCTACGTGTGGTCATAACAACCTCCATAATGTTTATAGAACTGTTGTAAAAAATATTTCCCATTTTTTGTCTATTACCTAATAATGGAATACCCGACATTTAAATGTCATATCATTCGATGAATAGGTATGGTCCTTCCGGAACCTGCCCACTTCATAAAGTCTAAATAGATTTCCCCGTAAACGAGCGATAAGCACTAAGATAATCTCTGACCGTCTGCAAAAGCAATCTATAAATAAACAAAAACGTATTGAAAAGAAAGCGACGACGACGACGTCCGGGAGATTCCAATTTTTGCTTTGACATTTTAATATGCATTTTCAGATGGATATTCCGGTCTGGCGTGATATTGCAAGACACACCTGCTGTACTGACAAACCCAAGATTTAATAACGCAGTCCTCCTGTTCCCTCGATGTTCCCTCGACGTGGCACATTTCACATTTTTCATTGACTTGTTCAACATTGTTATTTTGCAAGGTACACACCGACGTACCTATTTACTTTCTGACATCCTGCCAGCTTTTCCTCAGTAACGGCTAGCAACAAACACAAAAGAACTTCCTGTAAAAAAAAAAGATTGAAAAGCTTAAGGAACTGACAAAGGTTTTAATAAGATACTAACATTCCGTTTTTAACACGGAACAAAAAAATGTGCGAACTAATGATGAACGTTGGATGTAGGGTTTCTCTTCGAGAGTTCTCGAACCGAGAATTCCCGGGAAATTTTGCCTTACTCGAGACGAGAAAAAAGTGATCGAGAAATCGAGAAATCGAGAAATTCAGTCGAAAATTTTAAAAACTTAATAACGCGCTTGCGCTCGCGCGCGGCTGTGTTTATGTTGTCTTGGGTTTTCTTTTTATAAACTAGTATAATTATGTTGCTTCGACCGTTTTATTTCAATTCTTATATGGTTATTTGTTGTATTGAACAAAATAAATGATCGTTTGAGTTTCAGTTTAAATAAAAGCAGCGTGTCAAAGAGCCAAGTTCAAGAACGACTTTAGTTTTCATATGTTAGTCATGATAAGTAGTTAGTTTACTAGCCGTCAAAACTACCCGAGTAAATGTTGAGTTTCAATAGGTAATTCTACTATTTAAATGTCATATTTTTAAATATCAAACATTGTTGTAGCAGTAAAAAAACAATTGATTGTGTTTTAAAATGATGTTATGCGTTATTATAAATAAATTTAAGGATTGTCTACAGAACTTGGCGGCAGCCATTTAGATCTCAATTCTTTTGTCGGTGAACTTGTCAACCACATACAGGGTGGCCCAAACATAGACGTCAAGCTAGAAAATCTAGATAGCTGACACCGAGGGCTACCCGAATCACCCCCATGTATGTTCAGCCATTTTTTGTCGTTTAGAAGTTATGGAGCTTTTAAGGTTTTTTTGAAAAAAAAAACCTAGCATTGGATTTTATTTTCTAACTGTTTTTTCTTTCGACTTTTCAGAGATATTTTTTATTCTTTAGGGTCTCAGATAATTTATCTATTACCAGAAAAATAATAATTAGCTATGGACTTCTAGAAGTTACCGCAATTTCGATCCAAAGTCCAAAAATATTGTTTTCGAGAAATCATCACTGGAATAGTTTGTATGGAGAAAAAATTAAGTAGAGGTCTGAAGGATTTTCTTTTAATTTCAAAAACTTTCCCAAAGCCTTAGTGCTGTTTGTGACATTGCTTTTAGAAGATATTTTATTTGTTTTTTCCAAAGAAAAAGACTATTTAGTCCTAATTGTTTGCAATAATGATAAAAAGATCTCGCTAGAGTTTATTTCGCTAAATTAAAGTTTTCCAAAGTTAAAGTCACATGAAACTAAAAATGAACGTTGTTGATTGATAAATGTTGTTGAATATTTCATAAAATGCGTAGTTTTATTGTTAAGTCACACATATTTTTCAAAATTTCCATATTTCTCGACAACCCGGGAATTCCCGGGAAATAGTGGTCGAGAATTCTCGTGCTCCGGGAAATAAAAAAGGTCGAGAAATGAGAAACCCTAGTTGGATGTCAACAAGACCCTAAAAAGGGTTTAAGAAATATTTATATCTTGATAAACAAGATGATTCATACAACAAAAGTGCAGTCCGATTCTTTTAAGTGCATCCATAGTAAAATTCTTCTTGAGCTGCCTATTAATTATGTAAGCAAACCATCTCCCGACTCTCCGCACTTCCGCTAACCAACGTAATTAGACTGCGAAATAATACACGTCATAAAACGAGACACGCGGTGCGTGAGTTATTTGCTAACAATTTACGCCGCCATATATCACGTCAGAGGAATCCTTCGCCACCGAACGCTCCTCCCATTAATTCTTTATTCCATTGCAAATGGCCTTCTTGTTTTCCCCAAGGGTATCGTGTTAACGTAATTAACAGAAAAAAGGTTTACTTCATCCTAATTTGGAATTCCGTATCCAGAGTGACCCGTATCAAGACGGACTAAGAACAGAGAATGGCTGACAGATTGATTTTGATAGGTATTTGCTTGACTAGCTATCAACACGTAGCCATTTAGGTACATAAAATAAAGGTAAGTACCTTAAACATGAAGTGAAAGGTCTTTTCATAAAGGATATTAGTGAGTGATACGTTTTTCTACTCATCAATGTAGAGAGGCCTAAAATAGTGAAATAAGTCTAGTTCATTCCATGCTGGTTCACTCGGTCGGTACTGAACGTTTTTTATCCGAAACGTTTTTCTGAGTAGGCCAAACCTCTGAAGTATAACAATAGAGGGTGCTGCTCAAACGTGCAATGCGTTGCAGTCTGTCACGCTCTAGGTAGTTAACAAAGTAACTGCCGGTTTCTGAGTTGAGAAATTCGCTAAGCAAATGGGTAAGTATCGTCCTGTCTCTGCAGATTTCTCACAAAAGAGCGCGACAGAGCGATACGTAAGTATGTGCTTAGTAAAATTCTCAACTCAGAAACCGGGCCTAAGAGTTCTACATAATAAAATAACAATCATGCCGGAGGGGCTGCACTTTTTCCTTAGCAACGTAAGATAATATAAAATCCTAGCATCTTGTCAAGAGCAGTTTATTCTCGTGACGCCTTTATTTGCAAAGAAATAAAGAGACGAGAGAGTTAATCGAAAAATATTGCGTTAAAAAAGTTCATCGTCATAGAGTGAAAACGTTTACCTAATTCAAAGTCACTAGTAATATTGTATATTTTTAAGGAACACTTTCACGAGGCCTTTTTCTTCAATTTGGCACCGATAGTAACTTTTTTTCAATCTTAAAAGTACCTAAATCAACTAGTTCATTCGTATGAGATTTTAACCGCTTGATTGGCGTAAAGATTTTTCCAGTACCCTCAGGGCGTCTTTGAGCCGAAGTAATACCAATGAAGAATGTCCGTGGGTCGGTCAAATCACTTGAAACTTTATGACCGTGTAGCCTACAAGTTTAGAAATACGCCCGTTTTTGTTTCATTCAAATCGAGCCAGTAGTTTTAAAGTTACGACGGTTTTAGTTTCCGTTCTTTTGGAGTTTTTCGCGCGAGCGCGGCAAACTCGCGTGACGTCACTAAACAGCTGGCACCCGACACATACACCGTAACACTCATTCAAAGGGCTGTATCTTTGGAACCGTACTAGGTAGCCAGTTGAAATTTTCAGAGATTATGTTTTATTATAATGGATTACCTAAGAAATAATAAAAATAAAAAAATATTAAAAAATAAGAGGGGTCCCCATACAAAAAACGTTGTTTTATTCTTTTTGTTCTATAAAAAAAACGGTAAGGCATACAAGCATCAAACTTGGTATGATTATAGGGCTTACTCCATAGTATAACAAAAAATATATAAAAAACGGTCAAGCGCGTCTCAGACTCACGCGCCGCGGGCCTGTATAACCAGTTTTTTTTTATTGTATGGTGGTACGGAACTTTTTGAATTTTGAATTTGAATTTGAAAAACATTTATTTACATAAACCACACACACACACGTATACAGAGAGCACAAAGAAAGAGAAAATATTTTACACATGCAGCAAAAATAAAAGGCACAAAAACAATTTGAGCAAAATACAATATACGAAGTAAGTACAGGAGAGGAATGTGGATGTGGCAAATGCAAAGGGGCTCTGACTCAGCATGTGCTGGAGAGGCGGACCACTCCAGCGCTGGTCTTCCGTCAGTACCCGGTAGCGGGGAGTGTGCCGTCGTGCAGGATAACAGAACAAGTGTCGGTCGGTACGTGATAGAAAAAATCGTAGAAATATAAATATAAATCTGATTAAATATTAATTGTAACAAATGTGTATTAATGAGAATTAATAATAATAATAATTAGGAATAAGCAATAAAATCGAATTGAATTGAATTAAATGTCAGAGAAATTTATTCAATTTTCGTGGTAAGAATAAGATAAGGGTACTTAGGTACCTATAAACAGAAATAATAAATAATTTCATGCGTTAATTCGAGCAAGCGAAGTAATGCATAACAACTGTGTATGTCACAATTATGTAATATAATACTTATATCATTTTATTGAAATTAATAAGATAAAAATATAAAAAATTAAAAATGTAATTGCCATTAAATTAAATTAAATTATGATAATGTCAGATAGATTAGATTAATTAGTAATAATTTTAATTGGTCAATTAGGGAAGCGATTTCTGTATTTCAAGTAGGATCTTTTTATATTGAGCTCTAAAGCAACCCTTAGACTTAAGCTGTCTAAGGGGGGGAGGGATGTCGTTCCAGCACTTAGTGGCCTGGAACCTAAAGCTGCCGCGGAAAGCGACAGTTTTATGCTCAGGCACACCAAGTGGGTTCGAACATGACCTTATTTTATTTCGGTTGCCTACCGCAGACCAACGCCAAACAAGTTTTTCAAATAAGTATTTAGGTTTCTGTGTTATAATTATTCCAAACATTAACGTTGCTATAAATAATTTCATTCTATTTTCAATTTTTAGCAGATTAGCATTATTAATATAAGGTGTGACGTGAGCCCGAGCGGGAATGTTAAAACAGAAACGGGCGCAAGCGTTTTGGACACGCTGCAACAGCTTATGTGTCTTTTGGAATAGGCATGGACCATAGGCAGTTAACGCATAGTCAAGTTTGGACATTACAAGTGTATCACAAAGTGCAACACGAGTATTTACACTTAGGAATTTGCGTATCGAATATAAAACTCTGAGTCTAAAGAAGCAGTTTCGTGCGACCTCAACTACATGCTTTTCGAACCGTAGGTGACTGTCCATCACCACGCCCAGATTTCGCGCTTCATCGACAAAGTCCAGACGCTCACCTTTAATATGAAGAATGGGATTTTGCGCTATTATCCTCTCCTTCTGCATTTTAGTTCCCAGAACAATTATTTTGGACTTTCTCTGGTTGAGGAGCAAGCAGTTGTGGCTACACCAATCGGATATGCGTTCCAGGTCATCGTTTATATCTTTTATAGTTTGAGTAATATCATGGAGATCGGTGGAAATATAAATTTGGAGGTCATCTGCGTAAATGTGATATTTGCAGGACTTTATGCTTCGTACGATATCCGCAGAATATATAGTGAAGAGGAGCGGGCCCAGGATCGAGCCTTGTGGAACGCCTCTGGTCACCTGACAGAGTTTTGACTTCAGAACCGAACCGTCAGACTTCTGTAATGATACTTGTTGACAACGATCTAATAGGTAACTTTGAAACCAAGCAAGAGTTTGGTTTTGAAAGCCATAATATACTAGTTTAGCCAGAAGCAAGTCCAAGTTCAAGGAGTCGAATGCTTTGGAGAAATCAAGTAAACCCAAAAAACTGCCCTTCCCTCTGTCCTGTTCTGCCAAAACACCATCTATGACATCAAGCAATGCAGTGGAAGTGCCATGATTCCTGCGAAAACCGGACTGGTGGACGGGTAAAATATTATTATTTTCGCAGTAAATTACCATCTGGTTGTGTACCACCTTTTCCAAAATTTTTGACAAATAAGGTAAGATACTGATCGGCCTTAGATCATTCATATTGGATGGGTTGTTGTTCTTTGGCAGAGGCTTAACCGTAGCAATCTTCCATTGGTCAGGAATGACTCCAGATAAAATTGATTTATTAATTAAATTTGTGATGGTACTTAAGGAGTGAGGAAGACTCAGCAAAACCATGTCTCTATTGATATTGTCAGCACCTACAGCATTAGATTTAAGATTAAGAATAATTTTTAAAATGTCAGTTTCATTAACGGTATTTAAATTAAAATGTATATTATTACGATGGCGATTAGATAAGAAATATGTCAGAGTGGAATTATTACATTGATTACCATGTGGGATGTTTAAAAAATTATCATTAATAAGGTCAGGACATTGTAAATGGTCAGGTAGAACGCAATGTTTTTTGTCAGGTAGGACAATTTTTTTTAGATTTTTCCACAAAACTTTAACATTATTTAAATTACAATTAATGTGGTATTCAAAATAGGCCTTTTTTTCGAAATACATACTTGCATTGACCAAATGTTTTAGATCTTTGTACACGGCATGGAGCGGTTCAGACCTGGAGCGTAGGTAATTGAGATGGGCTTTATCCCGTAGGTACATCATATGTCGAACATTGGACGTAAGCCACGGCTTTGTTTGTTCTTTTATTGTGATAGTTTTTACTGGAGCATGACGATCAAACAAGCACATAATAAATCTATTAAATAATGCTACTGCGATATTGCAGTCCGTGTTCGACGTTGTTAAGTGCCAGGGTATTTTTGATAAGTCTATATCGAATGCGGACCTAATTATATTTTTTAAAGGTCTGAAGGTGATTTTTTTTGGTGATATGACTTGTTTTTTTATTTTCATGCTAGCCGTTATCATTGTGTGGCCCCCAAGCTCCGTAATTTTAAATACAGCCACGCTGGCAACAGGTGCGTCAGTACAAATCAAGTCGATCAAGGATTGACTGTGTGAGGTGTAGTGCGTGGGCTCCGTGACACAGTTTTTTAGATTTAATGACTCGAGAAAAGAGCGCAGTTTCTTACAGTCAGAGTCATCGCAGAATAAGTTTATATTAAAATCACCCATTAGCACAAGATGGTCGTAGTTTGTAAAAGACGAGATGGACTCCGTCAACGCATCCAGAAATTCATCAACATTCACCCATCTTGGACGGTACGCAGTACCTATAATGAGTTTGCGTGTGCTAATGTTGACGCGGAGCCACATTTGCTCGACGGCCGCAGGCGCGGGCGGATGGGAGCACGCTCGCGCAGTGATTCCAGTTTTTAAATAGAAACCTACGCCACCGCCACGCGAACGCACTGCAGGCGACCGAGGCGAGTGACGCAGCCTGTAACCGGGCAAAGTGGGCGCCAGCGCCTCACCGCCAGCTCGCAGCCACGTTTCATTGATTGCTAAAAGGTCAGGGGACTCGCGCACAATGGCAACTTCAAGCTCGTCGTGTCCTGTACCTAATGAACCAGCGTTGAATAGACCCAACTTCAAAGGTTTGTTTCTTAGCTCAGCTTACAACGATAATTACCTACATTGCACGAATTTAGACACCAAAGATTTAGATAAAGACGATTAATTATGATTTTTAAATAAGTAAATTTAGCACGATTTAGTGTATGAGTATAGATATTGATAAAATAAATTAAAGCGATAAATAGACATTTTAAATAGAATAACGCGTTATAAGGATGTGGAATGTACACATTTTTGCAGGAATTATCTAACAAATGAAGCCCCTTTGCAGATGCCGACAGCAAACAATGACAAATAAAAGAACAATTAATACAGCCATAAAATGACAGATGGGAGAGATTATTTGAAAACATACCAGTTATCAAGCAAGAAAACCATAAAAAGATGCAGAGATACAGAAAGACGTCAAATATGATGGAAAGTAAGGTTGGTAACATTTTCAAGCATATGAAAAAAACACTATATTCATAATCATAAAGCCTGCGCGATAGTGGCGCCAATAGACAACGACTCAAAAACCCGCTTTAAATCGTTTCCAGATGCGATGCGATAGACCGGTGATGACTCGTCCCGTCTGACGTGGACACGACCTTCCTTGGACCAGACGAATTTCCAGCGGAAGCTGCGCCCAGCCTCACGAGACTGGCTGAAAAGCTTTCTATTCGTCTTGGTCAGCCTTTCGTTGACGTATACCCGTCGGACATCGTGTGGAGGAAGGCCGAGATCAGCTGTAGTGATGGAACCCCGGCGAACCCTTGCGCTCCTCATGAAGTCATCTCTGAGTGCGCGGCGTGACATGCTGAGCACGATGGGACGAGGGCGTGGGGTCGACTCGCCCGGCAGCGGGGTAGTGCGGCGCGGACCGGCGCGGGATACGCTCACGATGTCGCGTGGGTCGAGTGAGACTCCCAGTTTCACGGCCAGAGTAGAGACGATGTGTCCGCAAGACTCAGATTCAAATTCAGGAATTCCCGTAATTTCAACATCATTGAGAAGAGTAGCCTGCTCCCGGTCATTTAAGTCCGAACGAAGCTGCTCGATCACCTCGAAAAGGCCTGGAGCCTCAGCATTTTTCTGGACCTGAACGGCCGAAGCGAGCTCAGATTTGAGCCGTACGTTCTCCTCTTCTAGGCGAGACACTCTCTCACACACGGTCTTCACGTTATTGGCTAGATCCTGAATCTGTGCTGTTAAAAAGTCAGTGGTTGCGGTGAACTCGGTCTTGATCAGTGCAATGGATTTATTTACCTCCTTTAACATGCCATCTAGCTTAACGTTCAGCAGTGATTCGAGCTTGGCATACATTGCGTCGAACAATGTACTCTCAGTGCGCGAGCTCTACTCGCACTTGGCCAGTTTTTTTGTGTGTTTAGTCAGTGTTACAGTAGTGTTTTAATAAAATATTACTTATTTATAACGTTAAAAATTCGCTAGGGACAGGTTTTAAAGCCGCAAGCTATTCCCTCTAGTACGGGTTAGTTAGTGCTATAAAAATAAAAATAAAAACGTATATTATTACTTAGCTATAGATGTGGATGACGGCTTTGAAAAATGACAATCCGATTTAGCTTTATGATAGAAGTAAATTAATATTAATAAGTAATAAAACTAGTATAACCTAGGCATGGGTACATTTTTACTCATAAAAAAATCGTGGGCAACCATTAACTCGTCTGTTTTAGGTAAGTTATCGGATTGTCATTTTTCAAAGCCGTCATCCACATCCATAGCTAAGTAATAATATATTGTTTGGTATTTTTAAAGCACTAACTTACCCGTGCTAGGGAATATCTTGCTGTTTTCAACCAGTCCATAGCGAATTTTTAACGTTATAAATAAGTAATATTTTATTAAAAAACTACTGTAACACTGACTAAACACACAAATAACTGGCCAAGTGCAAGTAGAGCTCGCGCACTGAGAGTTCCGTACCGCCATACAATAAAAAAAAACTGGTTATACGGACCCTCGGTGCGTGAGTCCGAGTCGAGCTTGACCGTTTTTTATATTTTTTTTGTTATACTATGAAGTAAGGATAGATAGGTAAAGTGCGCACTCAGACGCTGTAGTGAACAACATACCGTTTCAAAACACCTGTACCCCTATACACTAAAAGTCCACTCAGCCAATCAACCGATAAAACGGCTAGACGGATTTGATGTTGAGCTAAGAACACTCAAGTCACCTTTCAAACAAAAAAGATATAAGTAATTTAAATCGGTTGAGCCGTTTCAGAGCTACGATACCACAGACATACACACAAAGACACAAATACACAGATTTTTCGTCGGGGGTTAAAAATATTGATGCTATCAAGAATAAGAATAATACATTTTTCTAGCAAAATAACATCTTTTGGCAGCTGAAAATATTAGTGGTAGCGGACACCTACTACGTCTTATTCATGCGAACAAGCAACGACGCACGATTAGTATAGTAAAGCATTAGCGGATTTAGGGGGGGGAGCAACCTAACCTAACCCTCTATAAAAATAAATTTAGTAAACTTTGTAATCTTGAAAACCTACTGTCATTGGGTTCGAGCCCCCCCCCAAACCAAAATCCTGGATCCGCCACAAAGTCGATCAACTGATAAGGGCTACGTTCACGCTAAAGTTTATTGTATCCAGGCAGTAGGTTGTGCGATATTGGCGTCCAGTATTCGACGTAAATTAAACGGACCGTCGGTTACACTAGACTTATGTATTTAGATACTGATGGTAAAATAGGTTGCCGGAAGCGTATTTCCCTAACCGTGTTGAATTCGTCCCCTCGTCGTGACCAAATCAATACGGTCAAGGAAAATCATGTATGTCCCGGGAGCCCATCGATTTCGTCCCCTCGTGTTGACGTAATCAATATGGGCATTTTTTTATTAAAAGTAAACTCCCATAAGCGTACATACTCTACATCTCTCAAGGAGATTAACAGAATAGGTGTTAGTAATGGTTACACTTCTTTTTCCAAAAGGTATAGTTCTCAATTTTCATACATGTGTCGGTCTGTCGGTTTTCTCAAATGATAGCACCTGTGCATTTTGCTGAAGCTGGCAACGTGAAGTACCTACTATGAACAAAGCTTTTGTTTCAAACTATTATAAATGCGTGAAGCAATCACTTGGACGCCGCAGTTCCTGGGACTTGTTTAGATGGATTAGGCTTGCCCAGCACCTATACCACCTTCCCAGCTTAGTCGACCTAGTTCACAGGACAGATAAAGTCAATACGTGTGGACTGTGGAGCCAACTAAACCGCGGGTTTCCCCACGATATCACCGCCGATCGACCGAGGACTGGGTCCCAAGTTAGTAAAGCTAGTTGTAGGAAAATATAAGGTTTCACCCAATTACTGTGGACCAATCAAATTATTTATTGTTAGGTAACATAATGTTAGTTTCATACTAAATCTTTTGTCTAAAGCTAATAAATAAACAGACACATTTATCCAGCGCGTTATGAGAGCCAAAACAGTGTTTCCGGTCCAATATACACCGCCCACCGCGGTTGGCTCCGCGCGGGGAGGGATGATATCGAAACACGTCATTCAAAATGCACATAATAATATGCATGTTACACGTTGCGCGTAATCGCGCTTACTTGCCTATGGTCTAATGAATATGGCAGGCCTATAGCTGCCATATTCATAATAAATAAACAGACACATTTATCCAGCGCGTTATGAGAGCCAAAACAGTATTTCCGGTCCAATATACACCGCCCACCGCGGTTGGCTCCGCGCGGGGAGGGATGATATCGAAACACGTCATTCAAAATGCACAGATGCATGTTACACGTTGCGCGTAATCGCGCTTACTTGCCTATGGTCTAATGAATATGGCAGGCCTATAGCTGCCGGTATGGCTGCGGTGGAGCCTGCTGTTTTGCCAGGTTTACATTACTCACTCTGCCGCTGGTAGTGGTCTAACCATCGGTTAGGTCTGATATGCCTGACTTTTTCAAAGTTTGGCTCGCAACGCGGAAGGTCATTTTGCGATAAGGACGTGTAGCGCTGGACCCAAAACTCTTTGAAATAAAAACTGTGTCGAATCATTTTGAACCACGAGATTCGAATTCATCCGATTCAAATCGATTTGAAAACTTTCCATAAACGAGCAAATCTATTAAATCTCCTTCAATAGACGAAGAATAACTAAACTTAAGTTCGGACGGAACGAACTTAAGTTCCGCTCCTATATCATAACAACCAGTATACCACTCACCCACACACTTGAGAAAAAGAGCAGGAGCAATATAGGCAACGTGGCTACAATAAAATAGCAGGTAGCAGCAGTGTGAGAAATACATTCCTGTAAATGCCTACCTTCCCAGAGATGTTCTTTGTTTGGAAGCCAAATATACGTCTTCAGCTTTCAGCTACAAAATATGTTATAGTTAGGTAGTACAAGGAACAGTGTAAGTGTATGAGAGTAAATGGGGCGTAAATGATGACGTAGACGAGGCACTATTCGGGATGCACTTGGCATAATAAATGCGTTTCCACACAGATTGAGTTGTGATTAGTACAGGATAACAGTACAACCTGCATTAAATGTCACATCCAGTATTATTGTATTTAATTTAGTTATGGCCACCTATGGTCACTAAAGTGTCTGGTTTGAAAATGTTATAATGAACCATAATATGCAGTTTTAATGCATTCTTTTTTAATTAATTTCAAGTTCACCAAACCCCTATTACGCTGCGAAGCCTAAAAGGTGAATTATGAAACAAAACTAAGTAGCCAGCGAGATATTACATATTTGTAGGTATTACATTTCAAATATCCGACAAAAGGCATCTATTTCCTTTCTTGTTGTACAAAATATATGGACACATGGCCCACCACAGTTTCAACGAAGCACGGCTAATTCAAAACAAAACACAACAAAAAGTTAAGGCAACATGGATAGAAAAAAAAATTGTCGGACAAACCCTGAAATCTCAAAAAATATATCAACCTGCTCCATGTATTTGCTGCAATACCTACGTAACAAATTTAAGTTTGGGTAGTAAGTAATTTCTTAAAGTCCGGCAGGACCTTTTCGTCACAATGGCCATAAAGCATTGGTTTTAAACATGATCAAGGATTCGTCTTTAAGACCTAACCGCGAGTCTTCTCGATAAATCTACTTGATAAATCTATTAAAAAACTCGGTACTTCATCAAAAATTTGTGACCCATTTCAAATAGACCCGTATTATGAAAAGTTTTATTGGCTGTCAATTCGTATAATTAAGTTTGGGAACGCCGAGGCACGTGTATCTGACATAGGCACGTGAAATGAAGCCATCAATATTCTAAATTAACCTCTTTATTTTCCAAGATCGGGAAATTGGGATTTGATCGTCCCATTGAGATCGAACTCAGTGTAATTTAGGATTTTTTGTAGTCAACACTTGACACGTTCTAGTAGATATTTATTGCTCTCCACATGAGAAATCAAGGCCATTGATGATTTTTATAGACACACCTCTACAGGGTGCACTCTAAGTCGATAGCGGAACTTGTTCCATACAAAAGGTCGACTCAGTACTGCGCCAAATGTATGAAACAGCTGATATTTTTTTCGCTCCATTTTTGTCGCCACCTAGTACAAGTTGTTTGTATTGATCAGTAGACGGCCTACTTAAAGTTCAGCTATCGACTTAGAGTGCACCCTGTAGTTACGTATTTACCGAGGCCTTTTATAGAATAGAACTCGAGCACTGGTCTCTATTTTGAACATTTGTTGAATCCTTATTACAAAGCTACGTAATAACTTTGCAAAGTTTGATCATTGAGTTTCCCTTCCTTAGTTTCGTTTGAAACTTACTTGTATCTCATTTTAATAAAGAAATTGCACGTCGGTAATGAATAGCCCATCAAGTAGAAGTTCGTAGAAGACTTGATATGCGCCGCAACAAGCTGCAGCGATTCTCGAACGTTCGTTTGCATCCGCGATATTCCGAGAAGCAATAAAGGCGCCTTGGCCCGTAACGATGAAGGCAGGTGGCGCCCGTTCGTTCAAACTGCGCCTAATGTTCTTTTTTCAGCACTTTAACTGTACAATTGGTGCCGTTTTCAGAACAATTTATTAGCTATTATTTTGCAGTCAAGCTTTTGTAAGGGAATTTACGCAGACTTTTGCGTTTCCTTTTAGGCGTCGGTACGTTTTTAAAATCATCTTAGTTCGAAGCCAATGAATTTAATCAAGCAAAAGCCGGCACGAAAAAAACTTTATGAACGAGTATGGCGCGGAATTTAATATTTATTACACACGTACAAAGTCCACGTAAAAAGTATTCGCCAAATAAAAAGTTCTATTCCCATTCTGTGACTGCGGTTGTGTAGTACTTTTTGTCCTGCCTGCCTGATTCATAGTCCGCTCTAAACGTTTTTCGGGCAGTGATTTATTCGACAAATTTTACATAATTTATACTATAGAAGTTTAAGAAAACAAGTAGCGTACCTATAATTTTAAACTATGTAGTCTTCAACGATATGGTAAAAAAAACAGGTACGAGTAATTCGAGTATTTGGTTCGAGTGCAATTGCATTAAGTAATTTATTAGTGTAGCCGACCGAAAACAAACACATGTCGATATTACGTGAATATACACCCGCCCCAATGAAATTCCAAGAACAAAATAACAAATGGATGATTTATAATAAACAATACTGACTTTTTCTCACAATAGAGGTAGAAGAAAGGTTAGCTGTAATCGTGTATCAGTTACTTGCTACGCATTGTCGTAGCACCTGTAGCCTGTGGAAGCTACGGGCTACGGCGTAGCTGATGCGTATTGTGTGCTACGACGTGCTACGCTTGGGTAATATTGGCACAAATCCACTAACTTTTTCCGACTGCGCGAGCAAAGTAGGACAGTGCGTATTGCTTTTCTATGAGCGAGTTATCAAATAAGGAATTAGCTTTTGTCATGAAACAAGTCAACTTCTAAATATGATTTCCATCAACTTTTGTTCAACAACTTTTCAAGAAGCTCGATACTTTTTATTTATTGGACATTTCTTATTCTTTAAAAGTGTGCATGCAGTTCTACCATTTCAGCGCTGCCTGCGCGGCGTGCTTTCGTGCCCCTCCACTTTCTACCACCTTTCTAGCCTCTTCTGGGCTAGGCTATTCTTCTTACTCCTATTAGTAACACTGCGCCATAGCAATAAAAAAAATGTATGGAAAAAAATTGCGCTTTCACCAAAGTCGTACAACAAAAGTAGTGTTTAAGGAAAAAAGCTACTTAAATAAAATATTTAAAAATTGCCATGTATTATGATGGTATTCAAAACTCGAGAAACTGTGACTTCAAACGATAACGTCTGATGAAACCTTGAAATGAAACTGAAAACATCAGCTGAAGCTGAAATCTAAAAATGTTACCGTACTGTATCTGATTAAACAATGTATCTGATCTATTAAGACAACGAAACATTTTACTTGAAAAGGTACCTTCTGTACCAATTTCGTTTGAAATGTAGACTCATAAAACTGTCGTACGAATTCATGATCCAAAATGTCACGCGTTCAGCTTCACTCCACAATAATAAATTACATTCATGTTAGAAAGCATTTCATCTCGTAGGTATTCAATTAACTCCTCTACAATGTAATAAATGAGTCTCAACCCGCGTGTGAATAATATCCGCAAGGGTAGAACGTTGGACACACAAGCGTGGGGTGCTAGGTTCAAATCCCTGTGCGGTGATCTATCTACCTTTCATCATCATCAGCGTGTTGACACTGCTGGTGAGTAAAGGCCTCTTCATGCCGAGTAAAGGCCTCTTCGTGCTCATGTCACCTCTCACGATCCTGTGCCAGAAATAACCACTGCTTTCTGGCTACTTGGGCTATGTCATCGGACCATCTGGCTGGTGGTCTCCCAACCGATCTCTTCCCCTCTCGAGGTCGCCATTCCACAATGAACTTCGACCATCTACCATCAGTGCGTCTAGCCAGATGTCCTACCCACTTCCAATACTTCAAAGACGTTATGCGTTTTCCGACGTCTGCCACTTTTGTGCTGTTTCTTATTACGACGTTCGATATACGGTCCACCATGATGGCTCTTTGGGCAACGTTGACTTTGTTCATATTATCTTTGGTAAGTGTCGTTGTCTTTAGTTCAATTCAAAGTTACGTATTGGTGAATTTGTAGTAGCCATACCAATCGCTAAACGTGAAGGAAAACATCGTGACGAAACCCGCAGTTTAGTTGGCTCCGCACGTATTGACTTTTCATTTTGTGTATGCAAGGCTGATTAAGTTGAGAGGGACGGAAACTGCCTTTACCGTGCGATCGCACACCAAATCAACCACAAATTTCAGCTAACGTTCGATCATAAAGCAATCAGGAGAGACCTAGCTAGGTTTATTAACGATCATAAAGAGGATAAAAAAATTCAAGCTCGCCATAAACTTAAACAGCCCCGAGGAGTTCAACCAACACCTTACCAATCTCCACATAGATGGAGTTTGGGGCGGTGAGGACGTTATACTGGCAGCGGCTGAATACTATCTTATCAATGTGATAATCCATCAAAAATCCGCGAGCCCACTCACCTATAGACCAAGCGACCCGTTGGGTGCAGTTACAAGTATTCGTTTATTCTATAGCGGTAACCACTATGATAGCCTTATGCAATTCGATGACGAGGATTCGGTGCAATCTATTGACGACTTCGCTCAAAGCCCATCGACACCAATACAAACACCCTCAGATACTTCAGTAATTACTCTGGAATCAAACTCGACTAACAAAACTCCACCAGACAACTCAACCCCAACAACTTGTGAACCAATGTCTCTCGACGAAATACCCGATGACAACGGATACTCTGTGCTAAGAAAGGTACACCATACACCTCCCCAACAAAGACTCACCAAATCACTTCGATTCGCTACATGGAACATAAGAGGTTGCACAATACAAACCAAAAGGACCCTTATAGATGCAGAACTAAACAAAAGAAACATACAAGTGGCGTGCCTACAAGAAACCAAACTTAAATCAGGCCACTACGAAACCGCGAACTTCGAATGGTTCATGAGTAGTAAAGTAAACAAACTACATAGGGGCCTCGCAATCCTAAATAGAAAAGATATGGGTTTATCTATAAATAACACCCTAACTGACACAGACATCATGGCTGCCATACTCACACAAAACTGCGACACACAAAGCCACAAATGGTACATAATAAATACATACATACCAGCTGCAAATGCCAAGGCCCCCATTTCATTCGCCAACCTCAGGGAAAGTATTAGGAAAAAGCCGAAAAACTCTAACATGATTATACTAGGTGACTTTAATGCACATATAGGTCACAAAGACTCCCACAAGTTTGTTAAGGGAGGGCATATTTCCTCAAACTTACATCACAGCCAGGCAAACAGCAATGGCGAAATGCTACTAGATACAGCCTACAACCAAAATCTAAAAATAGACACAACTACAGCGCGCTCATCGTGCAAAATAACATGGAGAACAACCAACAAGAAAGTTAGGTCCCAACTAGACCATGTTATCACTCCCATCGCTACGGGACCTAAGATTATCTTTATCAAAGGCGAGTGGCCGCATAAAAGCATAAGCGATCATAAACTAATCTGGGGAGAAGCAAAACCTCACAATCCAGAACCAATAAAAAAAACACATAATAAGAAACCGACACATCCACAATTCGCCCTCCCAACCTTTGACTACAGAAAGTGCGCATTCGATGCACTACAATCGGATATCACGACCGACAAATTCCAGGGAAAGGCGATAGACTATCTCCGCTCAAAAGTTGACCGCCCCAACGACGAAAGCCCAGCTATCCCGTGGGATATACTATGTGACTCTTTGAAATATGCTGCTAAAGAAACGCTCACTATCCAGCCCAGCACTAAATCTCGACAACATAGAATAGCTCTCGCACAGTTGCAAAAGGCCAAGTACTGTAAAAAGCTACACCCATCCGACCCAAAGCTAAACGCAAAACTTAAAGAATGCCGGACAAAGCTACAACTCATCAAAGAACTAGAAGAACAACAAGCCTGCCAGGCATTTTTTAAGGACCTCGGAAAAGTTCACCCGTCAAAACGCATGAAAATTATCTACACCTTCTATAGACGGAACAAGCTGGAACTTAGACGAAAGAAAAAGCAACGGTACATTCCGATGGTACACTGGGAGCGGGAGCTGAAAAAATCCGAAGGACTAAGCATAGGCACATTACCGTCAGAAAACATATCGGACCTTGGTTCAGAACCAACAAAAGAGGATATAAAAGATATAATAAAAAGAATGCGCAACGGGACAGCGCCGGGCCTTGACCAAATAGTGATAGAGATGTATAAAGCCGCGCCAGATGAGGTCATAAATGAGCTAACAAAACACATTCAGCATGCCTGGCAACATAATGAAGCACCCCCTTGTTGGACTGAAACAGTCCAGATCCCAATCCCAAAAACGCGAACGCCCCTAACAATAAACGACTACCGAAGAATCTCTATGTGCAACGTCAGCTATCGTATTTATGCGTCCTTTATTCTAAGTAAGCTCGACGAAGTTATAAATCAACTGGGTAATTACCAAGCCGCGTTTCTTAACAATAGGTCAACAGATGACCATATCTTCACCATTAGGCGGGTCCTAGATGAACAATGGAGGACAGGCAACACAACAATCGTACTAGCTCTAGACATTGAAAAAGCGTTTGACACTGTAGACCTAACTGCTCTCAGAGACATACTAATTACCCGATCTAATAAAGCTCTAACAAATAGAATCATCCAGATTTGCATGAACGAAACCACATGCATCAAATGGTTTGGTCAAAAAAGCGAAAGCATTAACAAAGGCAAAGGCGTCAAACAAGGCTGTCCGTTATCCCCGAGACTCTTCACAATTGTGATGGACGAAGTCCTACGTACCCTGGAGGAAGAATTAGACTACCTCAATCTTGACCAGGACCATCAGATAAGACTCCCACTAATACTTTCTTTCGCCGACGATCTAATATTCATAACAAACCACCTATGGCAACTAGACGAAATAGTAAAAAAAATAAAACCTCTCCTTAGAAGCGTTGGCTTACACGTCAATGAAACCAAAACAAAAGTTCTAGTTAGAAACCCCCTTACCGGAAACCAACCACCAGTACTCACGATCGACGGAGTTCCAATAAGAACTGTAGAAGAGATAAAATACTTAGGGACGTACATTACCGCCGGCCTGAGCAGAAGACTAACGATAAAAAAAAGATGCGAGCAAGCGGAGAAAAATGCCAAAGCCCTAATACAGTTTGTTATAAAATCCAAAATGGAGTGGCAGACAGTTAGACTAATATATCACATGGTAATTGCACCAACTATGTTATACGGCCTGAAGGCAGCGGCTCTCACTAAAGCGAACCGCTCAAGACTGCGCCGTTATGAACGCCTCATACTCAGCGACATGATGCAGAAGGCCGGAACCCTACCGAAAAGCAGGAAGATTCGTGACATATTGGAAGGGAAAACGATCACTAAGCGTCTAAAATGCCACCGAATGTGTTTTTACACTCACGTTCTGCGCCGCAAAAACCCCCACCTTTTACACGCAGCACTAAATTACAAAGCTGGTCCGAAAAAACATGGGCGCCCCATCTATACATGGAAAGACTCTCTTTATCAAGACATGCGCTACTACTCCCAAAGCAAACAAGACTGGATTAACCTAGCACCCTTCAAAGAAATCGCCAAAGCAACAGCCAACGAAATATACAAAACCCCTGAAACAGACAGTGATTACGACGAGACAGACACTGAACAACGAGATTGTTCAATAGACAACCATCATCGAAGAAACCCCAGAAACTCAAGAAACACAAGATCCTGCAGAGCACCCATACAAGAAGACGGATTAGTGCCTACCACCGACGTAGCCTAATCATAGACAATTCCCACAAAAGAAGGGACCTAATACGCTCATATTCCCACAATCATCCCAATCTCCTTAATATATTGGCTCCAGGTTGCATAACCGGCTGATTCACTACCCAATCCCTACCCGTCCAGAGAGCACGTGTTCCCCCTCCAAAACCACCACCAATCACGTCCACCTGGTATCAGTACAGTGCTAGGGCTGTCAGAGACCTGCGGCATTGCACACCTAGCACAGTATATACGGCTTAGGCTGTGTCGGGGAAACCTGGCTGGGTGGACGTTTTCGTTCGTTCGTTCGTTCGCAAGGCTGATTAAGTTGAAAGGATGTTATACGTGCTGGAAAAGCCTACTCCATAAAAAAAAAAACACGTCCCAGCCCTCCAGCGTCCGAGTAGTCACTTCACCTTTCTCGTGTGAGTGAAGGTGCCACTGGACGCTAAAATCATCTCATTACGTAGATCAAACGCCTAAGTAGTTACGCCGTAATCAATACTGGCGCTTAGTTTAATTAAGGATGTTTACAGCGGTCGTTAAAGCGAATGCACTTCAATTAGTCTAGCATTAGTATCGTTAGCACATTTAACAGGAACGCCATTTATCTATACAAATAGTAAATGTCGCAGCGCGGTCGTCGCCCCGTCACGCTTATGGCATTAAAATTTAACATTTTAAAATTACATTTACTGAAATATGTTCTACAATCTTAACATTAAGAACAGGTTCAGATTTCAGCTTTTATTTGGTCCCAACATAAATGTCAAGATTCTCATTTTAAGTCACCTTACACAATGAGGCAGCATAAATCCGCATTAGCACCTTTTAAAATACAATCTTAAAGACGTCTTTTTACGACCTTGTAAAGATTCTAACCTAAAACGTGTTCCGTAGTTTAGTCATCGTACACCGCAGCTTTAATGTCAGATGGTGACCGGTGGTTTAGATCCCAGGGTAGCTAGAGTAGCTGTCGTTGTCAGGGGTCCAGTTCGGCTGGTTCTCGGGATAGGCAGGCTGGCTGCGAGACGAGGCGTCCCTCAGGCGCGCCTCGGAGGCGCCGCTCCTGTGACGTCACTTGGAAAATGTGCTTTGGGTCAGCGGGACGCTCAAACGGATAAATTCGACCTCCCAATTACAGGTCACGTGGTCACACAACTGCTGTACCACTCTTTCTTGCGTAGTGTGAAGGCAACGGAGATATAGTTCTGTGTTGGTAATGTAAAAGAATCCCGTAGCTTGGATTCTCTCCTTGAGCGTTTTACTAGTCTCATAAATTTTTGCAGGGTTATACTCTTTGGATTTGGCCTTATGGATATCTTAATTTATCATTCGTATTATATGTATTTATCTAGCAACAAAACACAAACTTGTGTTTTGTTGCTCGATAAGTATTTTTAAAGGCTGTTAAGTACTTCAAAGCTTCATATAGTGATAAAAGTGTAATTTACGCTTATTATCATACTTTACACCATCTTTAGACTGTTAATGTTTTGGGAGTTTATGACGAAGAACTATAAAATCAAACAATTTTAATTTATTACTTTAAAATCGCTAACCAAACTTTCAGAGATTTTAAAGTTTGCTCCATAAATACAAAGTTTTTTGTTGGGATGACTGGAAAGACCCCTCATATTCAATTATGACTTTTTGTAGTAATAGTAGTAGTCAAATAAGACAGTGTGGTGGACTTACGTTTTTTGCATACAAAAAAGTTAACCGTATAAGGCCCGTAATATCATCACAGTTTAAACTTAGACCATAGATTAAACCTCGTATTTGTATGAAAATTAATCGACAGATAGGGTTTAAACTATCCTTTTTGGTTAAAACTGTGATTGATATTACGGGCCTTAAAGTCATAACAATAGCCAGTGCTACACAGCTGTTTTCGGGGATCTGAATACCGGTTAATCGTACGCTAAATATGAATACGCTAAATAAAAAACTAATATAAATTGATATACGTCAAAAGGTTAATGAGCATTTTAACTTTTTATTGATTCGGGAGTAAAAGTTTCATGTAATTTCAGTAGGTACTTACTTAATTTATAATAGACGTTTCTACTAACAAGTCTCGGAAGTTAATTACTCAATGTTTAACTCAAAGGCCAACTAAAAGGTGCCACAGTTTAAACAGTTCACTGCAACTCTGCAGGTGACTTATGTTTGTAGGAGCTTATAAGTTGCAATTTGAGTTATAAGCTCGCAGAGGTCAGTTTGTTTTCTGAATATTTCAGGCTTTACTACACTATTCATTTGATTTATGTGAGTGTTTCAAAAGTAGTGTCCACGGGAGGATAGAGTTTGGTGGTAGATGTCTAATTTTATTAGGTTATTACATTTATTACAAATTAGCATAAAATAACCATATAATTCAACTAAAAGCGATCTTATCGTAAGTATCTTCTCTATTTAACTAACTGAGCAGCGAGTAACAATTAAAATCCAAAAAAACATCGATTCACACTAGTGATCTCCATTTAAGTGATCAAATATCAAAATATATTCCTAAATACCACATTGTTCAAATGTTCATAAAGTAGCGTATAAAAACATTGTGTAAGATAGATATAAAAGTCATAAAAAGTCATATTCAATGTTAATTCATTATATAAATCTTTAGCCAATGTAACTAAAAATACACATTATTAATATTAGAAGTTTTGCTGTTTAACACGCTGAAAGGAGATCAAATAAATGTTGAGTTCTGAAAGTCGCAATTTCAACTTTGTTCAATATTTTATTTAGCCCGAATGCCGCCTACAATATAGGAACGACGCGAAAGTTTGTTTGTTCTACGACGCGAACCTTGTATTGGAACAGTAAATCGAAATCGCAGAAAACCCCACTGAAGTTTACATGCTTCAGCGCTCAAGTGCTTATTTTTACAGAATCAAAAATACGCAGCACAAATAGCTCTGAAACAATGACAGTGCAAGAGCTAATATCAAATCGATTAACATACTTATTAAAAACTGAAAGTTTTTGGGCTGAGCGTTAAGTATTGAGAAAATTGCCCTGTAGGTGTTCCTTGGTGACGTCGTATACCCACTTTAGATAAATGATTAGTTACTGGACTAATCGATTTTAACCCTCCGGACTAATATCCCCCCAAAAACGGGTTCACTACGCCTTGCCGAAACACGTTTCACCTAGTTACACTTCACCTATGACGTCTCATCTAACCTACAGTAGAGCTAACGTTCAAATCATCTAATGTTTGTTTTAACTATAACCATTTCTTCGAAGCTACACTTCACCTAATTACGATTCAACTAAACACAATTCATCGAAGCATCATTTGTTCGATGCTACATTTCACCTAATAATAACCAGTGGTTCGCCCGGCCCCGAACTATGAACTCGCGAGTGTACCTAAATGTTGCTAACACCATTTGCGCAGGCGCGCGCGCGCATTGCATATAAACTTTACAACCCCATATCTCGGCAACCCCTCGACCGATTTGGCTTATGTTCGAACTTAAAAATAAAATTATTTAAAATAAAATAAAAAATATTTTAATTTCATTTACCCGCCTACCAAATTTCATAACGATCCGACCAAATTTACTCAAGTTATCGTCGAACGAACATACATACATACATTCATACATACATACATACAAACGCCGGATTGTTCTAGTAGACTCGGAGAACTTCGTTTGCTTCGCTCGCTCGTTCAATAACTCTATACGTACAGTACAACTAAACACCATTCATCGAAGCACTATTACGTCACCTGCTTAAACTTTGATCAGTCGGTTTTTTTTTGTTATTGGACAGTTTCGCAGCAGCAAGTCCAACCCAACGACACGACACCTCATTTATTCAAATCGGTTCGAAGGTGGAACATAGGAACGGAAATACATACGTACGTATGTACATGACGGTACATGAAACATAAACCTTCTTTGGGCAGTCGGTTTAAAATTGAAACATGTTACACTAGTGGTTCGCCCCGAACTACGAACTCGCCATGAAAACGCGATGCAGGCGGAACGCGACGCTAGCGGAAAGCGATGGGGCCGCCAAAATTCGATCAAATGACATCTAGATAAAACAACATTACTTAGACTAAACAATTCCTAGATGAAATAAGCTCTCGGACTAATGACATTCGGTGAAATGAACCAAAGGTGTAATGTCATTCGGTTAAATGAAGTCTAGTTTAAGTGACATTGGATGATACGTCATAGGTGAAGTGTAACAAGGTGAAATGTAATTCGGCAAGACGTAGTGAACCCCCCAAAAACGGATTTCAAAAGCTTTCGTTGTGAAAAATCAATGTGCAATTTATGACAGTATCTATAACCTATAATAATTTATAACAGTTATTCCTACTAATACTTACCTGTTCCGATCCTCAAATAAAATAAGTACAAACGGTAAATCAGCTAATTTAATAGAATCTACTCAAAATGCAAAGCCACGTCTTGAAAGACGTGAATTCCAGTTTCATACTTTTATTACAAAGAGAACGGGAACTAACTCTTGAGCTAGATGCACTTACACAACTGCTATAAAACCGTAGTTCAAACTTAAAGACATAGCTTTTTACTATGCGCCTCCCACTACATTTTCCTAAGTAAATGTTTCTTCTTCTCGAAATAAGAATCAAACTTGCGGATATCTGGAAGTTTTCTTTCGTGCTGACATAGCGGCTAAGTTGGCTCCGTAGTTATTGACCTTGTCTTTCCTGTGGGCAAACATATCCACCGCAGCGTCTGAGTGGTCTCTTCACCTATTTAGTGAAGTAGAGATGCCACTGAACGTTAATCAATAGATGTAGAGAGAGGCACAGATGGCATAAGTTTCTAAATGTGTATTGTCATTATGGTGTACCTATTGGCTGGAGATTCAATGTATTCACACACTGTATGTGAGAACGGCTGGACTAATTGTGGATACCAATAAACATATAGTGTGATGAGATAGACCTATCTAGACCAATGTGATAAACACTATTAGATAGACCACCGGTTTTTAGGGTTCCGTCCCTCAAAAGGAAAAACGGTTCCGTACCTCAAAAGGAAAAGAACGGAACCATTATAGGATCACTTTAGGATTGTCTGTATGTATGTCTGACAAGACCCTTTTCTCAAGAACGCGTCAGGTATCTAGGTGAAATTAATATCAAATGCTTAAGTCTGCAGTCCTTTGAAGATGTGAAAAAAAACAAGTTTCTACATTTACGCAATCAAAAGATACGGCCGTTTATGGAAAATTTTGCCGCATTTTTAAGGAAATCAAAACCTGCAGGGTAATTCCCGATGAACTAGAATCATGAAAATTGGCAAGAAGCAGTGTCATAAACAGTGATCGAATAATCGGATGCATATTTACCTAAAGTAATTTTTTGGCTCAGAAATTATGGAAGCGGCTTCTTAAAACATATTTTTTAAATATAAATCCCGGGATTTCAGAAAATTCGGGAATGCAAAACTAATCGCATACGTAGCATGGAGACGACTTATTTAGCGTGTAAGTTTTTACGATCGATACAAAAGTGCATTCCATATTAGCAAACACCTGAACGCAAGTATCTGTATTCACCCGACTTAATTCTATAACCCAAAACACTGTATTCGTCGATTCCGGAATCCCGGGATTTTTTCGATACAAAAGTGCATTCCATAACAGCCAACACCTCAACTTTAGGTAAATATGCATCCGATTATTCGATCACTGGTCATAAAGCATAAGTCAGGCGCAATTTTTTTATTACATCACAAAAATGGGGTAAAAATACAAAAAATGTGGGGTGCAAATTTCAAAGTGATACGAACGTATCATGTGATTTTAAAAGCACAAGCTCTTACAAGTTTGTACACACGACAGCACGTCGACCCTTACACGCTAGCACTCTACCCGGTTACGTTACGGGCGACTTTACAACAAAAGTGTACAGTCTGACGTGCTGTCGTGTGTACGTAACCCTCGGTGCGCGAGTCCAGCTCGCACTTTGCCGGTTTTTTTATTGTATGAATTCGGAAAATTGTTATACTTGTCAAAGGAATACTAATTAAGCTCTCTACCCTATGGTAGAGAATCAAACGGTAGGTGCAAGTCTCTTCTGTTAAGGCACGATATTTTTTATCAAATTCAAGAATAACCGGAAATCGGAAATCTGACGTGCTGTCGTGTGTACATGGAACGGGACAGATTGCATTGCATCGCGCATATAATCGCATAATCAAACAGCCCCTGCTAGATATTCCGCCATGCAAATTGAATGTGCAGGATGCGGTCCCCTGTGAACGCAAAGCTCTAACGGGTTTTATTACATTTAAGCTAATTATGGTGCAAAAATAAAAATTAAAAACAGGGTTGAATAACACCGCACCGCAGCTCTCGGCGCGCGCGCAACGGCTACTCAAACGCAGTTCGAGACTAGCCACGGCGTCGCGAAGGGCCGTCTCGTTCTCCATGAAGAAGGTCTCCGAATGAGAACCGAAACTAGTCGGCTACACCGACAAATTACTAGTGAGTAAAACCGTGATTTAATAGAGAGAAAAAAAGGGTTGAATAACGCTGAATTCTAATTCCATTCTTGCGAGATCGATACTTTTATCAAAAATGTTTCGGCCCAGGGGGTCTACCGGCTAAGACGAAACCGATTACCATTGGCGAAAAGCGAAGTTCGATTTTTGAAAAATGTACTGCCACCCAGTTAATTTTACTGCCATCCAGTTAATTTTTCATAAATCGAACTTCGATTTTCGCCAATGGTAATCGGCTTCGTCTTAGCCGGTAGACCCCCAGAATTCTGCAACACTGCGATATCATTAGCCGCCATTCGATCCTTCTGTTTGCATGTAGATGTGCGGGCACAAAAGGCATAAAGAGAGGCTATAGCAAATTGATCATGGTTTGAAGGACCGCACATACACACATACATACAGCTGAAACTGCGGCCATCCATGATTCCCCCCCTATTATTATACAAGGTGTTACAAAAGTACCTAACTCTTTTTACAGGGTGCACCCGGTGACAGGGATCACAACCTAAATTTTTTTTTTGCTCTATGACGTTCCGTTGATTTTTAAATTAATAAAATGTAAACGTTGTGGCGGGAGAAAAGTATTTTTTAAATATTGTTTTCATTGACTTTCACAATGTTTTAACAACTCAAAGCTATGTAAATGCACCTACACACACAAACATATTTTAAAATTTGAGCTAATACCAAAAACAAAAAAGTTATGATTTTTTTTTCAATTTTGAGGTTATAAAATAAAATATTTTTTTTACAGATTTGACTTCCTGTTGACCACTAGATTAAACCCTGTAAAAAGAGTTAGAATGTTTTGTAACACGTTGTATACTCATACAAGGTGTTACAAAAGTTAACCCAACTCTTTTTACAGGGTGTAACCTGCAGGTCAACAGAATGTCGAATCTGTAAAAAAAGTTGAAAAAAACAATTTTTATTTTATAACCTCAAAATTGTTTTTTTTTTATAACTTTTTTGTTTTTGTTATTAGCTCAAATTTAAAAATATGTTTGTGCGTGTAGGTACATTTACATAGCTTTGAGTTGTTAAAACATTGTGAAAGTCAATGAAAACAATAGTTAAAAAATACTTTTGTCCCGCCACATCGTCAGGAAAAAGAGTCAGGTACTTTTGTAACACCTTGTATATTGTTCTTGCTTCGGTAGGTCCTCAGACGGTTTAGTTAGAGACTTCCGTTTTTTACTGGAATGTTTACTCCTATACGCAAGCATGCAAATGCCTAGTTTTTAACGCCGCCCGTTGCGCGGAAAGAATATTGGATAACTAATAAAGCTAGAATCGCAGTCAAAGGCTAATAGGAATACCAGACATGGCGATGGCTGCTTAAAAGGCAAATAACGTCAGTAGGTCAGTAGTATGAAGCAGCGTTTCTCAAACTGTGAACCATGTCCCAGTTATTACTAAATTATTATTACCCCTTCGCAACCCACTTAAATATTGTTTGATAGTGTTTTATATCACGCAAAACCAAAATGAGTGTATTTTTTGCTATCAATAAGATAATTATGGGTTTTTTAGGTGGCTGGGGACCAAACGCTTCGGAGATTGTGTTAACTAGTTTTTGACGGAGACTTAATTAAACGAGAGTAGACTTTATTCTTAGTAAAATTAACGAAAAATAAATCTGGTTTCAGCGCCAACATTGCAGCTTCAAGGGATTGTGAATATTAAAAATAAGGTAAGTAATATTTTGGTCAGTTTGAAATTCAACATAGTACGTACATGGCCCGGTGCCGGGTTGTACGCGTGACCCACTGTTTGGGAAGCGCTGGTCGGGAGCCCGTTTTGCAGCAACGGAGTCGAGCCAAGACGCAGAGGGTGCGTCGAAGCCTCCCCGCCGGTACGGCGCGACCGAGCGACGCCACCAAGCCCTACTCTCGAACATCAGCCGAGGGAGCACGACGCCGCTACAAACACCTTTATCGAGCTCAAGGCTCATACATGCCCTAATTTACGATACTAATGAAAAAAAACATACTCCGTTTTATCATCCGTTTCTACAAAAAGTTAAAATCAATGCTGGTTTTCTTTATCTTCCTTCGGCCTAGTCTATGTATGTGTGTATGTATGGACAGAAGAATAATACGTTAGTAGGTACAAGGTGAGTGAAATATAGAGACAGCGTTATATGTAGAGATCAAGAGTAGAACACCGGCTCAATATCAACTAGGTACCTACTAGTCTGGATAAATAACATCGATGTTTTATCTGTATACGTAACTCGTACACAACGTGAGTAATTCCTTATTTGTACGCCCATCCATATGCACAAAGGAATAAAAAATAGCAACACCGCCCTAAAGTGACAAGAAAATAAAAACGCATAAAAACTAAATGAAAAACATTTTTAATTCAGACAAGATCGCGAATAACGTGTGCTGAAAATGTTTAAAACTACTATTATATCGATCAAAAGTTAAATTCTCAGTCAAGCAGGTCCTAGGAGATACCAAAGTTCACCTAGTGAGCAGCACAACTTATCCTTTCGCGAACAAATTTTGCTAAATTTTAATATAAACTCACTCGAATAGGTAAAAGTTAGTGGCGGGCGGTGAAACTTCTTCCAAGATACGTCATATTGTGGTTTAATTTCGTTGAAATTGTTTAGCAGTTTATATCATAACCATACACCGTAAGTCTTGGACGCAGGAACACTACATATTATTGCATCTACTAATATGGGCAGATTTTTTAGTCACCACCACCAGCCAAACTTTCAAAAGGTCTGCAATGCTCTGCAATAAACTGACAAAAAAATAATCTGCGGTTTAATACATGTGCAGTAAGGTACACTACAATAATATGATGTTGCAACAGCAGTTTTTTTTGCCCGAATTTGCAACCCATACCATAAACTAACTCTTACTATAAATAGCTTTCGATATTTTTTGTATCTCAATTATTTCATCTAGGTATGTAGAGTAAACAGCACGTAGACTTACAATTTCGTTGCAAAGTCACCCGTAACGTAACTGAATAGAGTGCACGTGTGAAAATGCTTAAAAGAAAAGACTACAAATTATATAATTAAACAGAATACTGCAAAATCACAGTTTTTTTAGAAGAATCGACCATTCGCCCGATGCACGTGAGGAAAATACCAAATCAACGGTTCGGCGTTAGCTAAATAGAAAATGTCGGTAGCGGATTCACTCAAAGGCACAGTCGCAGAGACAATAAAAAATCAGTGGCCAAAGTTATCGTAGTGAAGTGTCAAACCCAAGCCTCGGATATAGCTATTAATTTAACGCCGAGACAAGACACCGGCCGTGGTCCTGCCAAAAACTGTAAATGATTGCGCTAACTTCGGACCGGGAATAGTCGTTAGGCCCCGTAAATATTGAGATAATTATATTAGTGAAATACAGCGAGACCGTGTGTTTTGTTGTGGTCGCCGTGCGTTTTGACGACTAATTTCCCAAGGCTATAAAAATTGGAACAAATGCAATAAATGTTGTTTTGCACAATTTGAGTTTTTACCATAAAATACTGCAAATAAAACTAGCATACTGCAAATAGAACAGGCAAACGATCTAAAAAACAAACTGATCATTAGGTAAGCAACTCTATACAATCCGCTATGGGTTAACGTCTACCTTTATCTTATTGAATTCGGGTATTGAAATCATTCTAAGTATAGTATACCTACGTTCTGAGTCCTAGGAGGACAACACAAGCTCCAAAGGTTTGAACGTACATTTATCGGTTACCCAATCAAATCACACAGCACATACGATATTAATAAACCCCCCTTTAAAACTTTACGACAAAAGGTCAACAATGTCCGGCGTCAAGCCCGCGGGCTCGGCGTGGCTAATTGAGGGGTCAGCCGGTGTGTCAATTACAGTTCATTCCACTGTAACATGGGATTACGCATCGACTATTATAGATATCTGTGGTCGTGCCGTGTTGCGACACGCCGCACCCATCAATCTGGGGCCTTAGCCTGTAACGCAATGGCGGGTCGATGGCGTCCCGGCAGAAGGACAAAACCGGGGTTTCCTCGTTTTTCTCCTACAACCAGAGAACTTATCCTCTAGAATTAGAATCAAAATATGCTTTGTTGTATTACAAGAACATTAAAAGGACAGACAGCGTTAGTAAATCGTAATTGAAGCCGTCAACTGACAGCCCATTTTGGCACCATTGCGTTACAGGCTAAAGGCCCTGGCCGTAGCATAGACGGGATCGTTAGCCTCCTCCTAGGCCTACCTACATTACTATATAACTTCTGTCTGACAGATGTAAGCCTAGCAAGTGTGTAAAGTAGGTTCACTCCTCCAGCTAACCGATTTTTACCGCCTTCCGTATTTTAAAGATGTCGTGGCAATGTTTTATTTTATCCCCTGTATTATCTAAATAATCATAGTAAATATTCCTATAGCCTCCTCCTAGGCCTACCTACATTACTATAATGATAACTTCTGTCTGACAGATGTAAACCTAGCAAGTGTGTAAAGTGTCCTCCAGCTAACCGATTTTTACCGCCTTCCGTATTTTAAAGATGTCGTGGTAATGTTTTATTTTATCCCCTGTATTATCTAAAATAATCATCGTAAATATTCCCATAAAAAACAATGAAAAAAAAAATTTTTTTTCACTTCAAAAAGACGTGACTAGTGTTTTGACGGTCGATGCGTGAGTGGATATTTAAGAAAATAGATGCGCTGGTTTTGAAGTTTTTAAAGCCATTTTTGTATGATTTTAATACTTTTGACTGATTATCTCCATAACGTGTTTTAACATTATTATTATTATTCGCTTGGGTCTAACCCAAAAACGAAAATCACAATAACGAGGGTTTGACGCAAAAACGGAAGATTATCGCGCCTGTTCTCACAAAATGCCTAACGAAAAAATGCGAGATTATTCCGCCTGTGAAAGGGAACCTTTATCCACCTACCTACTTTGTCACACCTACACGCATGGCTGATGAAGTTAACAATTTCGTTTCAATCTGGGGTGGCGAATCAATTTAATTTAGTAGGTAGGCACCCAACCCAACTATCGGTCAGCGGTTAAGTGGTTATTGAAAAACTAAAGAATTGTATTGCAAAATTGTTGTGCATTTTCCGAGCGATAGTAGGTAATTAGGTTAACGAATTGCACTCTAATTAAGGGATCGTATCATAAGGGTGCGCCTTTCGTGGTATTCATTGAATTTATTTAGCAATGAGATGCTCATTGTGTTTGATCGAATGATATGAGATCACTAGCCACGGTGTGCCAGTGGCTTCAAAACTACTTGATTTTAAACAACTTCAATCCAAATCCTTATTAAACATTTTCCTGAATAATAATATAAATATATCGATTAATTAACTTATTAAAAATTATAATGCCTGCGCAGAATTTCAGCATTTCTTAAAACTTTTTTTTAAATCCATTAAAAAAATCGGTTTACATTCAATTGCCTTTACTTGTAGGTTACATCAATTTTATAACATCAATGACTATGAAGAAGACCCATCAGGATACGAAACGGGAATATCTTTTTTGAGAAGCGCATACTTGGAGAAGCGTCTAAAAATTGGCATGATGGACTTTATGAGCTAATATTTTTATAATTTAGCACATTATCCTAGCTTTTTCATTTAATCGATTTAAGACGAAACGCGGGTAGCCGCTGCTCCATACAAAAAATACAAAAAGAGAGACCTGTTTCCTCCCTGGATAATAATTTTATAAAAAATATGTTTAAGCCATTCAATTTATATGTACCTATGTTTTCCTTTTTTTGAGCAAAGGCTACCCGCGATTCCTCTTAAAGGTAGGTAAAACATCCCTGCAGAACGAAGCAATTCCTAGAGCTAGACTAAAACATTGCATACTCGAAGACAGCATATTAGTCTTAAACTGCTTGGGCTGCAATGTTCGACTATCTCGGCATGAAGCGAAGATCGCAAAGGAAAAACGACGATTGAATTTTCTGCTCCACTGCAATTTCCTCCAGATTTCTTTGCTCTTGGACGCACGTACTTTGAGGTCCTAACAAAGTTTCAGATCCGCGTGACCGGAATCATAATGGTGGACATTTTTCGCCAATTGGTGACTTTTACCAAAAATAATATTGGTTTTTGTAAGAAATACGTACAATCAGCTACACGGTTACAGCTATCCTACAGTCGCCCCTATTTTATGTGGCCTTAATACGTAAAACGTGAATACGAATACGTAAGAAAAAGGGGTCCACATACCACTGACAGCATACAATTTCAAAAACCATATCAGCAAACGTACCTTCTATTACGTTGTTTTATAATAAAGAATCTACTTACTTAGACCAACCCATGACCTCACCTTTGAGGTGTGACTCCATAAAAAATAGGATTGTATGTTCTAAGTATAAGTACTGGCTATAACACCACTAACTGCTAGCCATAAAATCCTAGTTTTATCTATTTTCAGGAAGTAAAGCTAACTTTGTAAGTTATGACACCACTAACCTGAAAATATAATCGTGAAGAACACAGCAACAACCCTCCACAACATGGTCACAAAATAATACTGTCCGTTCACCTCTCAAACTGAAGCCACAAACCACGAAAAAGAAACAATAAGATGCGCTCTTCTTTTTTCAGGTTCTCTTTTTAAAAAGTTTTTCGCGCCAACAGCGGGAATCGCATTGTCCTGGAGCTAGGAACGGTGGCGATCTACTGGGTCCCGAGTGCGATACTGCCGCTGTCGACCAATGGAGGAAGCCCTCCTGCGACCTCACTCACGCATGCGCACGACCCCTTTGATAATATGATACCTTATGGAGCGTTATTTAGTCGCTGTACTTTTTGAAGGCGAATTTAATTTTATTTGTACGACCATGGTGTCATTTGGTATCTTGAAGCACAAAACATTTTTTACGAAGATTTTTTTACTCCCTCAGATTATACTCGAACCCTGACTTCTAGTTCTGGCTAAACGTTAACCGCACTAATCAAGTGAGTTAGGCACGGCCAGTAACTGTCGGTGTGATAGGTTTCTCGGACTATCACATCGACAGTTACTTGAATCGAAACTATTTTTATCTACACTCATGTCGTAAGATTCGAATTATGAAAGTTCACACCTAAGACACAGACAGAGTATTATTTCACAGACAACTGTAAAAAATAAAATTACGATATAATGCGTGCGGGATGAGAATGGGATCGAACCTTGTCAAAGTCAATCGAAAACATACTGTATTTTACTTTGACAAGGTTGCATCGACGCGAGTTTGCTTACCGCGCGCGTCTCAGTTCCAAAAGGTCGCATCCCATTCTCATTCCGCGCGGATTATACAAGTTTTGTATGAGAATTTCTGCCAACCTGTATCGTAAAATAACTTTTTTTGTTATTACGATACACTTCCGGTGTAGATACTCCTTGCTGATACATTTCCGGTTAAAATTCTCCTTGCAGTAAACTAGTCTGTGAATCGAGCCCTGGCTGTACGTAAGTATGACATCTTGGCCTCTATACCAAATGGAACAAATAAAAAAAAAGCGTCCGCTTTCTTTTTCTTTTTTTTTTTGTGACATTTGTGTTTATGTTGGATTTGTTTTGCCGCCATTAATAGTTTACATTTTTTTCTGTGCGGTTCCGTGAAATTAAACTAAAAAAAATTAAAATGATAAATGAGTGAAGATAAAGTAGTGTATGCAACTGCATCTAAGACGATATTAGAATACTCGTGTGATACTATTATCATACTTCGCCTCGTATGATGAACCCACACTCGTATTCTAAGGGTGGTATTCTAGAACTCTACTTAAATTCATTTCAAACTAGAACGCTACTTAAACTCTGTTTAAACTCAGTTCAAACTAGAAAGCTCCTTGAACTCTGTTTAAACTTAGTTTAAGTGGAGTTTAGTTGTGTCGACTGTCGATAAAACAGTGCATGTTTTGATTTGAATATCCCTCCCTTCATACAAAAACTGCACTGTTATATCGACAGTCTGAACTCTGTTTAAACTGAGTTTAAGTAGCGTTCTAGAATACCACCCTAAGAATCTCTCTTATATGACAGTTGTATAAACTACTATTATTTACAAAAACCACAGATTTCATTATTTGAAATTTTCCATATTCAGCTTATAAACGATGAAATGTATGGTACCGCAACGGCGAAAACGGGTTAGTAGGTTTATTTCTTACCCCACTTGGACAAGCTATAAGGACAACTTGCCAAATCACAGACTTTTGATTTGAGAACAGTTTTTACAGAAGACTTACTACAACCACTTTTAGCATAGAGCGTCCTATAATATTATGTAGAGCCGGAGATTATAAATGCCGTACAGTTGACAGCACGTTGACCTTTATATGCTTGCACTTTACTCGGTTATAATACGGGTGATTATACTTTATACCTTTTTATCTTTCTCTTTAAACTGAGTACTTCTTTCAGAAAAGTCCTGTCGTAGGTACTTCTGTTATTTTATTCATCATGCATAACATTATCATTCTGATTTTGGATCTTTTTTCTTTGGTATTTACGGCACCACTAGAGCGTGTTACAAAAGGTCTTTACTCTTTTTTCAGGGTGTAACCTTCTGGTCAACAGGATGACATAATAATCTGAAAAAAAAATGAAAACATGAAATTATATTTTGAAAATAAAAGTATTGTTTTTGGATAACTTTAAATTCAAACACATGATTGTGTGCATAAGTGCATTTGCATATTTTTATGTTGTGAAAATCAATGAAAACATTATTTTAACAATACTTTTCTCCCGCCACAGCGTTTAAAAATCAACGGAACGTCATAGAGCACAAAAAAAATGGTATGTGATGCCTATCACCGGGTGCTATTACCCAGTAAAGAGTTAGGACCTTTGTAACACATTGTATAAAATGAATATCAGCAGATATTAAATCGCTATATCGGCAGGTACAGATGTCTTATCTCACGAAGGCGAATGAGCCATACTTTGTGTGTGTAAATGTACATGCACATTGTCTTTGCAAGTGTCTTTGAAATTCGAATTTTTGAGTTACGCACACAAGAGCGTGCGTCTATACGCATTACAACTACAAGTATGGCTCATTCGCCTTCGTGAGATAAAACATCTGTAGTATTTCTAAGTGACTTAAGATAATGACGATAAGATGTAGCAAGATGTACGAGTAGCTTAGGCCCGGTTTCTGAGTTGAGAATTTTGCTAAGCAAATACTTTACTATCGTTCTGTCACGCTCTTTTGTGGGAAAATTTGCAGAGAAAGGACGATACTTACCCATTTGCTTAGCGGATTTCTCAACTCAGAAACCGGCAGTTAGTCACCAAACCACGCTTTAACTGCAGATTAGCGTTCAGTCAAGTTCATATGTCTACTACCTTTGAACTTGGCCAGCTAAGGACGTGTACTATTTTGGTTGAACCCAAAGAAATTAATCGGTCGAACCTCAACCAACTCTACATAAAAACGAGCCTCAGACATAGCTAAAGCTATTTTTCAAAAGTTATTCTTCGCATCACAAGCTTCTCGCTGAAATAAACTTCCAACGCAGCAACTCTGATCTCAATTAAAGTCGAGTAATTACTTAAATACTAGACTTGGTAATTACCTAGAGCTTAGGGCCCAAATGCTTAACTTCAATGCCAATCACTCTCTCATTTCAATTTGACATTGGAAAGATATTGACAAGCTTTTATCAAGCTTTCGTAAGAGGTGACGCAAGGAGAAAAGGCCTATGCCCAATAGTGGGCAGAGGCGGGTTGATATCAATGATGAAGCTTTTATCGATCAATGCTCCAATGAAATAGGAGGATATTTTCATGGGAAATTCGTTAATTGTTATCAAAATTTTATCAAATAACTAGTCTTAGTTCAATAGTTTATAAGTATATCCTTTGGATGTGGATTTTATGATCTGGAATATAATCATTGCACTTTTAAAGCGATTGGGCGACCGATCACGGCGGTGATGGCGTTTTTGCATTTCACTATAATTGAGTGCACGAAATCGCAAATGTTTTCAGTGTTTTTAAGCCGATCGTTCTGCGATCTATTGGGGTTAAAGCTTAGACATTTCCGGTCGAAAACGTCAATTCCAATTATACCCCCGATGCCTATGAAAAAGATACAACTGATGAGGTGAGAGAATCGAGCTCCTGATGATGTTTTGCCGTCGAACGGTTCGCTGGCCGGCTAAAGGCATTAAGGCGCTAAGCGAGAAGCCTCGTTAAGTAAGTAAACTTATCCTGATGCAAAGGCTTATCCTGTTTTACCCCATGGGTTGTGACGGACGGTGCAGGTGCCTTCACAGCTTATGCTGATTCGTACAAAAAACCTAAAGCCTTGCATCTATTTTACATGTTTTGAACAGCGACGTCCGTTAAAAATCAAGCTATATGAACAATCCGTCGTAGTATCATAGCAAATTACAAGTGGTGCCAAAACATGGTCGCCTATCAATGCTAACATGGAAAAAATACAAATCGCACAAAGAGCTAGGAGCGAGCAATGCATCGCAATCCTTGATCGTGTGTGCAACGTCGACATTCGGCAGACTAAAGTCGAGATGGACAGACCGCTTTTAGCAATAAGACCGCCATTTGTACTGTTATTTTTAAATGTTTATTTGTAAAATGTTTTCTTTTGTGCAGTAAAGAGTTACTTACTTACTTAGGTAGGTCGGAGGACGGACGGAGGACTTGGGCAGTCACGGAATGGTAGCTTAAAGACCTAAAACTCGATGGGTCGATGATATTGTGAAGCCAGTGGGAAGACAATGGACGACACTAGCATTCGTCCCAAGGGATTGGCGGAAAAAGTTACTTATGGGCTGGATGGATAGTTGGATTAATGATATACAACGTGTTACAAAACATCCTAACTATTGTTGCAGGGTGTAACCTCAGTAGGTTCTGATCAACAGGATGTCAATTCTGTAAAAAAAAGTTGAAAATTGATAACGCCAAAATTTAAAAAAACTTTTTAACATCACTTTTTGTTTTTGGTAAGTAGTAGCTCAAATTCAAAAATACCTCTATGTTTGTGTGTGTATGCATTGCTTTGAGTTGTTTTGAGCATTTGCATTGCTTTGAGTTGTTAAGACATTGTGAAAGTCAATGAAAACAATATTTAAAAAATACTTTATCCCGCCACAGCGTTCATATTTTAATAATTTTAAAATCTACGGAACGTCAAAGAGCAAAAAAAAATAGGTTGTTATCCCTATCACCGGGTGCTATAACCCTGTTAAAAGAGTTAGTATCTTTTGTAACACCTTGTATAGATAGATAGCATCATAGCAAATTACAAGGTGGCTCTATTCGATTGCACGTTACAAACGTTTGTCCTACAGATTATTGACAAAGTAACACGTTTTATGCAAGAGAATCGATGTGTCTACTACTAGAAACTTTTCTTATGTTAGGTACTGGGCCAAATAATTATTCCTTCGGCATTCAGAAAGCACGAAATATTCAGGGAATTTCAGAACTAAACCCGTCCTCTCTATACAATGAAACCCATATCACCCATATCGCAGACAGTTAGCCGGGGAAATAGTTCCAAGGACTGCCAAATTCTTAAAGTGGATGTAATATACAGTTCGAAGATAAAAACAGGTCGACCCGTAAATATCACTTCATACTGAGAAGAGTATTTTGCTAGAATAACACCTTATAGTTAGAGAGCTGGTGACCAATCGAGATATTTTTTCGTACAAGGCTAGGAGTTGGTAGGCTGATAGAGTAGACTTCGCTGAGTCTGGGAAAAATATTTTTTTGGCACGGTCGCGGTTGAAAGTTAGATTTTTTCGACTTTGAAAGTTTAAATGTATGGGTTCAGTATATTTTTTTTGTCGTACAAGGTTAGAAACTTCTAGGTTAGTTGTTGAGACTCCGTTGAACAAGAAAATATTTGTTTTTTTTGCCGAGCGTGGTTGAAAGTTTGATTTTTATAACCCAAAAATTCACACTTTCTAGGTTATAAAAAGCAATATTTCTACCGCGTTTGGCTAGTAATAAATAGTGATTTCGTGATCAGCGGAGACTAAAAAGGCAGCCTAAAAACTCCCAGCCTTGTAGACAAAAAAGAAATGACTCAACCCATACATTTAAACTTTCAAAGTCGAAAAAATCTAACTTTCAACCGCGACCGGACCAAAAAAATATTTTTCCCAGACTCAGCGAAGTCTACTCTATCAGCCTACTAACTCCCAGCCTTGTACGAAAAAATATCTCGATTGGTCACCAGCTCTCCAACTATTATCCAATATTTAACTACCTTATTTATCCCGACGTTTCCCGACCCGTTCGAATACAATAAGGTTGGATCTAGTTCTAGAACAACATACTTTTAAAACAGCTTCTATGTTATTCGGGCTCGTAACTAAATATATACGACCCTATATTTAGTTTGAGGCCTAAGTCGGTAAGCCTTGGCTTAGTAGGTATGGCTGACTATGGCTCCACACTTTCTCTATACATTACATGTATTGAACTTTTCTTTCCTGTAGGCTAGCTATATCAATTAACTAAGCTGTCGGGATGGTATAGGTGCTGAGCAAGCCTTAAAGCATGTCCCAGGCACTTGACTGCAGCGTCGAGGGGTCATTTCTTTTCACCCATCTTGTGTAAGTAAAGGTGCCACTGGACACTGTACGTAGATGCCAATAAGGTATTTAGATCAGTATATAGTGCCTAAGTATGTGTATGTGTAAACTCTGTGTGGTACGAGTACCTAGGCACTAGTGCTTACCGTAAAGTTATACAAGACGCGTGCCGATGAATAAAAATCTGCGCAACTCACGTTTATCATTTGGTTTATCTTATTTAGTGAAGGGTGAGTTCTCTGTGGAATACAAATGGCTTCACGAGAGAATCGTTGTTTTTAACCCCCGAAAAAAAAAGAGGGGTGTTATAGGTTTGACCGCTATGTGTGTCTGGCTGCCTGTGTGTCTGTGTGTGTGTGTTAAACGGGTGAACCGATTTGGATGCGGTTTTTTTTTATTTGAAAGTTGGTTTTCTAGCAAGTGTTCTTAGACATGTTTCATCAAAATCGGTTCAGCCGTTTATGAAATATAACTTGCGACTTCGTCCGCGGTGACTAAGATAAAAGGTTGCAGCTCTATTTTTCCCTCGTCAATTTCATCCCAATCGGTCAAGTCGTTTAGCAGTTGACATACCGACAGCAGCGCCACCTACCGGGTCCAATCGTATTTTTAAATCATCCAGGAAACCATCGAAATACCCATATACAATTTCAACCGAATCCGTTCAGCCGTTTAGAAGTTATGTGAAAAAGATACGTACGGAAGGATAATTTTTACTACCCGTTGTCCTATTACCCGTTTTCCCGTAGGAATGAAGCATTTTCCCGCGGTAAAAAGTAGCCTATGTTCATCAAGGATAATGTCGGCTTCTAATGGTAAAATAATTTTTCAAATCGGTTCAGTAGTTTCGGAGCCTATTCAATACAAACAAACAAACAATCAAATCTTTCCTCTTTATAATATTAGTGTAGATGTAGATAAAGTTAAGTTTAAATATTTAATTTTGGAATTCAGTAGTTATTCCTGAAACGTTTGTACGCATTAGACGGTCAGCGACATGCTAAGATACGCCATGATATCTCTTATCGCGCGCGGCATAAGTGTTTCAATAGAATAAAATACATGCCGCTTCCAATCTTTGAAGAAAAATATCGTGATAGGACTCCTGAACTTCTTAAGCAACGTGAAAATCGCCACCCGTGGTCTCTCTCTCTCTCTCCTAAGCCTGTAGACTGTAGGTACAGTCGGCTTGGCGAAGTCGATAGCGGAACTTTAAGTAGGCTGTCTACTGATCAATACCAACAAGTTTTACTAGGTGGCTAAAAAAATGGAGTGAAAAAAATATCAACTGTTCCATACAAAAGGTCGACTCAGTACTGCGCCTGTATGAAACAGCTGACATTTTTTTCGCACCATTTTTTGCGCCACCTAGTACATGTTTTTTGTATTAATCAGTAGAAAGCCTACTTTAAATTCCCGTGTTGACTCAGAGTGCACCCTGTAGTAAGATCTATTTTACTTTAAAAAGACGGGTTTTTAGAGTGTAAGTCTAGAATCGATTTTTATAATCCATTTTTAGCACTTAAACAAATTCTATGGCATTCGGTAGCCCTTTTGGTCCTAAACCCTAAACAATGAGTTACATTGTCTCAAAATTCAGAACAGACTCTCAAACAACATGTCCTAATTATCATACAACATTCGGGGCAACCCACAGCCACAACATAGGGATATAACAGTAGAAAAATTCAGCCGTGCGTGTCCATAATATGTGGAATGCATTTAGGGCCATTTTTTTTACAAACTTTTGTTTTACTTGGCTTGCGCGTAGTTACTTTTTAATAATACCAGTAACTTGTCCAATACAATGTTCGTGATTAATCTCTTTGGTCATTATTAATCTCTTTGGTCTTTGGTCATTTGAATTTTTACTAACAATACCTATCCTTATTCCAAATTCAAATCGCTTTTAATCCCGGCTTTTAATCTTTACGGGGAAGAAACGAACTAAGTAGTTCTTTTTGAATAGATGTGATAAGTCAGAAACTTAGAAAAAAAATACTTAGGTAGTTCCAGGAGACTACAATTTTGAAAAATATACAGAAAAAGGTCTTACCTATAGATTACATGAAAACCTATAAGTCGATAGAAAAATATTTATTGTGTTCTTGTATTATTAGTTCCTCAACTCAGCCAACAGATGGGGCCCCATAGTCCTACATCGCGGATCGCGGTATGGTTTGGATTTTCGACTAATGTATCTTAGTAGACTTTGTATGAAAATCTTTCTACTACATTGTACAGAACCCACTCAACGCGAGTTAAGTTCGCGCTTGTCCGGTTTTATATGTGTACTTAGATTAACTACTGTATATTATTATATTATGCCACAGCGCACTTGTGCGGACGCGTCCCCGATTGAAATAGTTCCCAAACAACTATTTTAAACTTACATTACAGGGACGTGCTTGATGAACGCTGATGAATGTAACATTTGTAGAGAAATTTAATTGATGGGTGAGCCCACAGGACCTTAAAGCATATACCTACTAGTGTGTCAATCTTTGACACTAATAAAATGCAGAACAAAGACAGCTATATTTTTAGTAATTTTGAATGATTCGCGATATTCACACTAATTATTTTGCAACGCAACGCAACCGAAACGTCGGGATGATAAAGGTAATTCATTTACCTACTAAACTAACCGCGATTCGACCCTTTCATATATTACCCGACATATATTTCTTGTTTCTAGCAAATTTATGATATTTTTGAGCAGAATATAAACATTCGATCCAATGGCATATTTTAGACTAGCTTTTTCCCGCGACTTCGTCCGCGTGGACTACAGAAAAAAGGATATTATGTGCTTTACTTTGCTCCTAAGTGTAAAAGTGTAATAATACAGGGTATTAAAAGACCGCCAACAGACTCGAAAGACAAGCATACTAGACAGAAAAAAAAAAGTATTTTTTCGATAAATAAAATTATTGCTGGGAAATGATTTTGATTCAAGATTCAAAATATTTATTTGCTTTGAACGTGGTAGGTACATTTCAGATGTTAAAATAGTTGATATTTAAAAGCTCAGCACATTCAACCTATTTAAGGCATGCAAATCTTATGAGTACATAATGCAAAACAATATAATTAATAATAGTGTCAATATTTTTTGAAGATGTCAATAAATTTTAAGTCAACAGGAATATTAGATTCAACGGAATATTTGATACAATTTATTTTACAATTTACACGAATACTGGAGTCAATCTTACTATAAATACTAAAAATCTTACTATAGAGGCAAACGAACGATACAATTCCGATGTCATGGGATGATAATGTCAGATTTTTTCAGGTTCAAGAAAGAATTCTTCTACTTTGTAGAAACTTTGGTTTTTAAATTACTTTGGTTTTTTAGGTTATAATTTTGAAAAATATTTTATCATTCAATGGACGTGTAACGCACAGAAGTCATATTGCGCAAGCGTAGGTAGAAGTTTATGTTACTTAACCTTGAAGTGCCGATGTTTAAAATACATTGCGGGTTGCAATTTTAACGTCGTTTCATTGTAATATTCATAATTTTGATCTGCCCTTCTACCCTTGACGCATTTTTCCAATACGGCCGCAATATGGCGCGATTTACAAAATTCAATATTTTACTAATTAAGACGCATTTTGTGTTTTTATTGAATAAAACAGCCTTACCTTTGAATAAACATTACAAAGTATTTAAAATCAAAGCATTACTATGCGAATTCAAAGAGAATTTTATTTTTAAACATTTTCATTTAGATCGCAATAGCGTCAAGGGTAACCCCCATGGTTTCTTTAAGAGGTATGTTAAGAACTAGATACTGAATACAATTCTGCAAAAAAAAGTTTTGGAGATGGGGCAGTAAGGGAAGGTACCTTAACCGGTTTAGATAGTTACAGGAAAACGTTGTTAGGAGACCTTCGATAACTTTTTGAGATATTATGAACTGCATTCACAGATTTTGAAAAAAATGTACGGTAAGCGATAAATGCTAAAATACAAAAAAAAAATTTTTGATGCCATTCGATCCTCTTTCATGTAGAGATCAAAAGACTCTAAGGAGCCAACTGAGGTTTGAGATGAGAATTGTCAGAAATTTACAAAACCTTCCTCCATTCATTTTCTATGAACGTTTAACTGCCCCGTCTCAAAAATCCATACTGTATATTATTTACCACACACTAAAGCTAATCTGACCACGCACTAAAACTTATGAAACATCTCAACTTATCCTATTCGGCGGGCAATCCAGTTCATAAAAAAGACAATGTCAATCCTTGTGACGCCATTTCCTCGCCACGTTTTTTAATAGAGTTATTTACGTATAGGTGCAAGTCTCCACCCACTTGAAGTAAAGTTGTAGAGTACTTGAGTATTCCATGCAAGTTGGAGTTGCATCAAAACAAATGACATAATTTAATCACGCATACAAATGACGCAATGTAACAGAACGCAAGATATATTGTAAAAGTTGTTAACAAAAATGCACGCCCATAAAAGTGTATTCGAATTTGAATGAAATATTCAAATTGTTTGCTTTGGGAGCCACGGCTGTCGGCTCGATCGTTTATGGGCTGCTGCGCCTGCAACTTGATTTATATTGCAATTTCAAAAAGGGGAAATAAAATGAAATACTTTTCATGGAACTGTAAACACACATGAACTAACCTAAGCGGAAGCATGCCACGTTCGGCACCAATCCGTGGATTGTTTCGGAAGAGCTTTTGTGCCGAAATGCGGCGTGGTACACAAAAGGTCCTTGATTAAGTGCTTATAATCTCAAAAAAGTCAACTGCGCCGTACTAAAATTCGATATCTATCTACTGCATTAAATGTAGAGATAGCTCATGTAGAGTTCAGCGGGGGTCTGTATTATTGCTAAAAAACGAAGTAAATTTCCGTGCATAGTGCAAGAAAGTTAGCCAGTTGCCAACTACCAATAACGACGAAGTCGTTGTAGGTATAACATAACTAGCTTTTGCCCGCGACTTCGTCCGCGCAGACTTTTTTTCTCGTGAGTTTTCCGTTGTTTTAATGGTTATTCTGCTATTCGGGGCGGAGAGAAATCGAACAAAACAAAAATCATAAAAATCGGTCCACCCGTTCACGAGTTATAAATGGTGTAACTAACACGACTTTGTTTTAAGATTTGTTTCCAATCGGACTCTTCTAAGGAGTAGGTACCTACTTCTATTCCTTGGATCTGTTCTGAACATCCGACCTTTGAATAAGTACCTACAGGTCGGAGCGTCATCGAGCAGAACCGGTCATGATGGCGATCAAACGATCAACTTACGTCAATCAATACACCGCCAATCGCCATGGTCATGTCCATACTAATAAATAACAAATACTATGAAAGGCAATCCCACGTTTCGCATTTCGGAGGACTCCGGATGTCGCTGTCGCAAGAAGACGCATGCGAAATCGGCGTTTGATCGGCAATGACGAAAAGGTTAAATTTGAATGGGTTGGTGCTTACCCCTTAGAGCGAGATCATGGGGGTAGGTAGGTAATCGTATGAAGTAGTGGCCGCCCCTGGTGTCAGAGATCATAATATGAGGTAATAAATAATCCAGTATGAAAATAAAACCGCCTGTACTTTTTTGAAATTATTTTTTACGAAAATAAACGGTCATAAGTAACTAAACAATCATACGGTTCATAGAGCAGGCGAAGATAAAGAAAATAATGTTAAATAAAAAAATGCGGTTCATAGAGCAGGCGCCTTAGCCTGTAACGCAATGGTGCCAAAATGGGCTCCCGGTTGACGTCTTCACTGTTTTTGTAGTACAGCAAAGAATATTCTGATTCTAATTCTAGAGGATTAGTTCGCTGGCTGTAGAAGAAAAACGAGGAAATCCCGGTTTTATCCTTCTACTGGGACGCCATCGACACGCCATTGTTTTATAAGCTAAGGCCCCTGCAGTAGGTACAACCGAAAATATACCCGTTAACTAAAAATAAAGAAACTATTATTAGTTATACTATAAACAACAATCAGTATGATCCTATGTTCTTTTCGCACTTAGGTAAGTGTGGAGATGAGATAGGTACACAATTACTTGCAGAAGAGAAATTGAACTAGAGACATTTAAACTGAGGCTCTACTGTCATAGAAACAAAGTCGTAGTTCAACAGTAGTTTATCGATTCTCAACAAGTAGTTACGGACTTTTGTTGGTCATAAACTCATAACACAACATATCTAATTATAATAATAAAAACCAGCCAAGTGCGAGTCGGACTCACGCTCTGAGGGTACAAATTTGGTGAATTTTTTAGGCGTCTATTCTCTAAAAAATCGCTCACGCACGCGTCACGGTTTATTTGTGGGAAAATAGCACTTATTGAAATGAATAATATATTTTTTTACTATTTTTTGTTACAAAGTAACAACATATTTATTCTGCGGAATTTTCAACGGTCGAAATATACAGGGTGTTAAAAGACCGCCAACAGACCCGAAAGCCACGCATACTAGACACCAAAACAAAGTACTTTTTCGATAAATTATTGCTGGGAAATGATTTTGGTTTTTTAGGTTATAATTTTGAAAAATATTTTATCACGCGATGGACGTGTACCGCACAGAAGCCATATTGCGCAAGCGTATATGTATAAGTTTATGTTACTTAAGCTTAAAGTGCCGATGTTTAGAATACATTGCGGGTTGCAATTTTAACGTCGTTTTTTCAAAGAAATATTCATAATTTTGATATGGCCTCTTGGGGAGGTATGTTAAGAACTAGGCACTGAATACATTTCTGCAAAAAAAAAGTTTTGAAAAGTCCGACTTTGAACCTCATTATCTCGGAAACCGTTGATTTCCCAGGCATAGTTCCTTGGGCAAAAATCTTCCTTATGATGAGGACAATACGTGGTTTCCCGCTCTGTTGGCGGTCTTTTAACACCCAGTAGACAGACGGAACCCCAAAAGATACTAAACCGGACTATTGTCTAATTTCACAGTGAGTGATACACCGCGGAACCAAGTTAACGTGAACTTGACCCTGTAACTATAAAAAAATAGATAAAAATGTTCGTGGCCACATTTGTCTAGCGGGCATTGATATAGGAAGCGGTAGTTGGTTGCACGAAATAGCAAAATTGATTACCGACTTATTGATAAGTTAATGAATTTGGACACAAATCTACGAGTAGCTACAATTAGAAATCTACCAACCGCCGATAAAAGAAGTTTCCCAACGTGATTTTCAACGTCTAAAGTAGGAGTCTCATCCCATGTTATTGTAGTCTTCCAAAATGACGGATTTGAAACTATGTCCTCCAGAAAACAGACTATCAATGAAAGCAAGGCTTTGGTTCTCGGGAGTAATAGTGATACACCAAACACTTTTGGCAACCAAGTTACTTTCGATCGATTTCACGCAAGCTGAAGAGCCTGATCTACAAGTGTATCACTTTAGAAGATGGAAACTCATTACTTCGTGGATTAATGTAAGTGTGTTATTTTCCTTAGTACAAAACTCAGGCGAACTTTTTAGTTATCAATATAAGCCACTTTTACTATACCAAATAAAGCAGATGAAAAAAAAATTGCTGTTTTATACATGTGGTTTGCATGTGGTGCAGTACTGCTACTGCATTGAGTATGGAACAAAAAGCAGTTTTTTTACTCATTTATTTATTTATTTTAGTTTATTTGGCACACCAACAGAACACACAATTAACAGACACAAAAGACATAATACAATAAAGGTACATTGCACTAATTACAGGTGGGCACGCCATGCATGCTCATACAGTCTAAAAGAAGAAAATAAAGAAATGTAATACCTACCTCTAGAAATCTAATAAGTTGTCCCTAGCTATTTAAATTGTACCTAATAGACCGACACACACCACTGAAGATAGAGACGGGTTTGCAATATTATGGGTTGTTTGTAGAGGTGCACTAAGATGGTAGATACAACATAAAATAACTCGTGGACTTTTTGTAGGATAACCGCTTGGGTAACCCCTAACCCCCCTTTTTACCTCTATTCACTGCATTAAGTTTGTTCGCTCATTAAATGTTATTGAATCTACGTATTGACATCTACGTATTATACAGCGTCTAGTCACACCTTTAGTTACTCTAGACGGGTGAAATGACCATTCGTACGCTGCAGTGCCTAAGACATGTTTAGGCGGAAGCTTGCTCAGAAGCAGGAACGAAAAGGAAATATGTCCACAAGTTGCTGAAATTTTATTAGTCCCTTGTTTTCAGCTGGTGATGTTGTCGTACTACACGGTAACGTTTTACTGCGATTGGCGTGAGAGTCGCCATGAGGCTGATTGCCGGCATGTTAGAGTGCTCAATGAAGTCCGGAGCGCCTGCTTCTCCAACCTGCTGTTCCCAGGCGCATTTGTGAGTTATACTTACTTTACGTTACTTTTCTTCTTTTTCATCTATCTACTTATCTATCCAACCCTGTAAAGCCCGTTTTCGTCTTCCCGTGAAGACAACACATAGCCACTGGGTACGTAGAACGTAGGTAACCGCTAAAAATAGCAAGGGGCTCTAAGATTTTCCATAAAAATTACCGGTCCCACTACAAAAAATTTAATTATCTGTAATGTTGTTGAGCACGTGTTTACCAATATCGTGACCACAAAACTGTCACTGTGACATACGTATTCACTGTTCACGTCTTGTTTAAAACCGTGTTAAAACCTGTTGAACACTTTGTCAAACCTGTGTTTAGCAGATTAGACAGTGTTTAGCTAAACGCATGTTAGACCAGTGTTTACCAAGTTTTTGCAGTAAGACGTATCGATTTAGCATAATAATTATGGAAACTGCTACAGCCCCTGTATTCTCAAAATAAATCACCGCAAATATTTCCTTTCATGTCATTCATGTAAATAAAAGATTTTTCATTTCAATAAGGGCTGTTTTTGAGTGTTTTGGCGGGCGACGGTTGAGTGGATTATAAAATAGATGCGCAAAAATAACAGCATTTTTTTTTTCAAATAAAATGGTCCTAATAGTTTACAGATACGCTGTTCTGGAGGCTGTGGAACAAAAATCAGGAGCTGATGATGCCCAAGGGGATAGATATGTACGTCCCATACTGGATACAGCACTGCCTTCACACGGTGTCGCTAGTGGTCGTGATCATCGACTTGATAGTTACACCGAGGACTAAACCGAAGAGTCTCAAGCCAGGGATCGCGATGATGTTCCTGTGTCTGACTGCTTACATTTACATGTAAGTGTCATTGTGCCATCTTCTTCGATTTGCGACCAGTCCGTAAATTTTGATTGGATGTGCGGGCGTCAGAGTTTGATCCTCCATCGAGGATTCCTCTTCAGGCTGTGTAGAGTCACGCCTTTTCTTATGTAGTTATGGAAGTCAGCAAAAATGTTTTAGCAGGAAATTTTCCTTTTCAAACTGCTACAAAATGTTCATGCTGACCACTACACAATGTCAATAACATTTTTATTTATAATATGTAAGTAAGTCAGCAAATATGTTTTAGCAGGAAAATGTAATTTTAAACAACAAAAAAAATATCTTGTTGGGCAACATATCACCTATCTCTTCTAGTTTCGGACTCAACTCAACGTGCATATGTTGCATATGCATATGTTTTAAACAAACCCTCAATTTGCCGCGGGAGATTTTGTACCTCTAGATACTAATGTTATCATAAGTCTATGACTTGACGAACTTCTTTTTTTCCATTTCAGGTGCTACTTAAATTGGATACAGGGTGAATATATTTACCCATGTTTGCAGGCCATGTCAACTGTAAAGATTATTTGCCTAGTAGTGTCTGTGTATACAGAACACTTGCTGTATTACATCACCCAGTGGAAAGTGGTCGACTTGCTCTGGGGTAACGATAACAAACATGGCTGGCATGAGAAACAAAAAGTTTTGTAATGTTTATATTTTTGATTATGGTTTTTGTAGTTATTAAAATATTATTAGAGCCATTAATTGAAATAAAAATTTAAGTACTCTTTTTTTACTGCTTTTTTACAATCCACACGAGTACCTATGTGTAGCTCATTACAATAATAATTCTTGCGATTTGTCAATCCAGATTCATTGCTCATCATGAGTGTACGTACCTACCTACTCATCTGTTGTCTTATTATAATAGTAAAAATATAATTGGAGGCGTCATGCATAATAGTAGATATTTTCCATGTCACCATGTCCGAGTATTTCCTTAATCGTCATAGAGGTCAAGGTCAACGTACCTACCTACATTTTATTTATAGAATTATCAAAACATCGTGAAACTAGTAGTAGGAGTAGGTGGGTATAACCGTGTGACTTACTATGTATACCAAATTTTACTCAATCGGTCCAGTAGCTTAGGAGCAAATTGGCTGTGTGTGACAGATGGACAGACAGACGCACGAGTGAGCCTATAATGATTTCGTTTTACCCTTTTGAAGTACGGAGACCTAAAAATAGCCTTATCTTTGCTGAACATTCTAGTTAATGACGCGATCGATCGTGTTCGTTTGTTTGACGCTGGCTGCGAGTCTCACACCACACTGTTGGCACACGTGGGCACCCCTCTGCTTTTCACCGCGCACCGCGAAGGTAGGGCAAACTTAAAACAAAGTTGGAACCTCACATCACAGGGTATGAAGCACAAAGTCGAAAGTTTTCTCAAAGGCACTCGACACAAAAGAAACTCGCTAGAACTGCTGGTGCTAGAACTGCGGTGGTCAAAACATTGCGATGTTTTGATGCTCTGAATATTATCCATAACGGCCGCTGAGTTTAGGAGCTTTGGTTTTAGGATTAGTTTGATCAAATTTTTAGAGTTACCTAAGCACTTAATTTTTCCGACGAGAGTAATGGTGGATTTACACAAACACGCTGCGAAGAGGGTGTTTTACTAGTGTGGTAGCATAACAGCTTCTTCGCAGCTTGTTTGTATCTTGTTTGCCAAGCCATAAGGAGCAAAATTAATGTCACCTTCTTCTAATGACTAATACGGGTGTGGGGTGTGGAGTATTATACAGACCACATAACAGAAATACAGTTAAACATAATTTGTTAATAAGTAACATAATTATAATTAATTAGAACAGTAATGAATGTATACCAGCGAGCAGATACCTATTAACAAAAATAAAGCGGTAATCACCTCATACATATTGATAGGATTAATTTCCTGTGCTGTGTGTTGATAAACAACCATTATCAAAGATGGGGCGTTTTGTAAAATAACCGCTAACCACTATTCAGGTAAAAAGTTATATGTGATGTGTAGCATGTACATGTGTACATGTCCCACTAGCTGGGCAAAAGCCTTTTCTCAGAGAGAGAGTTCGGGCTCATCACCACGCGTGCCGACTGTGAATACTTAGTACAGGGGGGTTACCCTTGACACCATTGCGTTCATATTTACAAAGTTTGAAAATTTATTTCTTTTTTACATTGCATAGTCATCCTTTATTTTTATATACTTCGTAATGTTTATTCAAAGGTACAATAACAATATAAAATGAGTCTTAATTCGTGAAATATAGAATTTTGTAAATTCCGCCATACCTATTGAAAATAATGTTTCAAGGGCAGAGGGGCTGTACCTACTTCCAAATTAATAATGCGCATACAGATCTTCGTTAGTGGGCGTAATCCCACACATCTTTTCGCACAAAATACATAATTCTACTAAATTATGCATGAATTAAATGCATTTTACCATTTGAGACCATAATAATATCGTCTCCCGACGCTCGGAAAATACGACCGTTGTTGTCGAACAGTGACGAAAATCACTATGCGCATTATTAATTTGGGAGTAATGTACACACGACAGCACGTCAGACTGTACGTTTTTATTGCAAAGTCGCCCGTTACGCAACCGAGTAGAGTGCTATCGTGTAAAGGTCGACGTGCTGTCGTGTGTACTACTTAGATCTTTACGCAAAAAATGTAGAGCTTGATGTAAGACAGGACCGTTCTAAAACAAATGGGGCAGTTCTGTGCATTTTTTATGCAGTCTAGTGTATCATTTACATTGCTTGCTTGACAGTTGTTTCGGTGGTTTTTGACTTCGGTTTTTACCGTACCGTATTTCTTTATGGACAGGTGTTTTGGTTGTGTGAACGTTCGCCCCCTCCCGCGTCACCATAAACAAATAAGGTGCGTTGTCCACATGCCATGCTTCGTTCGTTACGATTAAAATTATGAGTTCAGTGTCCTATCCAATTACGAAAGAGAAGGGAATCATTTGGCAGGAGGTGCCTAATGGACAGAAAAGAATGGAAAGCGCACTTTGACCCAGACTTCACGGAGAAATAACGGGAACCAACAAGAAGAAGTCATAGTAAACAAATAACTGCTTATTACAATGAAGAATACCATCAACTTTTGATTTTTACCTTACCAAACACTCTATTAAAAATGGAAACATTGGGTGAAAACATTTTTTTGATACGTCTTATAGTTCTCGAGATATTTAATTTTAAACTAGCTGTGCGACGGGCGCGCGGTCGTCAGCTGCTGTGACCAGAGATGGGCGGTGGGTATATACCCAATCTACCCATTTGGGTATTTACCGGGTACATTGGGTATATACCCGGTAAATACCCGTATGCACCCATTTGGTGGGTATATACAATTTGTGACTTAAAATTAACAACAAAGTATGCCAATCAGTTCTAAACCATGTTTCCTACACAAAGTACGTCTTAGTAATTTTTCGTTGACCGCATATTTACAAAGTTATGCATGTTTTTGTGATTTCTTTGTATGAAAACGATTATTCATAAGGACATTTGTCTTATATTTTTATAGAATTAACAACCGGTATGTTTAAAAAGTACTCTGTCATACTTTGTGTGACTAATATAATACTTTTTAATATGAATTTAACAATAATTATTACTGATTAGGAACCAAGTGTCAAAAATTGATATTTTCATTGAAACTGTAGACAATACACTGATGAAGGCAGGTTATTTCGGTCTAATTAAAATGCAAAGACGGGTTAAGTGTTGCAAATAACAAAAATGTATAATCATAAAGTATGGTTTTATGTTTGTTCTTCCCGAACAAAGAATAACTAAAACTTATTATTTTGCAAATGGCATTGTGCTCAAAATGCTATACGGTGAAATGTAAGTCTTCCAGCCACCTCATTACGTCCGAGTCGGCCTCATCTACACCGCCGCCTTGGATGGTGAACAGCGGGTAGTCGTAGTTGATGTGGAACATCGTCTGAATCCGCCCGCACACGCAACTCGGGTCCAATCCACAGTTACATTTTGTGTATTTAGCTCCTCACACCTTCCCCGTAAGACCCGGAATCTATTTATTTGAGTCTAGTGCTTTCTGGGAAGATTGAAACCTGGCACACGGATATCTGGCTCGGGCTCGAGATGCTTGTTAGGCAGGTCCTCAGATGTCCACCGATCCCGCCATTTCTCCATCAGCGTTCTGTGGTCCTGCAAGAGTTCATGGGCCTGCATGGTATGGCAAGATGGTTGCAATTCTCTGATGCGACCCCGGTTCGGTCAAAATCTCACTAAAATTGAGGGTTGCTTTGACCAAGTGCTTGTACTAACATCGAAGCAGGATTCCAAAAGAAACTCAAAACAGTGGCGGTATTTGCATTTGAAACTCTCTGGAACATCTCTGGAAACAGGGACAGTCAAGGACTACCCTACGAGCTCGTATTTTTTTTAAATGCATCGCACGTATCGTCTTTATGACGCCCTCCTTTCAAACGCCAAACTCTGAACAATAGTGTTACGCAGAGCTTAGTCCTGGCGCCTACGCTTATCATCGTCTACGTCAGTTACATACCAAAAGTATCCGAGTCATCATTTATGTAGGCGACGACATTGCCATCACAGCCTAAGCTTCGACACTGGGCAAAGCGACAACACTGGTTCAGGAAGCCGTTGCAAAGTTTGAGCGCTATTTCATCGACTGGAGACTTAAACCTAACCCATGTAAAATTGTGAGCTGCTCCTTTTACCTCAACAATCGGCAAGCTAATAAGTGAAGATGTTAAACGCAGTTTCTGCAATGAAGCACGACCTAACCCAGGCCTTCTTGGAGTAACTCTAGACAGAACTTCCACTTTTAAAGCCCCCCTCTAGAAAGTAAAGAAAATGGTATCAAACAGCTGCAACCTGATACGGAAACTGGCAGCGATAACATGGGGGTGCAAAGCGGATACGGCCCGAGCCAGTGTAGGCTGGCCATCATACTGACCGTTGACGTTGAACAGAACAGCGCCATTAGGAACATATCCGGAACCGTCAGATCCACAGACACCAATTGGCTTCCCGTCATTTCCTACATATTCCCGTCACGTCTGTGAAGAATTAATGATCAGAATGGAGTATGATAATATCAACAATATGCCGCACCTGCCACTAGTACCTTATCTTCAGGCAACCCGCAGTGATCTTCGCCTACCATCAGAGAGATCTTTTGCCATGCCATGCAGGCCCACGAACTCTTGCAGGACGACAGAACGCTGATAAAGAAATGACGGGATCAGTGGACATCTGTGGACCTGTCTAACAAGCATCTCGAGTCCGAGCCAGATATCCGTGTGCCAGGTTCCCATCTTCCCAGAAAGCACTGGACTCAAATAAATAGATTCCGGGTCTTACGGGGAAGGTGTGCGGAGCTAAATACACAAAATGTAACTGTGGGTCGGACCCCAGTTGCGTGTGCGGGCGGGCTCAGACGATGTCCCACATCAACTACGACTACCCGCTGTTCGCCATCCAAGGCGGCGGTGTCGATGAGGCTGACTCGGACGTAATGAGGTGGCTGGAAGACTTACATTTCACCGTATAGCATTTTGAGCACAATGCCATTTGCAAAATAAAATAAACGAATTTAATTAGTTTTAGTTATATTTCTTTGTTCGGGAAGAACAAACATAAAACTATACTTTATGATTATAAAATTGTGTTATTTGCAACACTTAACCCGTCTTCGCATTTTAATTTGACCGAAATGACCTGACTTCATCAGTGTATTGTTTACCGTTTCAATTTAAATATCAATTTTTGACACTTGGTTCCTAATCAATAATAATTATTGTTAAATTCATATTAAAAACTATTTTATTAGTCATAAATAGTATGACAAAGTACTTTTTAAACATACCGGTTGTTAATTCTATAAAAATATAAGACAAATGTCCTTATGAATAATCGTTTTCATACAAAGAAATCACAAAAACATGCATAACTTTGTAAATATGCGTTCAACGAAAAAATACTAAGACGTACTTTGCGTAGGGAAAATGGTTTAGAACTGATTGGCTTACTTTGTTTTTCATTTTAATAATTTTCATTATACTTGAAATCACAAATTGAATGTACCCAGCAAATGGGTGCATACGGGTATTTACCGGGTACATATCGGGTAAATACCCACAGGTGGGTATATACCCGGGTACGTGCCCATCTCTGGCTGTGACGTCACAACTCAACACGCACCCGACACATACACCTTAACACTCATTCAAAGGGCTGTATCTTTGGAGCCGTACTAGGTAGCCAGTTGAAATTTTCAGAGATTATGTTTTATTATGATTAATTACCAAAAACATAATAAAAATTAAAAAATATTAAAAAATAAGAGGGGTCCCCATACAAAAAACCTTGTTTTATATTTTTTGCTCTATAGAAAAAACGGTAAGACATACAAGCAAAAAACTTGGTGTGATTATAGTGCTTACTGCATAGTATAACAAAATAATATAAAAACCGGCCAATTGTGAGTCGGACTCGCGCACGAAGGGTTCCGTAAGAACGGCAAATAATCACGTTTGTTGTATGGGAGCCCCCTTAAATGTTTATTTTATTCTGTTTTTTAGTATTTGTTTTTATAGCGGTAATAGAAATACATCATCTGTGAAAATTTCAACTGTCTAACTATCACGGTTCATGAGATACAGCCGTGACAGACGGACGGACAGACAGACGGACAGACAGACGGACAGACAGACGGACGGACAGACAGACGGACAGACGGACGGACAGCGGAGTCTTAGTAATAGGGCCCCGTGTGGAACCCTTCGGGTATGAAACCCTAAAAACGGTCAAGCGCGACTCGGACTCACGCGCCGAGGGTCCGTATAAGTTTTATTTTATTTTATGGCGGTAGGGAACTCTCAGTGCGCGAGTTCTACTCGCACTTGGCCAGTTTTTTTGTGTGTCTAGTCAGGTCATTTTTCATTTTTCAAAGCCGTCATCCATAGCTAAGTAAGGATATATTATTTACTAGCTTTTGCCCGCGACTTCGTCTGCGCAGACTTAGTTTTTTTCCCGTTATCACAATAAAAATAGCTTATAGCACTCAGCAATAACGTAGCTTCCCATTAGTGAAGGATTTTTTATGATCGGATGAGTAGTTTTGGAGATTACCCCCTACATACGTACATACTTACAAACTTTTCCTCTTTATAATATTAGTGTTGATAGCTAGCGCCCACGACTTCATTCACGTGGCTAAAAGAAAAAGGATAAACGTGGTGATTTTGCAAATTGTACCTAGCATATTTTTTACCACCTAGTAGGTATGATGTACTTAAAACACACCCCCTGCACTATCAAAGCGTTGGCCCGAGATTTCGATCCCGTGGACCTCGCGTTGTTGTCTGCTTCTACCAAACTGAACGGAGCAAAGATGCAGATACCTACTGTTATAGGCGTCTAACTGATTTAACGCGGGTTACCTACATTTCAAGAAACACTCAAAGATTATCTTTTCTTTTTAGCCCTATCCTATTATTTTGAGTCAGCTAATCTGCTACTCCTTATTGCAAACTTTCAGTCTGGGTTGTCTCTGTTCAGTTGGGCTCGCCCCAAGTCTTCGTGCCTTTGTGGCCTTTGTGGTCGTTGTGGACACTGCATCTACCGATGTTAGATAGCCCTAATGGGTAGTTTGATACCCAAGTACACACGACAGCACGTCAGACTGTACACTTTTGTTGTAAAGTCGCCTGTAACGTTACCGAATAGAGTGCTAGCGTGTAAGGGTCGACGTGCTGTCGTGTGTACATCTCGTTCGCTTGCGCTGTTTGGTGAATGAATATGTATCAGCATTCGCTGCAGTACGTCACAGGTCTCAACATCTCTCTGGCGTTCAATAAAACTGTAAAAGATCTCCAACAGAGCTAGTTAGCGTCACCTACTCGTATAGGCACAAAGTTACTTAACAGAGAAAAACTTAAAGAAAATTTATTTTATTTAATCGCATCATACCATTTCAAAGAGAACGATCATAATAATTGGGTTCTGACACCAGAAAATATGAGATAATATCAGGAGATACTTAACCATATTATTTCTATCACATTGAATAGTGTTTTTTTCTATGAGCTACTCTTCTGAAACACCCAACGCGTCTTCTTAGCATCTACGATGCCATAGTCTGAAACAACCGTTTTGAATCGTCGGCCTTATTCTTCTTTCGTGTTGAAAGTGTCACACACACACGTCGCGCTGGGGTCGCCTCCAGGAAATCCGAAAAGCTGGACTGTGGAGCATCAGGACAGGTATGACGACGCGAAGTTATCGGTATGGTTTAAGATTGTAACAAAACATCTCTTCTGGCTCTATTTCTCACATATCTTTCATGCGGGCAACACCACCACGCAGGCTGTTCAGGGATTTTCACATGCTCCAATCTTCTCGTCAGTCTGAAGTATGTGGAAAGCCTATCAGAGTTGTCAACAATGAATAGGCGACTATGATATTATGTAAAAGTGCACCTGTCCAGTGTCCAGTCCTAGGTACTTACTTAAAGGAAATAAAGCGATCATATTACTAATGTTACACCATCAATAGCTGATGTTATGTGACTATGGTCGCTCGGGACTCTACACTTGCACAGTACGCACAGCTGATTTTTTGGTCTGAACATCGTATCTTTATTTTTCTTCGAGGTCTGGTGCATCCTATTCTTCCCTGAATAACCAGCAATCAGCAATGCTCTCAACGGACGTCCCATTTCGTCTGGCCAAAAGATCTCAGGATGCAACCGCAACTTTGTAAAGAGCTTTGATAAAACTGCCGGATGCAGAGTTTTTAAAGTAAGGATTTATTGGCTCTTTCAGATTGTAAGTAGCTATCACTGAACTTATGATTTTTCCTTTATTGCTTTGTTGATATACCATTTTTGTGACAGTGACGGATGACAGCGATAATTAAAAACAACTACTTCACTGTTGTGCATCGTTTGAGTTTTGCGGCACATTTGGGCCTGTTTGGTGCATTAAAATTCACCGTTGTTCAGTTTTCGATGGATTTACGAAAGTAAATAGCTCAACGCTACGTGATGACAGAGGGTCTTTGGTTAATGGTTGTGTCGTTCACTTTTATACAAATAGCCACTATATGATAATCTTTGTGTGTTTATTTTGCTCCTAAGCACCAAAGCGTGATAATATGTAGCCTATATGTTATTCTGATGTCTCAGCTATCAACATTCCAAATTTCGTCCAAATCCGTCCAGCGGATTCCGCGTTATAAGGTAACAAACACACTCACTCACTCACTCACTCACTCACAAACTTTCGCATTTATAATATAAGTAGGAAGTGCAAACTAAAGCTCTGTTTAAACAATAGTTATTTGTTATGCAAGAATGCAAAATTATTGTTTGCGGCGAGTGCTTGTATTGAATACCGAGCTAGCGAAGGTTTCTAAAATTGAGCCACGAGCGTAGCGAGTGGTTCAAAAAAAGAAACCTGAGCGTAGCGAGGTATTCAGAAGCACGAAACGCAAATAATATTGCATTCGTGCGAAACACAAAACTTTTCATCTCACAGAAGCGAGGAAATGACTTTGTTAGCCAAGCGGGAAAAACTCTATAGACAACTACTTACAGGCAGAACAGGTGAATCAAATAAGTTCCTTTTAAAAGCATATTTTACTGTAGTTACGGCTGCCGCACTAAATTTTTGAGCTTCGTTGGTATTAAAACCATTCCTTTTATTAATAATTTCCTGAAGTTTATTTAACTAGATACAAAAATAATGTAATTAAAAGAATGTTTTTTTTCCGGGTGCATTCTGAACTTTTACCATATAATATAAAAAATTCTAGGAGATAAAAAATTAAATTATTAATATCGTTTGAAAAAATGTATTTAACAAACCAAAACATAATTATCTATTTGATAAAACAGAAGCGAAGCATTTTTTTTATTTACTGGTATTATAAAATAAATATTGTGTACAAAATATTGAAAAGACTATAAGAAGAAACCGCGTTTCTGAATGTTCTATTCCGTGACTTAACCTTTTTAAAAGATGCTTATGCCCCATTTACATTCACAGTTTTGTATAGAGAATGGGCACGAACAATCACTTTCGCTGAAGTACGCGTGTAAATGAACTATGAATGAGGCTCTTTTTTCTCTCGGGACTTGGCATCTTCTTAAACGGCCAGTGTTTTTTTCTTTTTCAACACCATAGGGCGCGGGAAAGACTGTCCCGGCGTCGCGTTCAAATTTCGAAGCGCATAAAAATGCAGATGGTTTAAATCCGGCCTTTACACGATCGTAAGTTACTAGTATAATCCGTGCGGGATGAGAATGGGATGGAACCTTGTCAAAGTCAATCGAAATCATACTTAATTTTACTTTGACAAGGTTGCATCGACGCGAGTTTTCTTACCGCGCGCGTCTCAGTTCCAAAAGGTCGCATCCCATTCTGATCCCGCACGCATTATAACAGCAAACTTTCCGAGCGTGGGAGATGAAAAATATTTTAAACAGAGCTTGCGACTTTAAAACCTGTCCCTAGCGAATTTTCAACGTTATAAATAAGTAATATTATATTAAAACACTACTGTAACACTGACTAAACACACAAAAAAACTGGCCAAGTGCGAGTCGAACTCGCGCACTGAGAGTTCCGTACCACCATATAATAAAAAAAACTGGTTATACGGATCCTCGGCGCGTGAGTCCGAGTTGCGCTTGACCGTTTTTTATATTTTTTTGTTATTCTATGGAGTAAGTCCTATAATCATACCTAGTTTGATGCTTGTATGTCTTACCGGTTTTTTCTATAGAGCAAAAAGTATAAAACAACGTTTTTTGTATGGGGACCCCTCTTATTTTTTAATATTTATTGAACGAGCGAGCGAAGCGAGCGAAGTTCTCCGAGTCTACTGGAACAATCCGGCGTTTGTATGTATGTATGTATGTATGTATGTATGTATGTATGTATGTATGTATGAATGTTCGTTCGACGATAACTTGAGTAAAGGACCACGGGCACATTAGTATGAAGTCTGGGCCCACTGACAGTTGACACTTGATGAAATTTTTTACATTGTCCGACCTCAATAAACTTCATGTCAAATGAAAGCTCTTGAAGAGTACTTCAATTTATTATGGCAGCTTAGTCAAAATCTAGCGCGAAAATGGTGTTTTGGGCACATTTGTCCCATTTTATGAAGATTGTCCGACCTCAATAAAACTCATGTCAAATGAAAGCTCTTGAAGAGTACTTCCATTTATTCTATGGCAGCTTAGTCAAAATCGAGCGCGAAAATGGTGTTTTGGGCATATTTATCCCATTTTATGAAGATTGTCCGACCTCAATAAAACTCATGTCAAATGAAAGCTCTTGAAGAGTACTTCAATTTATTCTATGGCAGCTTAGTCGAAATCGAGCGCGAAAGTGGTGTTTTGGGGATGGGCATATTGGGCCCACTGACAGTTGACATTTTACATTGTCCGACCTCAATAAACTTTATATCAAATGAAAGCTCTTGAAGAGTACTTTAATTTATTCTTTGGCAGCTTAGTCAAAATCGAGCGCGAATGTGTTGTTTTGGGCATTTAATGGGACAAATATGCCCAAAACACCATTTTCGCGCACGATTTTGACTAAGCTACTAAAGAATAAATTAAAGTACTCTTCAAGAGCTTTCATTTGACATAAAGTTTAGCGAGGTCGGAGAATGTAAAATGTCAACTGTCAGTGGGCCCAATATGCCCATCCCGAAAACACCATTTTCGCGCTCGATTTTGACTAAGCTGCCATAGAATAAATTGAAGTACTCTTCAAGAGCTTTCATTTGACATGAAGTTTATTGAGGTCGGACAATCTTCATAAAATGGGACAAATATGCCCAAAACACCATTTTCGCGCTCGATTTTGACTAAGCTGCTATAGAATAAATTGAAGTACTCTTCAAGAGCTTTCATTTGACATGAGTTTTATTGAGGTCGGACAATCTTCATAAAATGGGACAAATATGCCCAAAACACCATTTTCGCGCTCGATTTTGACTAAGCTGCAATAGAATAAATTGAAGTACTCTTCAAGAGCTTTCATTTGACATGAAGTTTATTGAGGTCGGACAATCTTCATAAAATGGGACAAATGTGCCCAAAACACCATTTTCGCGCTCGATTTTGACTAAACTGCCATAGAATAAATTGAAGTACTCTTCAAGAGCTTTCATTTGACATGAATTTTATTGAGGTCGGACAATGTAAAATTTTTCATCAAGTGTCAACTGTCAGTGGGCCCAATGTGCCCATGGTCCTTTAGTCGGATCGTCATGAAATTTGGTAGGCAGGTAAATGAGGCCAAGAGAATTTTTAAGTTCGAACATGAGCCAAATCGGTCGAGGGGTTGCTGAGATATGGGGTCGCGAGTTCATAGTTCGGGGCGAACCACTAGTTTATTTTTATTATTTCTTGGGTAATCCACCATAATAAAACATAATCTCTGAAAATTTCAACTGGCTACCTAGTACGGTTCCAAAGATACAGCCGTTTGAATGAGTGTTACGGTGTATGTGTCGGGTGCGTGTTGAGTTGTGACATCACGCGAGTTTGCCGCGCTCGCGCGAAAAACTCCAAAAGGACGGAAACTAAAACCGTCGTAACTTTAAAACTACTGGCTCGATTCGAATGAAACAAAAACAGGTGTATTTCTAAACGTTTAGGCTACACGGTCATAAAGTTTCAAGTGATTTAACAGACCCACGGACATTCTTCATTATTATGCTACAAGCTTACAACAGAATATTTTAAAAACCTTGTGAGACCGAGGATAGGAAACGTGCTGCGTGCGCAGCGTGCGTGTATACAGGGATCCCGTAATTCAACGTCAAGTGGAAACTGGGTGGAAGGGCAGATTATAACGGTAAAAACCCTGGTCGCTTCGTTCATAAATTATAGGCATTTTTTGAAAATTTTAAAATTGTCACCCTAAACCACATAGTTATTGAATACTGTGGTCGCATATTTTCAAATTTTGCCGTGTTTTTACATTATCCTTATTTATTTATTGAACGAGCGAGCGAAGCGAGCGAAGTTCTCCGAGTCTACTGGAACAATCCGGCGTTTGTATGTATGTATGTATGTATGTATGTATGTATGTATGTATGTATGTATGTATGTATGAATGTTCGTTCGACGATAACTTGAGTAAATTTAGTCGGATCGTCATGAAATTTGGTAGGCAGGTAAATGAGGCCAAGAGAATTTTTAAGTTCGAACATGAGCCAAATCGGTCGAGGGGTTGCTGAGATATGGGGTTGTTAAGTTTATATGGGGTCGCGAGTTCATAGTTCGGGGCGAACCACTAGTTTAATATTTAGGAAAACTAGTGACTAAATTAATATAACTTAAAACTTAACACGTATAAAAAATAATAATAATAATCATGCTATCAAATCTTATGATAAATCAAACAGTTAACACCTGTAGTTTTTTATTTGTGTCGAAAACTCTTACCCAGTACAAGTCAAAGTCAAAAGCCAAAAGTTCGGTTGCGTGACCCAGTATGATCTCGCTAACTGCACTCTGGGGAGTCATGCAGGCATGGGCCGTATCAAATAGGGCTTAAGCCGCACAGTGCAATAATAAATCCGTTTGCAGCACTAAGCAAGCTCGCCGGGTGCGGGTAAATCACCGAATTGCAGCTATCTCATATGAGCAGGCCGCCATTAATACATTATGTTGCGGCTGGGCTTTTGGATTATGACATCATCAACATAATCAATACGTAATTATAGAGGCAAAGCAAAAATACGTACCTAATTAATTACATTAATTAAACACACGACATCACGTAGACCCTTACAGTTTCGTTGGAAAGTCGTCCGTAACGTAAGTGAATAATTACAGTGCACGCGTTTAGGCGTCTAGTCTACGTCTTTTCTTCATTAGTTAGAGTAGTTAGACCATCACACCTCGAGAGGATATGGAACCTACGACCTAGATTGATCAACTAAAATCAATAGTTTTCCTTAAATAAATACCTTTCTTTCTTTTAATGATTTAACATTTAGGTATGGCCCGGTTTCTGAGTTGAGAATTTTGCTAAGCAAATGGGTAAGTATCGTCCTGTCTCTGCAGATTTCTCACAAAAGAGCGTGACAGAGCGATACGTAAGTATGTGCTTAGTTAAATTCTCAACTCAGAAACCGGGCCTATATTTCCTTGGTTTTAGTACAGTTTCGCTGTCAGGAAGGTAAACCATAAAAACATGAACAACATAAAGTAACTCCAACATCGTAGCGAGGCAGGAAAACAAAACCAAAGATATTGCCAAAGCCATCTAGAGATTAGTGAGTAAAGCACAATGCTCACTTGTTTTATTAAGACTTGATAGAGACAAGCCGGTATTACGCCTACGCCTGCACAAACTAAAGCCGTAGAACGTAACGGACGATGATACTTCAGTTCTTTGTCACTAGATGTCACTAGGTACAGTATTGCAAAAAAATATGTAGAGCTAGGCGTTATCTTCAGGCATTTGTTAATGTTGCTGATAAAGGATGTTAAGAAGATAAGGAAAATTTTGTCACGTAAGCCTCGCCATTTTTAAATCACACTGCATGTTTCTGGTTCAGTAAGTAGTTTTCATAAAATTACTCAGATTTAAATTCCTCATAATGTTCTGACGTTCTATTTTAGCTCTACCGTAGAAACAGCCTTAATTTAAAAAACAACCTGTTTAAGTAGTGCTTACTAATCAAGTAATTTGGGGTGACGTTTTACGTTTGAAATTTTGAGATATTTTTGAGGTCTTGGGAAAAGAATTTACGCCTGCCTGTGTAAGGACTATTTTGGATCTGCAATAATCTGCATTATCGACATGCATCTTCCATGCACATAAATGATCAAGTCGGTAGCTCGGGACGTTAATTTAAATTTAATTGGCAGGTCTGGTGTAGGTACGATTTCCTATTAAAATATTTTACGTTTTTATTTTACCTCATGATGACCTCCGCGAACAATCACGTTGGTAGGTAGCTAAAATAAAAATATAAACCAGGAAACTGGCCAAGTTTTTTTTAATCGTCAATAAACAAATGAACAAAGTAAGCGTAATAAATGTTTTTTGTTTTCTGCCGAAAATAAGATATTTGCATAGATAATTACACATCAGAATTTGATTAATAAATGTTTGTTTACCTTTTCAGTAACTCAACCTACGGCTAAAGCAAATTATATTTGCATGCGAATGAATTGCCTGAAAAAGTAAGGCGCCTTTAGTTCCTATTTCAGCACTGTAGGCTTAGTCAAGATGACAAAATGTATATAAAACCACAACTACACTGAGGCACCGACTATAACGTTGTTAGTGCGCGGCCATCATCTGACACCTCCACTGTCAGATTTCCATTTCGCCTAAGTGACAAGCGAGTATGTCAAATAATCCGTCTCTACATTAAGAGCACTCTCGTTTCTAATTAGAGATTAATTGAATCAGGGTTTGATGAAGAGCCCTCCTCGGTTACCGCCGCGCCGCCGCCGGAGAGATTCGCTGATTGAATTTAGGTATATTCGCCAGATGTATGATCGAAATTTCCCCTAAAAAGTGCAGATGAATGATCGCGTCAAAATAATTAAAATTTCATGATTAAGGTTGAGGCCGTTGAGATTCGTGAGACAGGAGAGTGAGTCAGTGTGTGGGTAGGTTAGTTAGTTCATCGCCACGTGCCGCCGCGACCGCACGTGCGTCCGGCGCCGTCATGTTCCGCGTAGTCACAGACGTCTGGAAGCGGTACTGGTGGGGAACAGGTACGCTTCTCGCCCATTGCTCCTAAAGATAACATCATAAAAGCCAATTTAAACTCTACTTTAAGTCACGCCTAAGACGACTAACCGGTATTCCTGTACCAAACCAAACATTGTAGCAAGTACGATCTTATTTTGAACCTTCGAGGAATCGGCTTCGAAACTATTTGCGTCGCTTTTCGGCTGCCATCGGGAAGCTTCGGGCAAGCTCGGAGCACGTGGGGGCAAGTTGACAGCTGTGTAGTGGCAGCCGGCCTCAGCAGCTTTTGTTACATACACTTTGGGGCCGCCGCGCCGCCACCGTAATATCGGAAGTTAGAAGTCGACCTAGATGCTTCACTTTTCAATTCATTGAGGGTCCGTCTCGACTCGCCGATCTTGGCACCTATTTCTGTAACTTATAAAGTTGTTTCATCTTATGTCGCTTCTATATTTTTTACTTAGATATTTTGTATTAAATTCTTAGGCGCCTACAGTCTAGTGTCTAACTAATTTAATTATAAATTCAAGGTACTTAGAATCTATCATTAGAAAGAATATCACGCACAAATTTTTTTTTCTCCGTATTAGCATAGAGTCACGTAAAACAAAGGCGTACTAAATCTTTGCGTTAAACGTAATTGTTCCACTTCTGCTGTTTCCTCCGTTAGGTTTGATAAGTTTTCCGACAGAAGGAATCAACTGGTCATCTTGACATTTCTGACGACTCTTTGTACAAGTAATTTTAGAGAATGACATGACAACAAAAACAAAAACAAGTTCTACTAGCATGTTTATTTTCGCTTTTATTATGTGGGGATGTGGAGGCTAATAAGAGTAATAAGGCTGTCTTGTTCGTTTTTATACAGTTTTTTATCCCGGAAAACTCAAACAAAACACTTTAATCAGAGCGTAGGTAATTACCCACAGTGTGCGATCCGTTGAGCACAGATTGCAGCTCATTGCTATCTAGATTCACACGAGAACTGAGCTTATCTCTATCTCCATAGAGTACAAAATAAACCCGTGATAACATGACTATCGCTTTAGATGATTACCATAATGGGTCTACCATAGAATATTGCACTCTATGGCAGCTGTTAATAGATGAAAATTGCAAATTTTCTAGGTTTTGCTCTTGAACGACATTATACTGACCTAAATAGGTAGTCGTTTAAATAATAATACAATATTGTTTCGATGTGGCATCGAATATTCCCTGAAGACAAAAAGTTTTCGAGGCTTCGAATCAATCAGAATGAAATAATAATGTAGTTACTAACTTTGGAGTCAATACATAATTATCCGATCCATCAACCCACATTATGAATGCTGAATTACTGACCTCTGACGACGCCATGTTTTTTTAAACTCTGCTTTGCCTATCCAACGAGCTCAGCTGGCTTATGATAAAATATTATATAACCTGCAGAAAAGGCTGTTTTCATTTAGTTCTAGAAGCACGTCATACCTCTCGGCCAAATGACATTACACTTTAATATTGCTCCTCATAAAGAATACCTCTCGACCAAGAAATTCTTTACGATTTTAAGTGCGCGCAACGAAAACACCACGACTGGAATCCTAGCATACAATAAAACATCTAACCTATCTGAAGAGAAGGGAACTGAAATATTGTTGGATTACGATTTATTAAAAAAAAAAATATTTAAAAAAAAACTTAGCATTCCAATATTTACAATTATTATGTAGGTTCTTCTTCTGGTATATCAGAATACTCTGGCACTATCTTTAAATGACGATAGCAAAAATACATAGTTAGTAAAAAAAAGACAAACTAAAAAGAAATAAAAATACTGTCAATAAACAAAAAAAAAACGACTCCAGCAGCAGGCAGTCTAAGCAGGCGAGACCAATCCAACCCAGGTTATGGACATCAAATTGACCCGCCTGCTAAGACTGATGCAGTCGGGTTTTTTTTTTTAAATTTATTATGTTATAGTTCATTAATCTTAAAATTAAATGGTTATATTCTCTTGCAAATCTAAAAAACCTTTATTGCTTTCCTCATAATAAATGTTGTCACTAAATCTGACCGACGAAAGAGCCACCCAAACAAAACACAGACAAACAAATCCAACAACACCATGGAGCAGCACCAATGGAGCAAAATTCTTTCTGACCCTCCCTATGGCCTCTGCATAACTGGTTCATGGACACGTCATTGTTTACCATGGTTGGGTCACGCTAGGATACAATATGGCGGTAGCTCTTATCGCGAGTTTCTTTTTTTTTCTGACTCTACTATTCACATATTTTACAGAAATAATCTTTACTTTAAAATCTTCATAGAAATAATATTTCTAGATCGTAATCTTATTAAGAATTAAGTAATTTAGGTATAGAGAAAAAATCCCATTCTCAAAAAAATTATTGAGTCACAGTACTTCTGTTTGCAACATAATTTCGGTCGATTTAATTGTTCCAAGTTTAGACATCACTCCTTCGATTAGAACGTTTCCTCTTTTTAACCACTTTTTGTTTTTTCTAAAACACTAACCCTGTCCCTGAAAGGCCTGTCCCGAACCATTGCTTTTAACCTTATAAAAAGTTACGACTTTATTTAACAATCTTATCAACGAGTCTATAACTCTGTGGTCCGTGAGCCGATCTAATAGCTACTCAAGCTCGATTGATTTTTCTGAGATCACCTACTTGAACTCGAGCTTGAGCTGAAAGAGCTGAAAGGAGTTGTACAGTACACTTAACTGCGTAGTTGAATGATTTCTTATGTGGTTCGAAAAATAATAGTAGATAGATAGATAGATAGAATATTCTTTATTGTACACAAAAACGAATTATTATTATAGTAGTGTGTGTCACGATAATAACCTTGATTATATCCATTTCGAATTAAATTACTTATCCTTAAATAATGAGGAACATACTTAATGACTTAATACTTAATGCCCCAAGAGGTCAGACAAAAAAGCAAATGTGAGAAAATGTTTGCAAGGGCACTACGCACAAAAAGCATCCGAGAGATGATACCGTCCACCGCAACTGGGTGCACTCTGGCTCTCTCGTCTCCTTCGTAAGACTATAAAAATGTTGCGCACATAATGTTTTTTGTCCAAAATGTTCCATTTCACAGCCCCGAAAATAATCACGTCATTTTGTTACTTTGTTGCATCGAGAAAGAAGGAATAACACACGATATATTTTTTAAGCTGTGAACTTGTACTGTACGGGCGGCCACAAGCTAGGATGTTCGATTGGCGCCCTTATTCCGCTTCCATGGGGAATTCTAAACTAGACCATACACGTGTACAGTCTAAATCACTACGCACTCAGATGTGCTCAGTTGCTCTGTAACTAATGGTTCGACTGTACTTTACAAGACAATAAATAATACCTACCTACTACAACATAGTACAGAACTAATACGAATATACTTGTTTACTTGGGTACTTATCAGGATTTAGAATGCAAGGTTGTGTTCCTACTTATTGGCGCATACATTGATTTCGAAACAATTTGCACTGCGTCCTCATTACGCACCTTCCTGCCGTGAAGTTCTCGGAGCTCGATAATGACGGGAAAGACAACCTGCAACCTGCAGACAACCTAGGTTTCTATCTTGGGACTTAAGAACGCTAGAGGCAATCAGATACCAGATGAGGATTTGCCACGTTTGCTATTTACTCCCATCTAGGTACGTGGAGATTGAATAGAGTTGATTGAATTTCTTAAAGACATTGTTCTCTGCTAAAAGAAAAATTCACATCGGTTATGAAAACTTAAGGGTTTAATTTCAACTCTGTCGAATACATAACACAATGATTTGTCTCCCTGCGGCAGACACATCAAAGCGGTCGTCCCATGTAAATATTGTATTTTAATTCTGCAAACGATGCACGCACATTGCATTTGCAGCAATGCATCGCATTACCTTGAGTCAAAGTTACTACTGACAGTCGGAGAGCTACCGAGGGCCTCTGTTTGACCTATCTCTTTGCAATCCCATTAAACGGATTTACGCCTGCGAGTACTACATATACTATCCCTCCTTGTTTTGACGAAACATTATGTGAATTCCGTATTAATTAAATACGCTATAAAAACTGATTTTTTCACCAGGTAGGTATGTGATTTTGTATAGGAAGATGGTATAAAAGAGGTGATTGAAGGTTACACGGTGAATATTGGCAAGATATTAAATAAGTTACGATTAAATGAGTAAGCTTAATTAGCACTCAAGGATTCGTGCATCTGACATTATTTGTAAAAAGTATTTGTATGAGCTTTATCGAACTTGATAGAGACCTTACAAACTGTGGCCTGTTATGTATGTATGATTAGCTTCGTGTCTGTGTTATACCATGCGTGTCATTCGAAGAGTAAATTGATACAGGTAATCGGTTATCATAGGTAAGTGTTTAGGGTTCTATGAGGTCAAACCTGATACCAACTACCACCTACTAGGCAAAATGTATGGCAGCTAAAGAATACTTAAACTTACAATTCAGAAAACATCAGCCGCATTTCTTTGCCACTTTAGACTTCAAAAATAAAATTGTCCAATACTTATGATAATGCTGAAAGACGAGAAGAAAAAAATAAAAATAAAACTAAGGACGAGCATAACATTTTTTTTTTTTAAATCACTAGACGCTAATAGGGTTCATTAAGGATCAAAACTCATCCGCACGACTTTACTACCTTGGCCATCACGTAGGACGGACGAGATCAAATCGCAATGCAAATGTCTCTTTGAACGTCGGCTGATTGGACGTCCCACCCACTCAAGAATCGCTGGAAAGAACCATGCAGTCGACTGGAGGCAGTAGCGTTGTATAGGGAGAATTGAATCAAATGTAGGTATTAATAACAATTAAATTGTAGGTATTATTTTCGTAATCTAAGCAACCGAAAAACAATAATTAAGCTGATTTGTTTTTCTGGTCCATATGTGCCTGTGTCGTGGGTAAATGGGGCACCTTGCATGGTTGCGGAAGCCAAGATCCATGAACCAGCGAGATTGCATGGTAACAACACTTAGTAAAAATATGAATTATATTATAAACGAACGAACGTTAATTACTAGAATTAATTAGTATTAAATATTTGTGTAAGCATACCTCATTTTCGGCATTCGCCATGGATCGCGCGACGAATTGAAAACCACTGTGATGTTTATCCACAGTCAAAGATGAAACATTGGCTTTAAGTATACCTACGGAACCTCATACGCACACCTGATAGCCTATTGTTGTTGGTTTGCCCAGTATCAGCTGTATGTACAAAGAAATTGCTATAAAACGAAGTGACATTCAGGGGAGAGGTCTTTTCAATATGGCATCTTTTATTAGTGCCATTGGCTTATGTCTTGTTATACTTTTAGGAGAAATCAGTGCAAAATTGTTTGGTTAGTACGAGTAAAAACGTAAACGGCTTTAAAAACAAAACAATCATACTTGAGATATCCACGCCTTTACCTTTTCGTGATAGTAAAAAAAACTTAAAAAAAATATATTATAAAAAATATTAAAAAAATTAAACATTTATTTCAGCCCATTCAGGGCCATAATTAAGGTTTGACGATAGCAACGTGGCGGGAAATTCAAAATTTTCACAGTTTTTTACATTTTGTAGCTAAACTGAGCTATTTTTGTTCAGCGATTTATCGTTCGCGGCAATAAAATAGCCACTTATGTGTTCTGGTCTATGAAGCAGTGGCACTGCCCAAAAACCTTGTTGATGACCAGAACACATAATCGGCTGAATTATTGTTGTTCTTTTGTTTACAATAATAAAAAGAATAAAAGTAAAAGTAAAAGTATTTTTTTATGTTTACACTTTTATCAAAATAAGGTTATGAAGAATTGGTAGAGACTTCGTCATCAAAATAAAATAGTATTTCTTTAAATGAATTAATTGTGCTTTCATTATGACTCTCGTTACTAAGTTTTTTTGTACGAAGAACATTGTTTTTGTTTCAGGAATTTTGCCAGACAGATCAAACCGAGTTGAAGATATTTACTTCCGATTTTACAATGGGTGAGTTCTACAATTTACCTTAACTTTTAGTTTATTAATTCAGGTCAGTACACCATATTTATTATTAGGATAATTAAAAAAAAAAACAAGTTAATCAACTTTATTCTCCTTTCTGTGCTTTGACACTGTTTGAAGGTTAAGCCGACCTGCGTTTTTTTTAAGCAGCTTACCAAATATTATCGTTATTATTCGTACTGTGCTTACCAATATCTTACCTCACCTTGAAATTCGAACCTTATTAATTGTATACAATGTGTAGATGTGCCGTATCCACGACGGTACTTACTAATTTAAAAATTAGTATAATACATTGTAGTTCAATTTTGCAAAAAAAAAACTTTCAATTTAAAATGTTTATTACCCAATAATTAAGTTACTAACACTTCTTTCCTAAAAATAAAACAGAATTTTAAAAACCGAACGCCGAACAAAACACAAGATGCGAGTTACATTCAGTGTTTTGCCAACATAACATTATATGGTTGTGTTAGGAAGATGTTATGTGAACGTACTCGTAGCAAACCGTCTTATTTAGTGGCCTTGACTCTACTTGTTAGTTGAACTCTCCGTCTAAACATAGCACTACAGGGTGCACTCTTAGTCGATAGCGGAACTTTAAGTAGGCTGTCTACCGTCACTACAAACAACTTGTACTAGGTGGCGAAAAAAATGGAGCTATATAAATATCAGCTGTTTCATACATTTGGCGCAGTACTGAGTCGACCTTTTGTATGGAACAGCTGATATTGTTTTCGCTCCATTTTTTTCGCCACCTGGTAGGTACAAGTTGTTTGTAGTGATCAGTAGACAGCCTACTTAAAGTTCCGCTATCGACTTAGAGTGAACCCTGTAGATGTTTCCAATAACTGTTTGCTTGTTTCGATGTTTAGGGTTCCGGACCTCTTTGTTGTGCGTTAGTGTGTCTTTATCAGTCTTAGAGACCGTGTATCCGCGCGCGATGAGAATGGGATAGAACCTTGTCAAAGTCAATCGAAAATGTACTTTATTTTACTTTGACAAGGTTGCTTCGACGCGAGTTTGCTTACCGCGCGCGTCTAACAGGTCTAACAGGTCTAACAGTTCCAAAAGGTCGCAAACTGTTTCTCTACGCCAACGAATTATGATAACTTTATTATTATCCGTCCTTCCATCCGTCTGTCCTTCAAAACCCTTTGGCATACAAAAAATATGGTCTTTTTAATTCAAGCTTCTATTTTTTTTATAGAGCCTTCGATAGGTAAAGTAATTGCAAAACTCATTCAACTTCTGGGTTCTTTTAGAACTTACTAATAAAATTATACTGTTATATTTTTTTCTTAAATTAGCAGATAGAGCATCGACCTTGCTGAATCTAGAAAAAATAAGTTCATAATTACCAACCTTCATTTCAGTAAGGAACCGTCAGTGCGCGAGTCCAACTTGCTGTAGCTAAAAGTAGTCCCTTTCATAGCTCTAACCTGTGCTAAGGGAATAAACAAAGATGTTGTACAGATACATAACATTTTTATAACCGTTTGTTTGTTAACAGAAAGACGGTTGAAGATTACGTGGATATCCGCATGAACCAAGCCCTAGACTTACTGAAGGCACCAGGTTTTAATAGTAGCAGACCTACCGTCCTGTATGCCCATGGATTCATCGAAACGGCCCAGCAAGAAAGTGTTCATGTACGTATTGTCCCTATCTGAAAAGGTGAAAAGGTGAAATAGTACATTACTGCCGCGGTCTTTAATGGGTGCGTTTCTGGCGCGCTTTTGATGGCCGACAGAGCGCAGCGTAGCGCAGCTCAAGGCCTTCACAGCGTGGTCAGCATTGCAGCCCTTGATGGACAAGCTGAAATGAAGGCCGAGACCGAAGGTCGAGGCCTTTATAGCGCGGACAGCAAGGGCTGCAATGATGACCAAGCTTGAGGGCCGAGAGCGTAGCTAAGCTAAGCTCGAGGCCATCATAGCGTGACCAGAAGCGCACTCATTGTAGACCAAGGCTTGTATTAATAGTGCTTTACTCAAACAATGCGAGTAATTTAAATAGAACCAGCTTACCTTTTGTCTTAGTTAACTTTCTGTTGATTTTCCATTCCGCAAACTTTACGCAGATAAACTTGTATTTTTTTTTTATTTCGGTGGCAATAGGCACCTTTAAATATCTTATTTCGCTTCCTTTTTATGTTCGGCGTTGTTAAACACATTGAATCGGAGGATTCGTTGCCTGAAGAGTTCACTTTTATTTACAACAAAAACAGCACGCACAGAAAAAATCACTTCGAACATCGCGCAAAGCGGCGAAAACAATATGGCCGCGCTTTTTTTCTATGCAATTTGTAGACTGCCAGCACCCAAACAGCCAAATTCTAAATAAATACTTTTTGTGCCTGATTTTTGAGTTCTATTTTTGAAACAAAACTCGACATTAATGGATTTTCATACAGTTTTTCTGGCCGCAAAACACGACATTAATGAAATTCCATACAACTTTTCTGGCGCCTAATCAAAGTAGCCCGCAAGTCCTCCTTTGCTCAAAGAAGGTTGTCGAATTAATGACCACATTACGAGCTTTTTTGAGTAAAAGGTCTTTATTTATCTCTTCTCAATTTTTTCCACAGTGATTTCATGAAAATCGAAAGTTATTATTGAAATCATACAGAATCTTACAAAAACGTTAAAATTAATTGAGACAGCCTATGATAATGAATACATGGTTTGGGTCATCGTATACTAGCTAAGTTTGGAGTCAGTGTAATAAAGCGTGCTATATACCTGCTTACGCTATCTCTTTCACGCTTTAAAATGGTGTAATGCAATACAAATGATAAAAAGTGATGAGTTGATGACTCAAGATTTACTCCATTCACAACCAACGTAAATTTCATGCTAAAAAAAGAAATTAGGTAGTAAGCATAATTTTCTTTGCAGAGCATTCTCTAACTGACTGTACCACAACAACATCTAATAGAAAATGTATTTATTTATGAATAATCATTGGAGAACTTTGAGACTACTTTTAAAATTAAATAGTTCTCATAATAAATTCTTTGGAGCAACTTGAGACTCCAAGTATGGAGAGTCTTCTTTTTCGGAAACAAAAGAATGGATGACTTTGAGACTAACCCCACATAGCTACTTTTACTGCAAATTTCATTCTATTCGGCGAATAGTTTTTTAAAAAAAAATACCATCATGGTGGCATTTGTGACAAAAATTTTAGAGAATTCATATAATCAGTTTAGACATTATTTCACGGAAGGTTTAGAATAGTTTTGTGCACCCGTGCGAAGCCGGGGCAGGTCGTTAGTATTGTAGCATGGAGTATCAGAGCTAACCGTCCCTATCACATTTTAGAGGAGTACCAGAGGGTTATTATGGTCAAACTGAGAGTTTCTAACTTTCGAGTGGATAAAAAGGTTCACAACCAGTCGTTTTGCTATGCTTGCATGACTTTTGGTTTATTTCTAACTTGACCTAGAATATCCGGACCGGGTCTACTAAGGTCATATAATAAAAGTTGTTTCGTTAATAAAAATAATATGCGGACTACCAAGAACAGCCAACAAAAGTTTTTAAGGCTTGTGTTGTATGTACCACACTTTCGGTTCTCTCAGTAGCTACACTACATGGTTATTTATTAATTAGCTATAGTACCTAAGTATGGCCACGTCAGAGAAGCGACGACGGCGCTTGGGTAGGTACAGTCAGGCACACTCAATGATAGGCGTTTCTGTACAACTATAGCACATAGTAAGCGCGCGATAAGAACATAATAGATAATGACTGTTGCTTACTGTACCATTAGGTAAATTGAATTCACATGTATACTTACTAACTATTTATGGACAAGAACACCACTGAATAGGGCACGATCACGCGATAAAAAGAATGTTCTTTCGTAAATTATAATTTATCCATACTTTTATGGAAGACCAGTGGATAAACTGGTGGATTCTTAATCAAGATGTCGCACGCTTTCAAAATCGTGAATTTTTAAAGGCTGTCCATACTAAGTATGGTCAAAAAGTATGGCCTTTAAAAAAAGTAGGTACTGACAAGCGGAAGGTCGGAGGTAGAGCGCAGTCAAGGCTACCAGATTCAACAGTAATAAGACTTACTAGTTGTGCCCGCGACTTCGTATGCGTTTTTACACATTTGACATTTAATTTAAATTCGACTGTGGAGGAAAACTCAAAAGGAAGGTTTTTTTTAACCCCCGACCAACAAAGAGGGGTGTCATAAGTTTGATAGCTTTGTGTGTGTGTCTGTTTATGTGTTTATGAGGGTGTGCCTGTCTGTGTGTCTGTCTGTGTGTGTGTGCCCTAATCTAAACAATACATTTATGATAAAATATGTTTTGTTTAGATTAGGTATCGCCCGTGTAAGATACCAGGAAGCTTAGCATAAGAATTGCCTGGGAAGTATGGGGGTTTATTATGTATCTCCCTCGACGTAGAGTGGGATAGATGAAGTTATAAGCCCATAGATAAGGTCTTACCCATTCTCATGCTAAGCCAGCAAGCAAAGCATAAGGTTGGGCTAGAGCGTATCTACCGCAAATAACTCTGTCTATCCCGCTCTACGGCAAAAAGAATATATTTTTTTAATATCAAGTTGGGCTCAGTAGAGTAAATATTTAAAAAAAAGGCACAAAAAAAAATTTCAGCCTCGCGTGGATTCAAACCCAGAACATTTCGACCGCGACGCAACAGTACTATATTTCTAACATCGATAAACTTTGTCCGACCTCCACCGAAAACCACTCACAATTCCCTCCAGCAAACATCATAAGGCTGGGTTAGAGCGTATCTATGGCTCTGTCCATCCCGCTCTACGTCAAACAAAAGAGTGAGATACATATTGTTTTAAACCCATAGATACGCTCTAACCCGGCCTTATGCTACGCTTGTAGAACTCTAACATTTTCCGCCAAAATAAAATAAAAACAAATGCCGATTTTTCATTTACAATATGCGCCCAAAATGCCAAAAGTCGTAGCGTGCTATTATACAGAGTGTTAAAAGACCGCCAACAAAGCGGGAGACCACGTATACGTATAGTCCTCATCATAACGAACATTTTTGCCCAAGGAACTATGCCTGGGAAATCAACGGTTTCCGAGATAATAAAGTCGGACTTTTTTTTTTTTTTCAGAAATGTGTTTAGTATCACGTTCTTAACATACCTTCTCAAGAAGCCATATCAAAATTATGGATATTTCTTACAAAAAATCAAGTTAAAATTGCAACCCGCAATGTAGGTTTTCGAGAGAATGTGGTTCAAAGTCATTTTTTTTTTTTTTGCAGAAATATGTTCAGTATCACGTTCTTAACATACCTTCTCAAGAAGCCATATCCAAATTATGAATATTTCTTACAAAAAACGAAGTTAAAATTGCAACCCGCAATGTATTCTAAACATCGGATAGCCTAAGTTACTCCCAGAAACGTGAGTTACGACTATGTTAAGTTTGGTTGAAAACTATTCAGCGGTGTTCGCGTTTATCGTGTTCATACAGACAGACAGACAGACAGACAGACAGACAGACAGACAGACAGACAGACATAAACCATTTTTTTTGCATTTTTGGATTCAGTATAGTTTACTTAGTAACCCCTGCTAGTTTTTTTCTAAAAATATTCAATGTACAGAATTGACTTCGCTAGAGTTTTATTATAAGTATAGAAGATAGACTAGCTGTGCCCGCGACTTTGTATGCGTTTTTACACATGTGACATTTAATTTAAATTCGACTGTGGAGGAAAACTCAAGAGGAAGGTTTTTTTTAACCCCCGACCAACAAAGAGGGGTGTCATAAGTTTGATAGCTTTGTGTGTGTGTGTCTGTTTATGTGTTTATGAGGGTGTGCCTGCCTGTGTGTCTGTCTGTGTGTGTGTGCCCTAATCTAAACAATACATTTATGATAAAATATGTTTTGTTTAGATTAGGTATCGCCCGTGTAAGATACCAGGAAGCTTAGTATAAGAATTGCCTGGGAAGTATGGGGGTTTATTATGTATCTCCCTCGACGTAGAGTGGGATAGATAAAGTTATAAGCCCATAGATAAGGTCTTACCCATTCTCATGCTAAGCCAGCAAGCAAAGTATAAGGTTGGGTTAGAGCGTATCTACCGCAAATAACCTGTCTATCCCGCTCTACGGCAAACAAAATATATTTTTTTAATATCAAGTTGGGCTCAGTAAAGTAAATATTAAAAAAAAGACACAAAAAAAATTTCAACCTCGCGTGGGTTCAAATCCAGAACATTTCGACTGCGACGCAACAGTACTACATTTCTAACATCGATAAACTTTGTCCGACCTCCACCGAAAACCACTCACAATTCCCTCC